>CM052314.1:24365372-24381614 GCA_028455605.1 Lasioglossum malachurum | reverse complement strand
TGATTTATGCCACAGGCTAGTAAAGGTTCTGTTTCATGCTAAAACAGCGTGGTCTCTGTTTCGTGGTAAAAGTGGGCTCTACCGTACGCATAGGAGCTGTTCCGTGCTAAGCGTGAGCATGCCAAAAAATGGTGGCAACTCAGACCCGGGCGTGAGCACTCTCATATCACTGACATATATACTATGGATACGAGAAGCCTGACGTTCATTAGAAGAAGCTTTTGCCAGTTTGCAAGAGGCGCCATCAAATGTCAGACTATGAACTATGCTTCCCTCCGCACCCCGCGATCACCCGTGGAGCTCTCTGCTTTGCCTCACTTCACTGATATATATATATATATATATATATATATATATCGACCCGGCGCGCCAACTGTCTATTGGCCGACGGTGCCAACTCGCGTCTAGGGCGCACTCTGATTGGTCCGTGTTTCTCGTTAATAACTCCTAAACAAAGTCGCGGATAACATTTTTGCAAAGGAAAATGTTGCTTCAAATGACGTCAGGAACCTCCCATTTCCGTCTATTGAAGGAATTTTGGGACACCCTGTATATTTAGAATTTAGAGGCATTGTGGGAGTAATTAAATTCTTGCAGCAAATTTATTTTGAAAATATAAGTTCATCGAGAAAGCGATGTTCAATCATGCGGCATATTTTTAATCGAGGCTTGATGCATGAAATGCATTGGACAAAAAAGCAGGCGTGCCCCTTGACGTAGGCCATTTTGTAACTTTTGGAACACCTTGTAGAAAATACAATAAACGTGACGATTTACCAATCATCAATTGACGAATAATGGGAGATTTTTTAATTTTTCAAAAGTTTCGCAAATCTCTGAAAAATGAATTTTTCGCCCACTTAGTATCCAGTTGCAAAACAATTTATATATATTTGTACTCTACTCTAACAACAGTAGTCCGCTGACCGTTATATATTCTAAATTTTAAAGTAACTACATTCTTACAGTTAATAAAAACAACAGCAAATTTATTTTGAAAATACTAGTTCATCGAGAAAGCGATGTTCAATCACGCGACATATTTTTAATAAAATTAATCAGCTTGCTGCATGAAAATCATTGGACAAAAAAGCAGAAGGCGTGCCCCTTGACGTAGGCCATTTTGTTGTGCGTTCAGGCTTACAGGGATTATCCCTCCAGGGGCAATTGGAATTGGAACTATTGGAAGTGATCGAGACAAAGTTTCGAATACTGGTGTAAAAGTGACACTGGATTGTCGAAAGCAGTGATCGTAGTTTTACTCTTCTTGTAAAGTGAACAATGTTTTCTTAAAGAAATAATTGATCAGCTGGGAACATAGTAGTTGTCATACATGCATTGTAATTGATGTGCATGCCTCGTGATTTCGAACTGTGATTATACGAGTAACGTTTGTCTCTCGAAAAGTCGGACAATCTCTTGTTGTCCTTAATTTGTAAAGAACGAGAACGATGGAAGAAGTAATGGGTATTTAAACTTCTTTTCAAATTGAAAAATCTTCTATTTAGCGAATAATACGTAGCGTACTATTTACAGATTGTATAATTTTTGTTATAGAAATTGTGAAAGTTGAAGATATGTTACCAATTAAAGATACACCTTTGATAGAGAATTTGTTTGGTAAAGCTTTCGTACTGTATATTATTTATTTGCTCGTAATAATAGTCTCGATATTAATTTTTGTGTATTACAGTTGCAGAAAATATAGAAGAGGGTATTGTAATATCGAATGAGGCAGAATCCAATATGAAAGGTATACACGAACGGACAAACATTGTTTCTTAGCGACACGTAGAAGGAATGCTTTTATGTTATTCGCTTCTTTTATTTTATTTATCACAGTATTTTTTTTTATTATACTTTTACAGTTATTACTGACGGCGATCAAATTATACAAATTATAACGGATTATGAATGTGTAACATGCCGCAGAGTCTTTAGGTCTCAGGATGTAAGCTTTATGTATTTCATTTGATAGAATATATAAATGTGAATTCGTTGTTTCTATCTGTTACAATGCGACGTAAGCGTGCGTGTTCTGTATAAGATTTCTAAAAAAGTTTCCAATCGATTTTGTAGATGCTGACAGAACATTTAGACACGTGCAGGGAAGAGGATGATTCTATGACCCTTATAGAACTCAGAAATGTAGATCAGTACGATTCAGAAGAAGATAAGGACGACAACAATTCGGAATATGTTGACGACATCAACAACGAGGGTATATTACACAATATAAACTTCTTCCTTAAGTGCATTGGCGTTCTTGTTTAATATATAAATTCTTCTTTGTAGATTCAAATTCAAATAGCCATAAAAATAATAACCACAGACCGGTAATTATGCCTGTACCTGAAACCCAATGCCATTGTTGCGCGGAAGACTTGAGTACTGCTCACAATGGCGGCGAACACAAGTGTTCCGAATGCGACCTTTCGTTCAGGAAAAAATCATCTTTGGAAAGACACACCGTAGTTATTCACTGGCATTACGATAATTGCGTCTGTACGAAGTGTGGACAGTCATTTAATAATAAGAAAGCGTTGAGTAAACATCGTTACACAACTCATGGAGATCGTAAGATTTTTAGGCAAGTCTATAGATCTGTATTAGAAATTCTAACGAGGGTAACAATTATTACCCTCAACAATTACCCTTAACAATTAAATATCGACAATTAATTCTATGGAATTATTCTAGATGCGAACGTTGCGATACTTATTTCTCACGAAGCTACCATTTGAATCGGCATTTGATGCAGTCTGGTTGTCACGGTAACATTCTGAACATGTTTAATTGTCAAGTGAGCATTTTTATTCATGTTCCAAAGTTTAAAAGAGGTATTCGATTCGTGCGATATTAATTACGTATACTTATATAGGTTTGTCAGAAAGGTTTTACACGTAAAGATAATTTACGCGAACATTTACGCACACACGCGGGAGAACTTCAAAGGCCGAAGAAGTCATGTAAATATTGCCCTAAGGAATTTCATACTACTCAACAATTAGTAATTCATGAACGTGTGCATACAGGAGAACGACCAGTCCAATGCGATTTATGTCCGAAGACGTTCTTGTCGACACTTGCATTAAGAAAACATAGACGCGTGCATACAGGAGAAAAACCATTTGAATGCCATTACGTAAGTATTACCTTCGCGAATGGAAGACTAACATTTACAAGAGATAATTTATTTCTTCTATAAGGGATCGATATTAGTTTTCAAATCTGTAAGTAATAATTCCTTTGCGTAATATTCTTGCAAGCAAACCTTACGGACAGAGAAGACTGCGTAAGTTTGAGCAGTTTCACAATATTGAATACTTATAACTTCACTACTACTATTGGATTGGAACGAAAGTTAATAGCGTTTGTAAATTAAAATTGAAAGCTAAAATTCAGATATTTATTCACAGATTTATTCAATAACATATTTTCCATTCTGTTCTATTATTTTTTCGGGGTAACTTCTGAATAAATACCTTAATTTTATCCTCGATTCTTAATTTGAAAACGCTACGAACTATCTTTCCAACCCAGTACTATAATTCTAATATTTACAATATACTAGAGAATGTTTATTTAATCACTTTAGTGTCAGAAGAAGTTTGCCGCTCGCGAGACCTTGAATCGTCACGAGAGAACCCACACCGGCGAGAAGCCTCATGTTTGTCAGTATTGCAACAAGTCGTTCATTCAAGCTGCTCAGTTGAGGGCACACATATTCCATCATACCGGTGAAAATGGTTTTTATTGCAACGTATGTGGGAAAGCGTTCAATCGGAAGGCTCGATTGAATGTCCACAAAAAGTTTGTTCATGAAGGGGCAACACCGTTCACGTGCGAAGTTTGCGGGAAAAGATTTATAAGAAGGGAAGATCTCGTTAAACACTCGTTGCTTCATACAGGCATTAAACGTAAGCTGCAAATATCTTAAACCTTGATGTATTACCATCTTAAAACAACATGGAAAATAATTTGATTATTTCTTTAACGCAGCATTCAAATGTGACAAATGTGACAAAGCATTTTCCACTAAATCCTCTTTACAAGCTCACTCAAATACTCACAGAAGAGAACCACCTCAGTCTTGTCTCGAATGCAATAGGGTTTTCATTCGACAAGATTGTTTAATGAGGCATATCAAATCGAAACATCGTGAACTGTTGGAGGATGTGATGAATGAAGTGGAGAAGAAACATTTGCAAACACAATTGTACAATATTGCTACGCTTGCTGCTGAAAAGACGAAAAATGGAGAATCCAGAGAACTTTCTACCGATGAACTATTAACAGCTATATCGGATCTGTTAAAGATATTGATCGACGATGAAACTCTGCAGGTATACATTGCGACAAATAACTTTGTGTGGATCTAATAAAATATAGGATATAATAATATTTAATACATCTGGATGTTTCAGCTGTTCGGTTGGCCCGAAGCTCCCATACAAGATATTCTAGAGGCTGTGATTAGGAGGTGTGGACATTCGCCAGTAACATCGGATACAAATTTCTACTTCACCGAGCGACTGAGGGAAAACGTAAAACTATTATTCAACGTTGTTATAGAGGATGATTCAGTAAGATCACTTTTAACAACGAAAACGGTAGATGATGTTATTCTACACGTTTTAAAATTGTCGAAACAATACATGACGGATTCGTAATTACATTGAAAGAAATAGAAAACGTTTCTCTATTATCATGAAAAAAAATTCAGTTGTTTTTCGAGAAAGAGATTCCATCGAGTGTGAAAGAGAAAATGATACCAATAGAATTTGTGCAAAAGAAAGAAGCACCCAGTATAATTATAAAATATAGTGACAAACAATATCCTTATGTAGAAATTGTATTGTACAATGATTGATTTATTGCATTTGAAGTATTAGATAAACCGTAATGACACATATTCTCAGAACTATTCAATTAAACAGCGGAATCCTTTTCCAAAACTTGCTGTGTTCTTATTTGATTTTTTACGCTTTTCTATTAAATATGGTCGGGTGCGCTTCTTTCTTTTGCACAGTAGTGTACATAGTATATTTTACTCCATATTGCTGTTACGTTGTACTATATAATGTTATGATTATTGAAAGATTGCAAATATTTCGGATATTTGCTTGATGTATTTTTTATACGAGCAAAGGTATTTTTTACCTTTTTTTGAAGTCTTGAAGTACGACTCACGTCATAGTTAACTTGCTAAGACATTTGATATCAGAATAATCTATTTTCACAGCTATTTAAATGGTACGTAAGTGATGTTTGAATTTCTGTTTGTATATTCAATTATTTCACAGTTTTCATTGCCAATAAATGTGCTTGAAATATTATAAATCATGGGGTACCTCTATGACCAAGGTAATAGGGAAAATTTCCAACAGTGTCGATAATATACTGAACTAGTTGCGTATAACTACACTACGGATTCTATACATTTATGATGAAATGGGTGGGTCTAATTTTTGACAGTAAAAAAATTTGAAGACTTTAAATGTACTACTATATTATTTTCAACCTGTTAAACATATTCAGCAAGAAATTGAATATTTATTTCACCCCAGCTTGTTGCGATTTAGGTAGAAAGTTTTTATTTTGCATAACGATCCGCGGTCTACGTATAACAGTTCGAAAATATTTACATCTACAGGAAAAAGAGACCTACAGAACAATGTAACGTATAAAATCATAAAATACTCTAACAGTAAAAAGAAGTATAATTTTCATTAAGTATATATACATATAATGATTTCGCCGAACAGTTCGTGTTCATAGAGATAATGCGACGATACACTAAGCTTCCTCCTCGGGTTGATCTCTTTGTTTTTTCCATCTTAAAATTCTTGCTTCTGGATATTTTTCCACGTGAAAGCTGCAAATATCTCCATACTCGGCTCTCAATCTAATTCGTACATTATCATGGTCTCTTTTTCGTTCCATCTTACGCAGATGTACCTGGTAAGAGGGTAGTTTTGTGTAAAACGGCGGAGGAGGTGCCTTTTTCAGGATCATTCTTCCATCCATTATGTATTCCTTGAAATCTAAGATCTCGTTCTTTTTGATATCTGATTCTGTTCTTGGTGTTTCCGGCGATGCAACTACTTTGGGAAAGTAATCGTGCTCTTTCTTCATTTCGACTAGATACAATTGTTTCTCGTCTGCTAATTGTTGATACGTTTTCTGAAAGTATTTTTATTTACTATATGTTAGTTTGCTAATCAACGGTGGTAATAATACGAGATTATTTTTACACAAATGTATACCTGTCTTAACAAACCGATGAAAAAAGCTTTTATTATGTATTGAACATTTAAAGATCCTTCGATTTTAGCATGTATATCTTTTATACCGACTGCCTCGCAGATCGCCCTAATCACTCTGTGAGCCTTGAGTCCATAGCCCTCAGGCTTTTGCGAAACGAATATTTTCGTCTTGTGAAATTGTGTATAGAAATCGTGAAGTACTGAAACATAAAAATAATTTTTAATCTTTTTAAAATAATATCAGTTATCATAAGGAAATATTACTTACCGGTATGATTATTATATCTTTCGAAGTAGCATAATCTTTGTCCAGCTCTGTTCTTAGCTCGTTTAATAATTGTTTTAGCATCGCTCCCCGTTACCAATGAGAAACCAACGAGCCCATTTCCATTTCCAGTTACAACCGTAGCCCGGCATTGCTTCATACGGCCAAAATGACTAGTCATAGTGGTCACATTCTTGAACGCTAATATACAACTTTGAAAACCTTCGAAAGGTTCTGAAATAATAAGGATATAACGCTATCAGCAAATACATACAACTGATATTTACATAGAAATATGTACATAGTTATTATGCAACTATAAACCTCCGTCAACAGGATCCGGAGGCCCGATCTTTCTGCCTGCTATGCTGGCACTAGTCCAACCACGTTCCAAAGGGTGAAGCTTAAATCGTCTTTTACCGGTGTATTGATTTTGTAATTCAATTAATTTTTTCTGTCTTTCTGGATCGTCGGGGAGTCGTTCCCGTTTAACCTTTAATGGACCTTTAACAATTGGAGCATTCAGACCCGGAAATACCATTCCAATCATCCCAACTCCAATTTTCTGCCCTCTGTTCAGGTTTTTAATCCTTGGTAAACCTTTTCCTCTTCCACGTCGTTTTCCTGCGTTACTGACGCTGGTAACAGACTTCCATAACAATGATGCTGGTTCTAAATGAAACAAATATTATTATATTAAGAAGAATTCGATCTTAGTTTTGTCAACAAAGTTTAAAGTAGTAATATGTGTACGTTACTTTTGTTGAAGAAGTTGGTGTTTTCCCTGGCACTTTGCACCAACGGGATATTTGTTTTTAGCAGACCAAGAGCTGAAACTGTAAAAAATTTAATACAAGAATACAATAATGAATAAACCTGTGGAAACGTTTTAAGGTTAGGTCGATTATCGTTTTACCATTGGTTTTAAGGTTATTAATCTTCATGGAATTCGAGATTAATCCGCAAATACGAATCATACGGCTCGCCATTTTCGAGGTATGTTTATTCGAATCAACAAAGTTCAATTATAGTGATCATCCCTCCGTATCCCTCGATAATTGAGTAGATTATCAGAGCAGTATGTAAATATGTACTACAGTATTACAGACAGTATTTACAGAGTACTGCTCACGGACCTGCAGAGTACAGACTACAGCTTGAATGACTGACCTGACGTAAAATATGTCTACTGTGCACTGTGCATTGCGCATACGCACGTCTCTGAGACAGTGCTGTGCGCATGTGCGACGATTTTTAGGAAGTTAGTTTATTCTGAAATTTGAATCGATCTATGGTAATATAGTTCTCAGCATCTTCTTATATCAGAATAATCTATTTTCACAGCTATGTAAGTGATGTTTTAATTTCTGTTTGTATTCAGTGATATTTCACAGTTTTCATTGTCAATAAATGTGCTTGAAATATTATAATTTCCAACAGTGTCGATAATATGTAACGTGGTAACGTGGCAGCAGTTCGAAAATATTTAGATCTACAAGAAAAAGAGACCTAAAGAACAATGTAATATATAAAATCATCAAATGCTTTAACAGTAAAAAATTTGACTGATTTTCGGAAGTTCATACGAAAACACAGACGAGGAATCCTCAAAAATTGAATCGATCGATGATAATATAGTTCTCAGCATCTTCTTCGACGAGTTGGTGTAGAAGAGTGTCCCACAGAGGGTCTCCTCGCTGGGGGCCGCCATCTTCTTCTTCGGTTCTGCGTTTTACATTCCAGAGATTGCTTCGAGGGCAAGATGTCGTCCGCGAGTGGTGACGAGAGCGAGATTGCTTTAATCGAACCTGGTAAGGCGATGATCATATTCTAAAAAGACCTTGTTCGATGTTTCGCGGCTGTGGTACGCGTTCGTGTTAATGGCGCGGCCGTACGAATACCGTAAAAATGGTGACGACGCACCCGGCGAAGTTCGCCGAAGGCCTGCGACCCGCCATTAAAATGAATGGCGTCCCGTACACGCGTGCTAACGTGTAAATATTCCAAGCCCGCCGCGGCTTAAAACTGATTTTCTCCTTTTTCTTTCTATGTTCTCTCGTCCGACGTTCAGTGCGACGCACGAGGTCCGGCCGTACACGTAAAGCCGCCGTCGTAGCGAAGAAGTCGCCTGTTAAGAAACTTCTTGCGAGAGCAACACGTTCGCCCAAAAAAGTCCAGGAAATCGTGGAGGTCGAAGTACGTATGTCCGACGACAATCTCATCGATACAGCGAACGCTCGATGCAAGCGAAAAATTCACCAACGAAATGTCATGCGTCATCTATAAACATTGCTCCTCGATCTTTCGCCGCTAGTGTCGAACTTCGAAAAACATAGCCAGTACACATATACACCGACGTGTCGGTGGGGCAATACTAATTTGATGACAAAACTAATTCCTTTCTGATTATTTCGTCCCATGAAACTTTTAGCCGATTAATGAACAGGATGTAATTTACATCACATTGTTCAACTTCCTTCGTTCATCAGACTGATGGTGAAGCAACACTGATTCAATGGCAAAACTAATCTGTTTCCGATTATTTGTTGTCATGAAACTCTTTTACTCGTATGCTTGTAACATTTAACATCGAACAAGATGTAATTTACATCACATTGTTCAATGTTTTTCATTCATCTATGGGTAACAAGTTGCTATCAGACTGCGGATGATTTTATGCATTTATAGGAAAAACATGTTGGTGCAACTTTTTTTTGATTTATTGAGATCATTCAAGGAAAAAAAGATGCTTTAACACTAACACCTACCGACCATTAAAAGTGGCTGATGTGTATAGTATTATAAAAATAACAAGATTAAATTTATTTATATTTTGTGCGATTTTTACTATAATATATACTGGAGAAAAACAGTATATTCAATAAATTGCCATGAAAACACCTTTACAATTTCAATAATTTTCAAATAAAAAATCTAAAATGTTCTGCTCCTGTGTTCTGCTCCTTGCAATTGCTCGGAACAATCTTTTTCTCGCTTAAAGATCCGCGACGTGTTATTACACGAGTTTTGTTTCTTTCAAACGTTTTTAAATGTTAACTCTATGTTTCTAGGAGGAGGGACCTGTTTACCATAGCGAAGTGATTATGGAAAGCATTCCAGAAAATGGAATGCAAAGATTCAGCGACATAATCCAGCAGCATCATGAAGACGAATCGTCTATGCTACATTTGGAGCTGGAGGATTCGACCGACACAGCTGTTCACGAAATCAATATGAATCAAAGTGTACAGATCGAGGAGGATCAAGAAAATGTACCTGATTCGGAAACGTCTGAGTCGCAAATTGTAAGTGGCGAAACAAATCGTTTACATACATGAAATGCATTGAAATACATCTTGTATTTCAGAGTCCGATAACAATTCTTTAAATAAATAATCCAATGGATTTCTTGTTACAACTGTGAAGAGTAAAAGAATCAGCCAAAATATTCCATATTAATCTATAAATTTGTTTACCAGGACCAGGCTACCGTGGTATCGGATCACATGATCATAGAGGAGGGTAGTATGGACAAAGTGGACATGTTACACGACCAGGAACAAATTGACATGGAGGGACAAGATACAAGCAATGACGACACAAATCAACGTGTGTTAATAGACTTCCAAGAGGTGATAACTGACGACGGGGAGCACATAACGCAAGTGACCGAGATTCTAGAGTCGGAGGAAATCGAATCCGAGCACGTTATAACCGAGGATCCTGGTATCGAAGTGATGGAAGTGGACGATTCTCAGCAAGAAGTACCGGAAGTGATGGAGAACGTTACCGAAACATTGCCGGAGCAAATAGAGACAACGGAGATATCAGAGATCGCTGAGGTGATGGAGACCACCAGCGCAGAGTGCTCGCCTCAGAGTACTATGAAGAAGACGGAACCGGACACGGAAGCTGTGTCCGAGGATGAATTGCCAACTGAAGCTGCGGCAAAGGTATATTGCAATAATTTATCACTGATGAATATGCGCAACACCTTTGAGTCTCCGAATTAGTTGTCGCTTTGCACACGTATAGAGTTCTCAGGATTCGTAGACTTGTTTCTACTCTTGTTTCTATTCTCTGTGCGAGATGCGCCTTCTCAATTCTCCATAATGCAAAGATGGGGGTTTTCAGAAGTCAAAAGCACTAGATCAGCACTCGGATTTACTACGCCTCCTCGACCCGACCGCGCGTCTCGCTCTCCGTGGCGGCCCTAGTTCTCCTAGACGTCTAGTCTCAGAGTCTACCCCCTTAATAATCCGCTGTAACCCGCGTAACTTCGGCAACCGGCTACTAATAACTAGAGTCCGGATGTTTAAATATAAATTTACATTCTTCATTAATATTTTTAATGCGGTGAAAATAATATATTCATACCCTTACCGGTCTTTTAATATTTGCACTTGCTCATTTGTGTTATAACTGCATAAAATCCGGAGTCCACTAATAACGAAAATGTTGGGCAGTTTCTAATTTGCGATGTTGGGTTTACAGGAGCCCGAGACAGAAGCCGTGTCCGACGAAGAATTGCCAGCTGCAGCTCCCGCAGATTTGGGAGAAACGGAGTCGGTCTCGGAGGACGAGTTGCCTCCGGATGGCGAGAAGAAGAAGAAGAGCGGGGTAAAGGCGATGAGCAAGACTCCGGAAAAGAAAAACAAAGTCGAAGGTGGAAGTAAGTACTACAGAAACTTGCGTACGATATACCAAGAGATATCTTCTGTGTGCTAATACAGTTTTCGCTTGCCAGATAAACGTAAATTGAATGCGGAAGGAGAGTATGATCCTAGTTCACCAACATCTGAAAATAACGACGAGACGCCGGCCAAGAAAGTGGCGCTCTTGACGGAGGTGGATGCAGCGGACTGTAAGCAAGAAACTAAGCCAGCATCACCAAAGAAAAAAACTTTACCCGAGCTAGAAAAGTATTGGAAAGCTGTGAACGAAGATCCGTCCGATTTTACCGGGTGGACATATCTTTTGCAGTACGTTGATCAAGAAGTAAGCGAACACGAATTATCCCGGTTATATTAAGTTTACAAACATATCCTGAACGGTTTCAAAGTAAAATATTTTTTGTTCTTTTAACCCTTGCGTAGCCAACCAGGTACCCCTTTACTGCGTTTTTTTTCACCAATTTGTTAACGTTACGCTAAAAATTTTGCAAAATTTCTCTGAATGTCCATTCTTTGCTCGCTAATATATTCACTTATAGCAAGGCTTTTACTTTACTTCGACGGTCGAAGATTTTGAAGCTTCGAAGCTGCGATTTGAAAAACTTCAAAGGCGATGAAAATCGATATTTTGAAGCTTTGAACTTCGAAATTTCGCTGTTATGTTATATTTGAGACAATTACAGCCACTAAAATACGCCACCACAGCTAAAAGATTGAAGTCGGACATTTTAAACAAATACTCCTATATTTTATGACACGTAATGTTTATATCAGTACAACTTCATACGAAGAGTCGAAGCTTCAGAAAAGTAACAGCCCTAATTTATAGTCTTAAATGAGAATTTATGCAAACATGTTAAATACAAAAGGTTCGAAATAATCTATACATTTTGGTTGGCTACATAAGGGTTAATCAATTGGAAAGATGCCGTTTGCAGGAAATTGTAAGGGTGTGTGCGTTGCTGTTTTAGAATGATGCGGAAGCAGCCCGCGAAGCTTATACGAAATTTTTGGAGCGTTATCCATATTGCTACGGTTACTGGAGAAAGTTCGCCGATTACGAGAAGAAGAAGGGCAACCCCGAAAATGTCCAAAGGGTGAGTCGACTCGTTTACCACAGTTATTAGGCTACCTTTCATTATGATATATATCATTTAATTAACGCAATCTAATGAAAATAGCTCGAGTTAGGAAGACGCGTGGGCAGTGTGCACGCACGTAAATATGGTTTTCCCTTCCAACAGCCTAGCACGTCTTGCGGCACCTATACGACTCTCTCCGTTTACCAATTAGCTAGATACTTAATTATTCTGCGATATCTACAAATATTATTGCGAACATTAATGTCGTCATAATACCGTTTATACCGATATTCTACATACAAATACGTAAGTCAAGCGAAAAAAGGCTAGTCGTTTCAATTTATAGTGATACTATACACTTTACCGTGCAAGAAACAAAACGAAAGAAAATGATATGTGTGTGTGTAATATTTACTGTAAGCATTTGTACACATAGCTTACTACATAAAGTATTGTAACTTAAGCATAAGATGCGGTATACCTTACTTAATGTAAGTAAGATTGGGTTGGGTGTTAAATCAAAGTCAGAAACAAAGACTTAGGACGTGAACGTGCCAGAGAGGGAGCAAGAAAAAGTGGCGGAAGACACAGAGGCACCCAGATCGGAACACTCCTTGACTTTAAGGTGAATGCACAATGCTCTGCAATCTCTGTGTTAATTAAATACTTTTATTTACAGTACGCGTACGATATGTGAGTATACGTTGCTAAAAAAAAACAAAACAAAACAAAAACCGTAATGCTTAACGAAAGCTATAAAAGAAAGAAATAGGTATAAGTCTACCCGCCACCAGCCCAATCAGTTGTAAACTGTTCTAAATGTGTTTGCAAATCGTTACCACAGGTATTCGACCAAGGTTTGAAAGCTATTTCGCTCAGTGTCGACCTTTGGCTGCATTACATCAACCACTGCAAAACCGTCTACGAAAAGGACGAAGAAAAGCTACGCGAACAATACGAAAGAGCCATTCAAGCGTGTGGTCTTGAGTTTAGGTACGTGTTCTATCCGTCGTCTTATTACTTATTATGTACTAGACTGCGGATTTTATGCATTTATGACAAAAATAAGCAGTGGACAAATTACGTAGATTTAAGGACATCAGTGTACTCATTTTGGCTTAATAAGACGATTAAAAGAAGAAAGAAATGTCTATTTGGCTCCTGCGCCTTGCAATCAATGCGAAAATGTTTTATTTTGCATAAAGATCCGCAATCTACTTATTACCAATCATATTGCATTAAAAACATTTTGTTGTGTCATCGCTAGACAGCGGATTTTATGCGTTTATGGCTTTTGAGAGTGTTCAAACAATGCTAAAATATAAAACTCGACGGAATCTAGTACGATCTGTATTTATTTCAGATCTACAAGGGCTACGACCACTTAAAATGCGATTTTATTTGGTTCCCTCTCACGTGTACTCCTTTATTCATTTGTGATGACCAGACTGCGGTTGTTTATGCAATTTGCAATTTTCGTAAACGAATTATAAGAAAGTGAAAATCAAATAAAATCGCATTTCCAGTGGTAGTAGCCTTTGTAGACGTGAAATAAATACAAATCGTACTAGATTCTGTCGAATTGGATATTTTAGCATTTTTCGAACATTTTCATAAAATACATGCATATGTATTGTACTGTATGCGTAAAATACAGTGAAAAAAGAACAGGTAAGTTATTCCTTTTTATTTTATCTTCAGATCCGATCGTCTTTGGGAAAGTTACATAAAGTGGGAGCTCGAAGGCAAACGTCTCAGCAGAGTGACTGCCTTGTACGACAGATTGCTATGCACACCCACGCTTGGCTATATCTCTCATTTTGACGCGTTCCAAGAGTTCGTCTCCTCGAACTTACCGAATCGCATTTTGAGCGTCGACGATTTTCTCGCGCTCCGCGCTGAGGTCAAGGCACTGTTGAAGTCCGATGACAACAGTACCACTTCCGCAACAGACGATGCACCACCCGGCGAGGAGCCTCCGCCGCACGAGCTTCCGCCGACGGACGAGGAGACTCGCGCTATCAGAGAGAAAATTATCAGCAGTAGACGCAAAATGCACAAAGCCAATATCAATGCTGTCGCTGCTAGATGGTCGTTTGAGGAAGGAGTGAGTATAACCCTTGCATACTGTTACTACCTAGGGGGTATGGAGGTTCAGAAAACGTAGAGGTACAGTAAAGTCCCAATCTAAGACAGATGGCTGCAAGTGCGTCGCGTTAGAGGGAACACCCTGTATACATTCATTATAATATGATTATGATATACTTTATAATATCAATTGGAACTATTTTGGGGGGTGGGGTAGGGGGGCGCGAGAAAATTCAATAGTCAAAAATAAGAGGCTTCCTTGGTGTAGCAATTTTAACCATCGGTGTTTCTCGATAGATCAAAAGGCCATATTTCCACGTGAAACCTCTGGAACGGTGTCAGTTGAAAAATTGGAAAGAGTATCTGGACTTCGAGATCGAACAGAAGGATCAGAACCGGATAATCATCCTGTTCGAGAGGTGTTTAATAGCGTGCGCTCTGTACGATGAGTTCTGGATGCGGGTAAGCTCTTTCTTTCTCTATCTTTCTCTCTAGATTTATTCGAAATAACTAGACAGTGGATCTTTATGCAGAATAGAAATTTTGTACCAAAATTGCAACAAACTGGAGTGAAACAGAAGTTTATTTTCTTTCTTGATACGTTTGATAGCTTGAAAAGTATATAATAATACTTTTAAATTCATCTGTTTTAACCCTTATATAGTCAAGCAAAATGTATAGATAATTTAAAACCTATCTGTATTTAACATGTTTGCACAAATTCTCATTATAAGACTATAGATTAATATATTAGCGAGTAAAGAATGAACATTCAGAGAAATTTTGTAATATTTTTTAGAGGAACATTAACAAATTGTTGAAAGAAATACTCATTTTTGTTATAAATCCCTAAAATCCGATCTCTAGAAATAACTTTTGCCGAACTCTGTTGTGACCGCAACATGTTTCTGTTTGCAGTTCGTTCGTTACTTGGAATCGTTGAAGGGCGACAACGTGGAGAAGATACGGGACGTGTACTCGAGAGCCTGTATGGTCCACCATCCGAAGAAGCCTAATCTGCATTTGCAGTGGGCTACGTTCGAAGAGGGTCAGGGTAATTTCGAGAAAGCCGCGAACATATTGGAGAACATCGACAACGCGTTGCCGAATATGTTGCAAGTGGCATACCGGCGAATAAACTTGGAACGCAGGAGGGCGGATCTGGACAAGGCTTGTACATTGTATGAAAATTACATTAGCAACAGTAAGAACAGAACGATCGCGAACAACATCGCGGTGAAGTACGCACGGTTTCTGTGTAAAGTGAAAAACGACGTGGACAAGGCGATTAAAGTATTACTGAAGGCCACGGAGAAAGACAAGGACAATCCGAGGCTCTACTTGCAACTGATCGATCTGGGGATGCAGAGGACACCCGTCGACACGCAGGAGATCGTTGGTTACATGGACATGTTCATAGAACGCGAACACGCCGATCTTGAACAACGGGTACTATTCGCGCAACGGAAAGTAGAGTTCCTCGAGGACTTCAGCCCGGACATACGGCAGGTGCTGAAGGCGCACGAGCAATTCCAGAAATGCATTAAACAGGCGAAGGAGCGGAAAAAGACGAAAAGCGACGACACGAAAGCGTAAGCATTCCCTGTCTTGCTAGAACGTTTCTTCTTAGAGACGTTCAGATGTAATCAGAATTTTTCTAGGTCATCTAGAGGACATTCGAAGGTCGAGTTTGTTTTTTGCAAATTGAAAATCAGTCGTACAGCTTGCATTAGTTGGAAACACATTGCAGTGTTTTCTCGATTAACCCTTTGCACTTTGTTGCATCATTAAATTTCTATTCAATAAATTACTAAACGTACCTGAGAGAGAGAGAGAGAGAGAGAGAGAGAGAGAGAGAGAGAGAG
>CM052314.1:24347069-24365272 GCA_028455605.1 Lasioglossum malachurum | reverse complement strand
AGAGAGAGAGAGAGAGAGAGAGAGAGAGAGAGAGAGAGAGAGAGAGAGAGAGAGAGAGAGAGATTTTAGTAAACTACTCGTTTCACTTAATTAATATCATTAGAGAAAAAAATTACATTTCTATTTGGCTCCTATGTTGTACAACTTATGAAGACAATTCTCATTTTGCATAAAGATCAGTGGTCTACTAATAACAGAGTATATCAGGCCAGAAGAAAGATTCGGTTCTCGAATTAGAATAGCTCTGAGTGCAAAGGGTTAGTGATTTCATCATATATATCGGAGACAGCATAACCGACATGGCAATGATCATTCCACAGGGATACTTCTCCACCAAAGAAAGTTAAAACTGGTGATCAGTCGAGCATACCACCCCCGCCGTCTGTCAGCTCGCAGTCGTCGTATCAGTACAGCAGCGGGCCAAGTGGACCGTACCAGTCCCAGCAACAGTTCCAGAGCAGTCAGTACGGCGGTCAAGGCGGCTACCAGCAAGGCTATCAACAGTATCCGCCGCCGTCGGACCCGAATTATGCCAATTACAATTGGCAATATGGACAAGGTGGACCTCAAGCGTACGGACCATATAATCAGTGGGGATCGTACAATTATTACTAGTGTAATACAATCCGATGTTTTATCTGTATCAGCTTTTCATTATGTTACCGTGTCTACTTGTACATTTTATCATCCTTGTGCTTCTGTCGTCCGAAAGACGAACGGGAAGGTGGGGGTAAAACGAAATTCTTTAAAGTTCCGATGACACATCAGAGAATGACCTGACACGAATCCTACAAAAACGCTACACGCTCTCGTACCGAAGCCTCCATTTTTCGATACAACCAAAACAAATTCTTTTGCATGAATTTCGCTGTCGTGAAGAAACGTAAAAAAAAAGAACGTATTTCTAAGTAAATATATCCAGTTAAATATATATATATATAGAAATACCAATGGACTTACGACTATTAACGATAATAACGTTCTATATCATTACGACTTGTGACACGATAACATGTAGTAAAAACAAGAGAAAGAAAGGAAACAGGAAAAGAATGCCATAAGAAATAATAACGATGAATGAAGTAAACTACGTTCGATGCTATCGGAGCTCACGCGTTCGCTGTTATAAGAGACAAGGGAAACAAATATTTTGTATCTGCATCGGATTCGCATGATACGTACGGATCTCCTCCGATGCTTTGGTGTTTTATTCCGTGACGTTGTGTGTTACTTTTTTCTCTCGACAAGGATATGTAGTAATTTTCACGAATTGTTGACTCCCCTTCCCCCCTTGATTTGTAACGAGCATTCTTTACGCGCGTATCTAGTTTATGATTACGGTTAGATTCTAATGTGCGTTAAACGTACCGCTTTGAACAACTCCTTAAAAGTATATATATAAATAAATATATATACATATATAAATATAAATGGGAGTAGATGCCCGAATACCCTAGGAAACTCCACGTAAGCGCACTTCACAGCATATTCACGGAATAAATATTGTTCAAACGTTTGTTGATACAATTTTTATAAACGAGCAAATCGAGAGAACACAATCAAGGTTCGCTAGAACGTAAATTCTGTGTTACAGCCGCATTCTACGTATACGTTGTAAGCGCGCGCACTTTGTAACCGGGATTTTAAATTTAGGTCCTGAAAAATAAAGAACCGCTCGAGGTATATAGGTCACATACATTGAATACAATTGTTTCGGCGTATGTGAATTTTTATAATTTGCAACAAACGAAACTTTAAAATTACGCATCGATCAATTCTGGTGGTAAAAGCAGCGGATTGTTTGAAATAAGTCGGGAGTGAAAACGAAAGAGGCGAAGGTATAATATATTTGTCATTGTCGAAAGAATATAATTTTAAATTTGCGAACGATGTTTTACTTCGTATTATCCGCTAATAAAATGATTAACGACCTTTTCTTTTTAGCACCACGTTCGCAGATTGTCCGACTCTTGTAATTAGACTGCAGATATTTTGTTGCACTGCAAACGTCGAAGAAATTAAAAGACACTTATTCCATTATTTTCTACGTGTCACGAAATGAATTTCTTTATTTCTCGCTTTCCGCTTCACGCTAGATTTACGAGACGCGTTCTAACATTTTTCATTTACGATCGTTGAGATTGTAAAGTAATACATACATTGTTAAAAAATTACTAAAACTTTGAATAGACACGTTTTCGATATCTTTATAAAGTAATGTAAAATAGTTGGCTAAACTTTCGAAGGCCCCCACGTTCCAAATTGACTAAAATTTTGTAAATAGATTTTCTTTTTTTTTTTTTTACAAAAATGATGACTGCGAGAAAGATTTTCGGCGTTTCGAAAACAAAATTGTTTACCATTTTGGTATCGTTTCCTACCTTACCGAGATAGCTTAGTGTAATGGGCAAATCTTAAAAATTGAATATAAATCATCCCTCAGGTGACAGAAATTACAATGAGCCCAGTTACAAGCTCAGATTAGATTGTTAGGAATATTTTATTCATTTGTAGAATATACATGATCGTCTGTCAGCGTTTACCCCTAGTCCATAATTCATCGTCCTTCCGGAGACACACAATTCTATACACCGAAGAATTCGAAATACAGTAAAGTCTTGATCTAAGAAAACGGGAGCTTCAGGATCTAATAAAATTGTTTAATAATTAATTGTTTATAAAGTGTAAACATGAACAACTACTAATCCAATTATAAAACTTCTGTATTTTTCATTTTTTTTTTGTGGAACTTTCGCCAACTTATTTGTGGCACTTTTCTTATTAAAATGTCGCTGAACATGATATAATTTGAACTGTACTTATAGTAGTTTAATTGACTACTTCGAATTACGCTCGAAGTCACACAAAAATAGAACTATACGATCTAAGAAACAGTACGGAACCGAGGGTTTTTCCTAGATCAAGACTTTACCGTACATACAATGCCAACCGTTTCTTACGAATCGTAAGCATAATGGAAAAGAAGCTTGTGTGCCTGCTTATTTTGAATTAATTATTTAAGATTCTGTGTCGCGAATGTAATAATTGTTAATTGATTAGTTTGGAAGTGATGATTATGTAAACATAGCGTCTAAACGTACGTGTGAATATAAAGAAAACTATTAAATAGTTAAATATTTATATTAGTTTTTATTTTTACTTAAAAGGGAACCTCGGTGACCTCGGTCAAAAGCACTGACAATCGCTCAACTTTAAAGAATTGTAACTTTTGAACCACTGATTTTCTAGGATCGAAACTTGGACTTTCGGCATTTTCTCACCCAAATCTACTGGCCCAAATCTACATAACTTCTGGCTCCTTTTCTTCAAAAGATGTGAATCGAAGAAGTCTCCGATCGACGGGGGATCAAGGCAGAATCAGGCAGAATAAACGACACAGAAAGTATTGTAACAAGTATCTTCTTTTGTTTTATTACGAAAGCATTGCTAAGGTTCTACGTAATTGCAACAGTGGAAGTTCTGCAAGCCTTCCGTTTTCTTATTTATTACGATATCATGTCGCGGTAACGGAATCTGTAATATCGTTTCCTCTCGCACTCTAAACAACGATAATGTTTATATGTGTATCGGGTTAGTAAAAAAAAATAATTTCATTTAAGATAAGTTAAGTTTCGTTAGAGAGACCATCCGATTTTGTTATCGATGTGTTTTTTTTTAGTTATCATGCTACTATCGCGGACGAAGGCGTTTTATTTAGTCCACAGGTACCGTCGCCCCTGTACACTCTGTAGTATCCTTGTTCACCCCATCGGGGTCCCCAACTGTTCTTTATGATCCAATACGGCTTAACTTTCTTGAAGATGGGATACACTGAAAAAAGAGAAACAAACAAACGAGGTAAAGTTATCGGAATGTCCAACCGGTGATCCAACGAGACATTGTACGATTATTGTAATAAGTAGATTGCGGATCTTTATGCAAAATAAAAATGTTTTGCATTGATTGTTGAAAGCAGGAATAACATAAAAATTGATTTCATCCCTTGACGAACATTTTTGAATTTTTAAAATCTTTTACTGGTTTATATTTCACCCAACCAATTTCTTCATGAATGAAAGATGTTGAAATGCTTACCGCTAGTGCCGTATCCGACAATCAGAACGCCGTGGTCTAAGTCTTTCGGGTTGCAAAGGAACTTCAACGGATGCGAAACGCCGCCCATGTAGAATTGCATGGCGTTGGCGTTGATAGCGATGGAGATTGGCCCGTTCTTCACCAGCCACTGTGCCATCTTCGTCTCGTTCGACGAGATGTGCAAAGCATCGACAACGTTTACAACGGCTTTGCCTTTGTTGAACTCGCATTTCTCGTTTCTAGCGTCGTAAGGATAATCCGTCTCCAATTCGAGGCCGCCTAATTTCTCTATGGTCGTGTAGGCATTGTCCATTTCTCCTCCCCCGCATCCAAGATCAAGGGTATCGCAATCCACCAACTCCTGTTCCGACAGCGATAACAATTTTCCGTGTTTGATCGCGTACTGGCTTTCCACGTTACCGGTCACGGAAAACGCCCAACAAGATCCACATTGGCCTTGATCTTTCACGGGTGTGACCACGTGATGATCACGCCAATCGAATTTCGGGGGCAGCTCGACGTCTGGGATTTCAGCCTCGGGGAATGGTATAGCATTCTCCTGCTTCAAATGCGGCCGATAACCCAAGTACTTCGATCTGAACTCCTTCGGCGTCAAGTCCGCGAACATTGTGACGCCATACTTGGCTGTCCCTTGCTCAGTCTCCTGCATTTCCTGGATCACCTCCAGGTTCTTCTTGAAAATCTCGTAACGAGACTGTTTCTCCTCGGCCGAGCTGTACGTTTTCTCATACTCCTTGATAAACTTCTCGAACATATATTGCTCCTTAATATCTGTGGCAGCTTCCTCAGCGATCTTCAACATCTTGTTGTTGTAGTTAACACCTCGCAATGATCGTTTGCGTCGATTAGCCAGGTCGCAGTTAATGGTGATCTCAGGGGATCCGTTGTCTATCCACGGCTGGGACCATATCGTGAACAGACATACCTTGATGTCACTGCCCTCCTTCAATTTACACTCGCCTTTCACGCCTCTGGGACAGGTGCTGGTTCCCAGCTTCACTTTGATCTTGTACAGCAATCCCGACACTACTTGCTTTGAGGCCTCCACGATCTCAACTATCATAGGCTCGTGAGTTCCTTCGGAATTTTCCGTAAACTTCTCCAATCCTTTTTTCGCCAGATTTTTTATCTCAGGGTCGTTCACCAGCTTCTTAACTGGTGCACCGGGCATGTCAGATTTCCTTTTTGTTCTTGGGCTCTCTTGCTGATTGCGCGCATTACAATTGATTTCAATTTCCGGAGACCCATGGTCTATCCATGGTTGAGACCATAAAGAGAACAAGCATTCCTGGATCTCGCTACCTTCTTGCAACTTGCAATTCTCTTTCGCTCCCTTCACGCAAGTGCTTCGACCAATTTTGGCTTTTATTTTATACAGCGTTCCAGATACTGTTTGCTTCGAAGCTTCCACGATTTCTGTTATGATGGGTTCATGCGCGCCTTCGTAGCTTTCGGAAAATTTCTTTAAACTTTTGTTCGCAGCCTCCTGGATCTCTGGATCGTTGATGTCTGCAGCCAGCGGTCCACCCCGTATTGGAAGTTCTCTCTTGAATCTTTCATCGAAAGTTAATAGTTCATCTCCATGAATGGATCGCTTCTTTTGGTGTTGTAAATTACAATTGACGGTAATCTCCGCAGATCCTTTGTCCACCCATGGTTGGGACCACACGGAGAACAAGCACTCCTGGATCTCGCTTCCTTCTTGCAACTGGCAATTGTCTTTGACTCCCTTGGGACAAGAGCTCGGACCTACTTTGGCCTTTATCTTGTACAGTGTGCCAGACACTGTTTGCTTCGAAGCTTCCACGATTTCTGTTATGATCGGCTCGGTCGTGCCTTGGTAGCTTTCGGACAATTTCTTTAAACCTTTGTACGCAGCCTCCAGTATTTCCGGATCATTAACATCTGCGTTGTGTGGTGCACCTGGGATACCGGATTTTCGTTTAAATCTTTCATTAGAAATCAATAGTTCATCTCCATGTAGAGATCGTTTTTGCTGGCTATGTAAATTGCAATTGATTTTAATTTCCGGAGACCCACTGTCTATCCATGGTTGAGACCATATAGAGAACAAGCATTCCTGGATCTCGCTTCCTTCTTGCAACTGGCAATTGTCTTTGGCTCCCTTTGCACAAGTGCTCGAACCTACTCTGGCCTTTATTTTATACAATATACCAGATACTATTTGCTTCGAAGCTTCCACGATTTCTGTTATAATCGGCTCGTTTGTTCCCCGATAGCCCTCTGACAGTTTTCGTAAGCCTTGGTTAGCAGCTTCTTGGATCTCTGGATCGTTGATATCTGCAGTCGAGGGTGCACCTACAATCGAAGCTTCTCTCTTGAATCTTTCGTCGGAAATCAATAGTTCATCTCCATGTAGAGATCGTTTTTGCTGCCTATGTAAATTGCAATTGATTTTAATTTCCGGAGATCCATTGTCTATCCATGGTTGAGACCATATAGAAAACAAGCATTCCTGGATCTCGCTTCCTTCTTGCAACTTGCAATTCTCTTTGGCTTCCTTCGCACAAGTGCTCGAACCTACTTTGGCCTTTATTTTATACAATGTACCTGATACTATTTGCTTTGAAGCTTCCACAATTTCTGTTATAATCAGCTCGTTTGTTCCCCGATAGCCCTCCGACAATTTCTTTAAGCCTTTGCTCGCAGCTTCCTGTATCTCTGGATCGTTAACGTCTATTTTCTTCGGTCCCCCGAGCGTCCTCCTATTCCTCTGTAAATTTTCATTTGTTGTAGGATCTGCAGATGCTTTCTTCGGTATAATACTTTCCTCTACAACCTCTTCCCTGTTCGTTTCGGGGCTAGATTTAGCTTCCCTCACTGGTAAATCAAAGTCCTTCACGAATTCCGTGAAGTCTTTCAGCTTGTCTTCGAATCCTTGAGGTTTCGTGTCATCGTCGCTTCTGTTCAGAGATACCTTGACCATTGGATGCTCTGTCACTTCTGGTCGCTGTTGCTCTTCGACTTTGGCAGTCGCAGCGTTAGTGTAATTGTCAAGAATGTTTTTCAAGTTCTCCAATGCTTGGGCCTTTGCCGGATCGACTTCTTGTTTTTTAGGTGCAGGCGTCATTAGAGATTCAACACCTAACGTTGAATAAGGATCGATCTTACTTTCTATACTGTTGCTCACAGTACAATTGTTTTTGGTTATTCTACGGCTGGGCTGCTGCCAAGGTTGTTCCTCGAATGTGATCAGACACGTCTTAATAGGAAGACTCTCTTGCACCGAGCACTCCGTATTTTGTTCGATCGCATTCTTCAGACAATCGGATTCACCGATAAGCAACAAGATACGGTACTGTATCACGTTGGAGGATGGCGGTACAGCACGAGTTACTTTAATAATTTCAACTGTTTTGTGCTTATAATCATTTCGTACGAACTCGTCCATCGACTTCGCAGCTTGCTCTCCGAAAGCTGCCAAACCAGGCAAGTTCGGATTGAGCTCGTACGGGCATCCTGGACAATAATTCGGACTGGACGCTCTCATAGCGATAAATGGTTTCTCGTTATGTTCTCCGGTCTTCTGAATTTCATGATCCAGCTCGACGCTTTGGTTGGTGATAATCTGTTTCTCCAAATTCTCTATGATCTCGTGCTCCTGATTCTCTTGAGCGTGAGATGGCTCATCCTGCGGCAATTGAGGATACAAGTACATACATTGGATAGACTCGCGCAACACATTTATGTCTCCTCGCTCGTGTTGCTTCACTTCTACGGTGCACGCTTCTCGCGGACATGGCTCCAACGATTCCTTGCACACAGGAGTCAAATCGAACGTGAGTCTGTATATTACGTACGGTGATTCATCCTGAAAATTAAAGATGTATATAGACAGCCATTAAGCACACGTATATATACATGTATACGCATGATTGTCTCATCTAATATCATTGTCTTGATTTGCGTCATTCCTAAGAACAAAAGAACTAGACTTACAAGAAAGATTTAATAATCAATTTAATCGTCCTTGTTACGGAGAATAAACTATTGCATAAATTGTGACAGTGATATTAGAAGAGATATCCCGTGTATATGCGCACGAGAAACCGTGCATCGTTTTCGAAATCGTATGAAAATTCACGATACTGTTGGTAAATTAGAATTTATTCGAGTACAGAAATCGTCGGACGTACCAATTTTTGCGCACTAATCAGGTTACCGCCCTTATACGTGTGATGTGTCGGAGAATCCTCGTTCAACGAATTCAAGGCACTTTGAATTAAGGGTTCCGGTACGTTCTGCACTGGCCTGTTACCAGATCCGCACGACACAGCGATCGAATTCAGAAGAAACAAAAACAGAAGGCGCGCTGCGCACATCAAAACGACTGCCATCTTCTCCTGCATGCACATGCATGCACGTTGCCGTCTTGACTTCCACTGACGCAGCAGCTGACTCGTTCCCGATCCTTTATACGTCGGTTCTATCGGCGAGAGAGAGTATCGAAAATGAAAATAATAATCAATATTCGCAACGTTTTTATTTAATCGTCAAACAGACCCGGTCAGATTACAAGATTCCCGAACAGTCGTGAATTTGATCAACAATCGTGAATAAAGAGAAACGAAAGATTCAAGAAATAAAAAAATTGTATAAAAAAAATTAAAGCGACTTCGAAAAAACGCACTAAAAAAATGCACTAAAAAGTATGAAATAATTTCCATTTAATTTATGTGAGAATACTCACGAACTTAAATACAATACAGTCTTTTCGGAGGCGGCGCAAAATTGAAATTCGTTTTTTTTAAATCAGTTTAATTTTTTTTTATAAAATTTTTTTATTTCACACTTTTTAGTAGAACGAGCAGAATTTGTAGAACACCGTAGGATGGTTTTTCGGTCATATTGGTTATTTGCAATAAAAATCGCAAAGAATGAAAAAATGCAAAATTTGTTTTCAAGGGACCAATCGGGAGACATACCCTACAAAATGCAGAAGGTTTCGTCCTGATTGGTCCATCCATCTCAGAGTAATCGGTGAACATACATGAAATAATTCATTTTTCGCAAATAAAATCGTAAGGAATAAAGAAATGCAACATTTTTTTTCACGGGACCACCCCGGGGACATACACTCTACAATAGATGCAAAAAGGTTTCGTTCCGATTGGTCCATCCAACTCGGTGTAATCGGTGAACATACATAGAAAAAAAAGCGAAAAAAAGACACATACAGATCGAATTTAGTAACCTCCTCCTTTTTCGAAGTCGGTTAAAAAAGGGGTAATCGCGTTAACACGTGCTAAAAAAGCATGTTTGCGTTTTACGTATGCTTACGCGAGAGTACGGCAACGCTTAATACGTCCGCTGAAGCAACTCTTTTATTTTAAATTAATGCCGATAAGATAAATTCTGTAGCATAGTTTAATTAAACACTAATGCACGCTGAAAGATAAGTATGCATACAGTCTGTCGAAAAAGTCTCCGTACGCGCGTTAAGACGGAATAACGTTTTTTTTAATACATAATCTGTTGAAACGACTGTTGAGCTTTTTCGAGAGATACATACTAGAGATAATATTAGTAACAGTAAAAACATTAGAAAAATTTTGAAATACTGTCGTCATGTTATTTACAGCCCGTTATACATATAATAGAAAGACAGTATTTGTATACTACGTGTATAATCGAAATTACAAATCATCGTTTTAAATTTTTGTCCGCTATACATATATACACAAAGAGGGTGTCCCAAAACTCCTGCAGAATCCGGAAATAGGAGGTTCCTGAGGTCATTTGAAGTAACATTTTCCTTTGCAAAAATGTTATTCGCGGCTTTGTTTAGGAGATATTAACGAAAAACGTAGTCGTCTTAATCAAAATATTTCGCATCACAACATTCGGCGTGTACCATCAGTAAGCTATCTCGTTGGGTATGAAATCATCAGAATCATGATATGTACTCCTATTTCCCTAATTATAAAATGAAAGAACATTATGAACAAAAAGAAGCTGCAAAAATTATAAGAAATGCAACATCATTTTTTAAGAGAACGGTTGAGCTGCGGCCCATGGTTTCTTTCACAAAGTTGGTCCTTATGACCAGTAGAACACGATTAAAAAAAATAAAAATTATGATTTTTTTACCATGATTTGCAAGGTCGAGGTCAATTTTGCGGGAACCTTTTTATGTCAATTTCCACTAAATCGTAGGTGAATACAAAAGTATCTTATATTCGACAAGTATTTAAATACTTTTGTATTCGCCGTGAATGTATTCGATGAATAATAGTTACAAATTGTATTCGAAACGGATGTATTTGAAGCTTCGAATACAATTTGTAACTATTTTTCGAAGCTTCGATTAGTTCCACGAATACTTTCGGCCAGCTCGAGGCTCCAATGAACACGTACCGAGGACCGAGCCCGAGGGTCGAGCCCCGAGGCCTGAGCCCACAACACAATTGTAATAAACACGGCCGGGAAACCGACAGCCAGCCAGGTAAATATATATATCGTCGTAAAACCACTAACAATTGAATTTCTAAACTTGTTTATTGTTCATAATTTTTTCATGGAAGTGATACAAGCCAGTTCGTGGCGTCCTTCTGATTAAAATAAGACGAAACTCGATAGAATTTGGATTGTGTCTACACACTCCCAAAGAAAAAGATAGCACACGCGTGCTATCTTTAATTTCTCGTGTTAAGATTATGCTATCGTGAAACTCTGTAGTGTGTAAAACATACCTTCTGCGAATATGTAAACAGAACATAGATTGTGTTCTGTTCTACTCGTTGTGTTCTACTCGCTTCGCAAGTAAGCCAAGTGCACGCGCACTAGACAAATTTTCAAACTCATTTTTCTCGAAAACAAAGCCTCGTATCAAAAAATTTTATTCTATATTTTCGACTCAGTTTTTCGTGTAGAATCACCCCCTGCTCGGTTGTACCACCAGTTACGGGACACCCTATATATAATTTGCTGAAAGATACTAGTGCATATGGAAAGAAGAAAAGTACAGGAAGGCCAGCAGCATTATCTGAACGCGATACACGAGCAATAATAATACGTGCTGCTTCCAATTCTTGTGCTACTGCAAGGGAGATCGCTAAGAAAGCTTTTTATGGATGAGAAGAGATTCAACCTTGATGAACCAAACGGATCTACACTGTACACATATTATTATCGTGATATTCGTAAGCAACCACTAACAAAAATTCGACATCAAATGCATGGAGGTGGAGTAATGGTCTGGGCTGGTATCAAACTGGCTCGTATCACCTCGATGAAAAAATTGTCAACAATAAACAAGTTTAGCAATTCAATTGTTAGTGGTTTTACGGCGACATACCTGGCTGGCCGTCGGTTTCCCGGTCGTGTTTATTGCGCTACTATTGTGTTCTGAGCTCAGGCCTCGGGGCTCGACCAGGTTCGTCCCTCGGCCTCGGCACGTGTTCATTGGAGCCTCGAGCTGGCCGAAAGTATTCGTGGAAGTAATCGAATACATCCGCTTCGAATACAATTTGTAACTATTTTTCATCGAATACATTCTCGGCGAATAAAAAGTATTTAAATACTTGTCGAATATAAGATACTTTTGTATTCGAACCTTCGAATAAAGAATAATAGTTTTGTATCTTTTGTAGTATGGTCGCACTGATATGGCGGATGCCGTTTTCCCTCATTTTCTCTCCTTACATGTGCACAAAATAGAATTCTGCATTCAAAAATCGGTATTTCGAATTTTTAGTGAAAAGGATGAGTGCTTATATTTGATACGATAAAAATTTACTTCGGCGACATCCGACATCTGCCACATTAGTGCACATTAGTGCGACAGTGCGACCTACCCTTACCAACGGTGCTGCCCTGGAAAATGGCCACAGACTTGATAAGTCTGTGAAACGACATCCGCCCATAGACTTATACAGATAGACTGCGCGGCCTGTACGAAGCGCTAAAGCCTACAATGGCGACCAGGTGGATCTCTATCTCACTTGCACACCGATACTTACATAGAAAGTACACTACGTACTTCCCACTTTCATTGGGCGAATCTCTACCTACCAACTCGTCAATTAGAAAGAGAGCGGGATTCAACTGACTATTGCTCTCTCTCTCTCACTCTTTGTACCCCGCGCCGCTATTGTAGGATTCAGTGCTTCGTACAGGCCGCGCAGTCTATCTCTATAAGGCTAAGGCTCTATAATTCAGGGTCCAGTGGTCGGCATTCTGCCTTCGTTCTGTCCATGTCCAAATATCTGGTCCATCGGACGGCAGAAAACGCTACAAATGCGCGCGCAGGCGAACGTCCAAAATTGGATTTTTTGTTTATAGGGGTGCTGCCCTCTGGACCGAGCGGCCAGGATTGTGCCGAGGGCAACTTGTGCCGGGATGGTGCCGAAGCAAGAATATGCGAGCCCACACGAGCTTAGGTGCCGCATGGCCAGAATCTAGCATTTTTGCTTACTGGGTTGTAGTAAAGTAGTAGTTGCAACACAATATCTTTACTAAAAGCACAAACGATCGACGACAATGCGACGACGATAAAGTCAATAATATATAATGTACATTCTTCGATAATTATTATCTGATTACATACATTTAAAAGCAGCGTAATGGAAAATATTTAAATTTACATTCGATCAAATCAATATATGTACAGCTGTATATACATTTATGTCGCTCGATATGATGTATTCCCTGTGTTAGTTGCGTAATACCCAGCTCGCGATAAAGTGTAATTTCGAAGATACGTTTATTAATTTCCAGATTTCTAGATCATTTGAAAACTTTGCGGTATCCAACGCGAGGTGTTTGACCAGCGTTTGAATTTTCCCGCCGTTTCCGAGGAGCGTTGCGACCGTTCCTTGATTTCCGGTTGTCAGAAGACCAGCAGCTGTTCCACCGTGTTGATCATCTGCGATAGCTGCGGTGTCCACGAGAAATACACACGCTTTGACAGCGATAGTGCACTACCGCTATATGGAACGCCACTGACTTTCATTGGTAAGCAAACGCATTGTTTAGTTTCGACTTGTTCTCAATGAAAATCTACGCTTTAACAGCAAACGTGCGCGAAGTACCACATTGCGGTAAAATTGTTGTATCGATTTTCTGCTTCGTTCTAGCTATCGTTTAATCCGAAGCACGTACGACGTGTTCTTTAAAATTCACCGAATCCGCTATCCGCTAGTTTTCCCCGATGAAACGGTCGGCGAGTTTATACTAACGTTTTAGACAGTGTCTTCTGTCAAAACCCGGTTAGACGTGTTTCTGACAGGATACTTCCTCATTCTTCTCTCATGTGTCACAGTCGTTGCTTCTTTGTCTCTCACAGACAATAATCGACTTTTCTTATCGACCATTACAAAATTGGTGGGTGTAATGAAAACAGAACAGACAGCCCCACTATAAGATTCAATTGTCATTTTATCAATTGTAAGGTACAATACAGTATACGATTATTGTTTGATAACTAGACAGTGGATCTTTATGCAGAATCAAAATTTTGAATGGAAGTTTATTTTCTTTCTTAATATATTTAATGGATTGAAGAGAATGTAACAGTATTTTTAAATGCATGTAATCCACCATCTATCGATAGCACAGTCCCACAGAAGAACTTTGTTCATCGAGGACAGGATCTTTTATGAGAGCAATGCAGCGTAACATTCTCTATACTGCTTCGTAAATTGTTTCTCATTCTGCAACAAGGTAGGCATAGGTAGAAAGTAGAAACACTATGTACAATCTGTCTCAAAGTGTTTCATACAAGCAACAATGTTGGCCACTTGCTCGTGGCATTTTTTTTGGGTAAAAATGCAATGCACGAAAGAAACAGTGTGCTGTTTACGGAAAGAGTGTACCATTGTATTTTTACTAAAAAACAGAAATTCTACGAGTATATTCTATTAAATTCTACAAGTTCACAGAACAAAGTGTTGTAGAATCTATTCTAAATAGTAAAGAATTGGCTTCGAATTTCCCTTGAGAAAACGAAATGACGAAATGAATTAGCGTTCATAGAACATGCCTCGCCGAGCGTTGTACACGTTTCATGACAACCTCGCGTTCCTTTCACCAATGAATTGCTCGTCGCGATAAGGAATATCCGTTCCGCCGTTTGATTCATTCCTATTTGAAAATCGGCATGGCGAACCGCGTCGGATAGCGACACTCGATTGTCGATCGATAGAGGGTGCGAGGCAGTTTGTAAGCACAGGTCTGTGTTGTAAGAAACGGCGAAATCTTTGTTATCTGCCCCATTTAAAGATTACCCCCGAACGTGACAAGAACGATGGCGCTCCCGCTCGCTTCTCATTGGTCCATTCCGTCCCAGGGCCGTCGCTACGCGGAGTAAATTCGGTAGAAGATTCACGATTCCATTATTAAAATATCGAAAGTATTAGGTCGTTCAAAAAGTCATTTCGCTTTCTCAAAGGAAAATGAAAGCGAATTTTCGACCATTTAGAATAAGTTTTATGACATTCTGTTCCATCATCTTTTGCGATTTTTTAGGCAACTTAAAGATCCCATCCTCGTAGAATTTCTATCTTTTATTAGCAAAAAATGGAATTGTAAAGGTCATGATTTTTAACTTTTTTTATCCGAGCCTATAATGAAAATGTAACTAAAAGTTTGTATGTAAAACGCAGAATAGAAGTGATTATTTAGTATTCTCCCATATCTCTCGAGGACCCCGTTCTTCAGCCGTTCCTGAAAGGGTCACGTGGTTTTGTTTTGTTCCGCTCGAATCTTCATGCGAACAGGCAATGGCAATAATAGTAAATGGTTGGCTATTAAGTCTTGATAATTGAGAGAAAAAATTGTTTATGTTATAACGGAAGCATAAGGGATTGTGCGAATTTATCGAACAGGTGAGACGATCGATATTTTAATGTATTTCCGCATCTCATGAGTCATGCGTGCGTCACTGTAGTCACGCAGACCATCTTCCGATCGGTACACGCGAGAGGAAAAACATAATCTGACGTCATAAGAATGTCATTTGCAATTTGTTCTTCGATAGGAACAATTTGACATACACGTCGATTGCCATAACAGCTGTCCACTCCACTTGTGTGCTATAAACGATCGCGTTCGTTTCCAATCACGGTGATTCTTGATTTTCGTGATCGCTTCTGATTGGCGAGGATCATAATTGTTAGATCTACAATGTGTCAAAATGGAAAAACGAGAATCTGAAATTGTAAACGTATTCAACTCCTCGCGTAGACTAATGTTGCACAATTACAATTCAGTGTAAAAATAGTAATCGACGACAAGGTACATCGGTGTATGAATGATATTGTAATTAATCGGAGATCGAAATAGAAACGAATAAATTTAACGTTAATACAATATTAATATTTCTAAATAAAGATGGCCATTAGATCTACAACTTGTGAAACTGAAAAACGAGAATCTGTGAAATTGTCAACGTATTCAACTGCTCGCGTAGAATAGTGTTGCATACTATCGATGATTAATTATCGACAACTATCGATGACAGACGGTTCGGTTACCGGAGTATATCTCCGTCAGAATTCAGTGTAAAAATAGTAATCGACAACAGGGTACATCGTTGCATGAATTCCTCCCCCTCCCCTGTCTGAGGCACGTCGAAGTTCGATATATCGAGTGTACGCCGCGTTCCCGCGCCTTTACATTGCAGTCTGGTAATGCCGCGTTTGTATTGGCGCTTTCCATTGTCGCGACGACGACGATCTACCCCCACCAGTAGGGCGGCCACCGCGCCGCGCCGAGACTCTCTGCGACTGCTCGTTTGTGTCAGTGTCAGTCGGCTGACTAGCTATCCTCGACTCGCAGGTAAAACCTCGGCTCCGTCGAGTGCACACAGTTTCTCTACCGGTTCTCTTCACTCGCACGTCAGTGGTCACAGTTCACAGTGACAGTTCCTCGTTTACAGTAGTCGTTCACACGAAGAACAACCGTAAACGAATAAAACCGTGACCGGCCGGAGACACCCAGAAAACGCAACTGCATCGTCGACTCACGGTTAGTAACGTTCAGTGTCATAGTCTTCGATAAACCTTCCACAGTTTCCAGCCAATTTCTTTGAAGTACACTGTCTCGTAAGACTTCGGTAATTCGCTCGAATTTTCGCAGTGCTATATTCTCCTTCGATATATCGTGTTCGATGGAGATTAAATCGATACAGAACAAGAGAAAAGCATCGTGTCTTCTCTTGGCAACTGCTGCTGACACCCTGTTTACTCGGATCAATTGACAAACGTCTTAGCTCGCATAGTAGGGACTCCAATGTTTGAATGTACAGAATTTTCGAATGTACAGAACAGGGACGTGCCATTTTTTGCGTTGTGGACTGTGAATTTGTTTTTCAAACGTGGTCTCGCGCGTGTCTCTTTCTCTCTCCCTCTCTCTCGTAGGTCACACCGGAGATTAAACGCTCGATATTGTCGTTGATTTCATATAGTGTTTATCGAGAAGGTAAGATCTCTGTGTCGTGAGTACGTTTGTTGACAGGTACCGTGGTGATTAAGCTTAACCTAGATTCGAGACGTTACGCTCGCCGCAAATCAGCCTTCTTACACTTGACACGTTTATGGTTTTCGAGGGTTGCTCGCGCCCTCGCAACCTACTAAACCAATTAAGAATCAGTTAAATAATAGGTTGTTGAAGGAATGGCGACGAACGAGCCTCGTTTGCGAAAATAGGCTCCAAATGCTACACAAGTCCGCGATTGTCGGACATTTTTAGACGTCGCACGTCGTGGGGCATTTGCCCCGAAAACCTGGCCAAAACTGTTTTACCATTGTTATAAGTGGACATTTTGAAACAGTAAAAATATTAGACGAATTTGAAGATACTGTTATATATTGTATTCAACCTAGTAAATATATTAAGAAAGAGAATAAACTTCGATTTCATTTCAATTTGTTGTAATTCACGATGAAAAAAGCTTTGCATAAAGATCCACTGTCTAATTAGAAGACTTGAGACAAAAATTCTGATGAACAAAATTGAGATTCGTGGACGAGTGAATTAACTTTTGCAAAAAATATTTTAGTTTGTTAATCGATGCAGTTCAATATATTTCGATGTTTCATATTACGCATTTCATGATAATACAACATATTTCTTATAAATTAAAGTAATCAGTATAGAGAAAATGTTTTTATCAGATAAAGCATAGTTTCAAGAGAGCTTTCGCGAGATTATAGCAAATCTTTTGTCACGTCTTTTTCTCTCATGATTTTTCAAGGGCACCTTCAATCTGTTGCAAATTTTGTTTCTTTAATTTTTTCGTACAAAAAATTCGCCATATATATAATCGTGTGGAAGAAAACATTTTCGATCGGACTGTTAACAACAGAGTAGTCTGTAGATTAGAAAACCACTATACGACTAGGAGTCGTCGTACAATTATTTTTACTCCGTTCTTGTACGCTACACTTGTGAGAGAATCACGTGGCTGTAAATTATTTGCATACAAGTTCAGGAGAGAACATGAGAAAAAAGTTTCATTAATTTCGGAGAAAATAGAGGAGCTTTGGCCAGATTTTCGAGACAAATGTCCCACTGTGCGTTGGAGGCGCATGAGTGGGGGGAAGGTGTCATCCGACAATGCGAAAGGGAAATTAGCGAAAGGGCGAACGGGATTTCGCGACGGTTTCGATTTCCGCGGCGAACTTCCAACCGGGAGATGACGTCGCCGAAACGTTTTTGCTTTCGAAAGCAGAGTCGGCGACTTTATTTATTGATTTCTTAAATGTCGGACGTGTATGCGCGCTGTCTACTTATCCGCCGCGTGCACGTGACGCCACGGTTGGAGAAAAAGGAGTACAGCGATGATGTACCGTCACTCGACTAGACAGGCGAACATCTTTAATAAATGTGTCCACAAATTGAATTTGAATCTAGATTTAACTTTTATGATTGAAAGCTGAATTATAAACTTATTTTGTTGGGAGCTGGTTCTCGACATGCGGAATCGGAAGTGCAAGGTTCCTCTAGCCTATCGAATCGCTCTTTCAAATGTGTATTATATGTGTTAAATGTGTTTATATGGCTCCTGTGTCTGTCAATCACACACACACACACACACACACACACACACACACACACACACACAC
>CM052314.1:24296039-24343350 GCA_028455605.1 Lasioglossum malachurum | reverse complement strand
GAAAGTGAAAGTATGTGGCATGGGGCGTTCTTCCTGACAACCACAGATTTATACCTACATATATTTCTTCTATGTGTATTATTTTTATTTTATTACCTTCCATTATTTCCAACCCCAATTAATCACATTAAGAAAGAAAATACATTTCTATTTCGCTCCAGTTTTTGTCGCAATTCAGGTAGAAAATTTTTATTTCGCATAAAGATCCGCTGTCCAATTATGAAGCAAAATTATGAGCACATGTATATAGTTAACCTTTTTAGAACACGGCGCTCTTAAAAAAGAAAGAAGAGCAGCGGTAGAAACGAGTTGGTCGATGATCACGGATCATTGTGACGGTGAAAAGCGTGTTTTGAAAGAACTCGCGAGGGCGTGTCGTCAACAGGAGGCCCGGGGTCGTTTCGAAATAATGCTCGAGCCATGCGGTGGTTATTGATTTCCCACACCGCCTATTTCCCTCGAACGCGCTCTTACATTTTCGTTTATCGAGCACTGATATCTGTTTGTTCGGGTACTGCCAGTGAAAGGGAGAGGAAGGGAGAAAGAGGGAGAGAGAGAGAGAGAAAAAGGCGGCCTCTCTTCGTGTGCACGTTGCGTCCTCCAGATGCATCCAACCGGTCGCCCGTGATCTTGGCGAGGTGCACCGTGACCAGGAGGAACGGTAGACACGGTACCTTTCACCCTGGAAACGCGCCAACTTTGTCTCGAGGGCAAGGACAGGGCTCAGCCAATTGATCACGCCAGAACTCGCGCCTTCCGAGGCGTGTTTCGCCGCGAAACCGTTCGATTCCGCTTGTCTATTTTCACTTTCAACACTAATTATTGCGCTTCCGTGACCAGCTGACGATTCGTCAAAATTAAGCTTCAATTAAACATCAATCCGAAAGTCGAATCCCTATCGGCCTTGATTCTTCCAAATTTTCATCTTCGAAATAGAAGTTGAACGCTCGAATTTGAATTCTTAAAAATTCAAGTGGAACTTTCAAATCTCAATTGTCGAGAATGTTAATCGATCGAAGGTGGCAGAGTTCTACATATAGAATTGTCCTACATAAGAATAATTCGTGTAACTGGCGCGATTAAAGCGGAACAAACGATTAAAGTTGTTAAATTCCAACAGACTGTATTCAACTTCTTTTAAGATCGCTGCTAACATCTGCCGTGTTCATTTCATAAATTCGTGCAGACATCAAAGTGACGCTGCAAGAAATTGTTCGTTTCCATCGGAACTGGTCCCATCTCTTTTGCAGAGATCGGGATTCAGCTTTTCCGAGGCGGCTTCTAACCTTCCCAGGGAAAAAAACCCTTCGGGAAGCTTTGCTGATCGAAGGGGCCAGACTAGGATCCACTTTCCCAGTCACTCGGTCCACATCAATCTCGAGTAAACCGTCGGTAGAGTGAGAAGGGTTGATTGCCGCGCGAAGGGTGAAGTATATTGGCTAGGAACCACGCAAAAGGTTAGACGCCCTATCCCCCATGGAGACGTCTACTTCTCCCTGGTAGAATCATGCTTCGTCGGATAATAGTTTGTCACTCGAACTAGGTCTAACTTTGGTCGAAATTACGCGACCTCGAACCAGTCGCTAACCAACGAGAACCTACACTACTCATTCATCTTCGAAGCGTAAAAACTGGTTTGCCCGATCGAGCCTCGAATCGACGTCGTGCTCGTCTTCCGGTCAGTTGCGTCGCTTTGGTTGCTACATAGATTACGTGGCCCACTCTACAGAAATATAATATTTCGATGGAAAATTACATATACTCTTTACATACTATACACTAAATTTAGTTTAGTGTATACACTGAAAGATTCGTCATTCAAAGACCCACAAATTGGATTTTGAAATGTTCGTCTAGGCCTAACAGTTTCGGGTAATTCGAGAAAATGGATTTCTTCACCCTCTGAACATGATTGTCGGCGGCTGTAAAAGAAATACGTGTCAAATATTTTTTTGAGTTCTCTATCATACAAAAATACCCTGAAAATCGACGTGCTACGATTGAGGGGTAACCTCCCTTGTTAGTCCGTTACTCTCGCCTTTTACACATTCTATTACAATTTTCTCCTCTACTTCTGGGCTCTCTACTAAAAAAAGAGCAAAGAGACCACGCCTACCCGGAGAACGCTCACCCAGAGAACACTTCCCCAAAAAGAGCAAAAACAGAGGCGCTTCCACATGTAAACGAGACATCGTTCTAGCACGTTCAAGGGCAGAAATTTCTCCGTGGGGCGCAGAATCACGGCCTCGTCGACTCTTTGTCAGCTTCCGAGCTCGGTAGACCTCGAACCTTCTTTCCCTAACATCATTTCCTGAAGGTGGAATCGAATAGTTCTTTCTGGTCGGAGTCTGATATCCGAGGAGGATCTTTCGCACCGGCGAATCAGCGGTTTCCAGCCTCGCGTTTCACCGTGGGACACAAAAGCCACGAGCAAAACAGCTCGCAGGTGGCCAGAGCCTTCGGATGCCTCGGAGCGATCTCGTTAACGCATCAAGACCGTGCGGAGGCTTCTTAATTGGCACTTGTAAATTTAATCAGGAACACGTGGGATCAGGGGGTGAAGCGGACGCGTTCGCGTCTCGTGGGAAGAAGGGTGGGGGATAGACAGGAAGGAACACCGCGAGTCACGCCGTGTAACAATAACCAGTGGTAATTAGAAGCCGAACGGCAGCAGCCTTTGAACCCGTTCCCAAACTATTCTCATCGACAATTAGCCGCGGCTGATCTCGATGTTCGACGGCGGGCCAGAAAAATTCACAGACTCTCGTCACGCGATCACACTTCTCCGGATTCAGAGTTAATTAAACTGATATCAGTCGCCGCTCGACCTTTCAAGAACTCGACCCTACAGCTGAAACCCTACGCCGCACAGTGGGTTCGAAACCGTGAAAACGAGAACTAAATTCCGTAGCTTCGCGACGTTACTTATACGTTATTTCTTATGAACAGGACGTATGTATTTAGTAATTGTTTCAATCGAGGGTGGTCAATTAAATTGTGGAATCAAATCTGGAGCACATGGTTACAAAAGGCAGATCGTTATCAAGGTCACGAGAAAACGTGGTGGGAAAAATGGTGTCGTATGCTCGCCTAGATTCCGTGTAACTTTTGTACATGGAACATTTGCTCGTACACAGGACAATTAAAAAGTTGTTGGAGGTAAGAAAGTTAGGGGACTTGAGCTGCATACTGAGTGTCTCGTTCAACTCTGCAGACAGCTCATGATTTTGCAATTTGAACGAGTTCGAAAGTATCGTGTAGGAGATTTTGTATGTTAGAGGAAATTTGTCTCCATTGCCGCAATTTTCAGTTGAATAATTATGTGCTATTATTCAATTACGTCTGAATCAAAGAAGATAGAGGGTTGAAAATGAAGGAGCAGTCTAAATGTGCACCGTTATCCAATCAATCCGAATCATTTGAATTGCGGTGGTGAGATCAGCAAAATTCGGAGGTTGAAAATGAGGAATCAGCGTGGCGCGCACCCCTAACTCGCCGCATCTAGCTTGACAAACCCCATTAACAGTCTGTGGCGGTCGCACCAGTGAAAGCGTGCACGATTAATCGTTTAATCGTACCTTGAATAGTCGCGCGAAAGAGCCGCGGTGGGATGGACTGACGCGTATACATGTTGATCCATTTATACTTAACCATTTGCACTCGGAGCTATTTTAATTCGAAAATTGAACACATTTCCTCTGACCTAAAATGATTCCATTGTATATGATTTTTTTCATTTTATTGTGGCAACTTTGAGTCACCACCCGAGTACTAAGAGTTAACCCGTCGATATAGAAACATAGTCTTTTAAATACTGTAAAAAACATCTTCATAACTCGGTAAAAATCATATTTTTTAAGGAATTTCCAAGGCTACAAATTTTACACAACATGGTTTCTCTCGATGTCTTGTCGAATGGTCGGCATTAGCCTTTTAATTTGGACCAAGGGAATTTTTCTCGAGCGTCACAGATTAGGGGAGTGCGGCCAGAAAAAATCACAAGTCGAAAAATGAGGGCCACCCTGCAGCACATGTGCCACCCTGTGTATACGTAGTTGGAGGTCCCAGCTGATCGGTTCTCGTGGTGGTCGTCGGAGTTTAAGTAAAAGTGGGTGGCGCTGTCGAGGCTTTCGCTACCTAGAGCAAGCAAGCAAGCAAGCAAGCAAGCAAGCAAGCAAGCAAGCAAGCAAGCGAGAACAATTTCTCTCTCTCGCTCTCGCCCTGAAAAAGGAGAGAAAGAAGATGGTAACCAGCATGGTCGAGAGGGTGGGTGGGTAATCGTGACGAGGACGATGTGGTGGTGTTGGTCGTGCGTCTGCGCGCGATTCGGTCGGTGGGTCGGTCGGTCGGTCGGTCGGTCGTCGTGGTATTGATTTTCATGGTAGTCACACACGTATACCGTCGCGGCAAATCGCGCAGAGCGCGTGTACGTGCATGCATTGACGACCGAGAACCTAACCCAGACCGGGTGGTGACTTCCCCAAAATCCCTGCGTGAGATCTCGCAATCGTCGATCTCGACAAGCCTCGAGCCTTCTGCATGTCACCATCCCCTAAAAGCCCAGGACTCGGACCACCCTCTTTTGCTACCTAGTTCACCCTAATCGCAGCATACTCCTTTCGGGAAGTACGCTCTCTTGCATTCTTGCTTCTCACCTGGCCATCAGCCCTTTGCACTCGAAGACTATGTTAATTCCAAAACCTAGACGTTTTTACGAAGAAATTCTAGCTGTCTAGGAATCGTCATTCGAGTGCCGAGAGTTAATTCCTCTCCGAGGATCTAGCCTACTCTAATCAAAGAACACTCCTTTGAGAAAGTACGTCTTTTTGCTTCTCATCTGTGTCTGCCGGGTATTAATTCTTCTCGGTCCAGCAGACAGGATCCTACTTTGTCTTTATCTATCTTCCGTCTGTCCGAGTTTTTTCTTGGATCCTTAAAGATCCTTCGATCTCGTTAAGTTAACCCCGGGACTCTGAGTCGCTTCTTTCGGGGGTGTTATTAGCAGTAATGGTTCCTCGGAGGAACCTTTTCCAGGATGAAGATGGCTAATCCTTCTTTGAACCGTTGGTTTTCTGTTACAGAAGCTTCGAGTGCCCGGGAGCGAACCAGCTGCCTTGGGTAGACACAGAGCGAACCAGGAGAGAAGAAGTTTCCGGCGGAAGGATACTCGGTGGCCGACAAGATGCCTGCACCGACCACACCAGCAGGACCCGCGGAGGGCGGGCCGCCTCGCACCGAATTGCAGGAATTGCAGCTGAAGGCCGATCAAACTACAGATGAGGTGCGTGTACATCGTCGGCAAGGATGATGATGTCTGATGGATGTGTCGTTGGTAGCGTGAAAGATGGCGTAGAGACGACTGTCTTTAAAACCTTGGGGATGGCGTTGATAGTTGGAACCGAGTTTCGAGATAATTGATGATCTCTATTTTTTGTATTCTTCTCTCTGTTTACGATTAATGAAATTGGTTCATGCGGTGCCTGCTGTCCCCAGAGTGTTTATATGTGAGATCACTCACAGTCTGCGTCATCTTCTGATGCTCCCAGCGATACCTACTGTGCTGAAGATGAAAAGATGGTTGTTATAGGGATAAGAGTGTTGGATTATCAATAAGTTACCAGCACAATGAACTTACCTATCATAATTATGGGCACAAATAATGATTGAAAGTAGAATTTCGATTTAAATTGGATTGCTGAGAGTTGAATTTGAATTTAGATTTAAATATAGCGAGATTGAAAGTTGAATTTGAATTTAGATTTAAATACAATGATTGAAAGTTGAATTTGAATCTACATTTAAATATAATGGTTGAAAGTTAAATTTGAATTTAGATTTAGAATAAAGGGTGAGTCATTTTGGGTCGAAATCGGTCTATTTGCGCAAAATAAAAGATTGCCAGCCATCTTTACTTGTCCCCACAGTACCTCAGAACCATTGTTAAAACAAAAATACTCGGAACTGATCCGACAACCGTTCCCGTTCTTGTTTCAGTCCCTGGAGAGTACGAGGCGTATGCTGGCGCTATGCGAGGAGGTGAGTTCGTCTCATCCCTATGAATAATATTCTCTCTCTCTCTGTCTCTCTCTCTTCTATTTACGCATTAACCTTCATCCTCGATCATCCTCGGTACTAATCCTCGATCCTCGTTTACTGCAGCGATAATGTATATCTCTGTCTCCCCTGAGATTTATTCTCACGCCGCAAAAGGAATAAAAATAAAAGAAAAAGGAAAAAAAAAAGAGAAAAGCAACCCCCGACAAAAAAAAAAAAGAAACAAAAGAGAAGAGAAAACTGTGAACGTGAACATGTTCTGTGTCTCTGGTCAATCTTGCCGGTCGTTTGTCGCGCGCTTTAACAAAAGTCCCGGCAGGATGGGCGTGATGGTGTTTTTGTCTCTGTCCCCCCAAACCCCCATACGGTAATAAAAACCCCCCGTCGACGAGACTTAGTATGATTAAATAACGATCACGGTCGAAAGAATAAAAAAGAAAAGATAATGAAAAGAATGGTAAACGCGCTGGAGAGAGGTGGGCAAAATACTATTTCGGCTATGCGGTAAGGCTCGAAAGAAAGTACTTGACGCTATTTCTACCGAAGTTGTCCACGGACACCTTCCACAATTTTCATAAAAATTTTTTAAAAGCGACTCTGACAAAGAGTGAGGTAAACGTGAATAATGAAAAGTCGGTCGAAACAGGTGTGCACAGGTGAAAACCGCGGTAGAAATAGTGTTAACCCTTAGCACTCGAGTGGTGACAGAGGCGCCACTAAAAATTGCTGTATCACTATTCAAAATATTGTTTACATGATCAAATATGTTGGCATCCGATCAATTAAACACTTCACAGTATTGTTTCATATCCACCAGATTGAAACAAGTCGTAGAGAATGGAAATATTCTGGGTCGGAAGAAACGTTTAATTTTCCAGTTAAAATAGCTCCGAGTGCAAAGGGTTAAAATAGCAAAAACCGAGAAACAATAGAGTATCAGTGTTACAGTAGGGCGAGATAAACGGCGTGGCTGCGACAACGGCGGCTCCGGAAACGGTTGTTGTCTCTCGAGCGACGGAAATCGAACGAACAAACGATAATAAACGAGTCGAAGCGGTGAAAATGATAATATCGAGAGAGGAACATCATCTCTGCTTTCGATGCACGGAATATAGTAAAGAACCGGCCAGATTTGCTATAATAGCGGCGTGTTCGAGACAATCTTGAAATAGTATTTGACCCAGCTCCGGCGCCGGAAGCAAAAAGAAAAGCCCCTTTTTTCAGTTTTCTCGATTGTATATGTATTTCTTGTAGACATTTGTGCGGTGTGCGTGCGTGTTTGTGGCTGCGTGAGACGGTTCTGTGTGCTACGCAATAATACCGGGAACACACGGGAACTATCGTTGGCTTTTACTTGCCGAGAAAGACGAGACGATCGATTTTTCGTTGATTTGCCTGTTCCAAGGATTTGGGGCTAATTATCGCACGGGTGCAAGAGCAGTTGCGTTCAGTTTTTAAATGGAGAATAGTGGACATATTTGCTCGGAGTTCTATTGTAAGACGACGCATCGACGCGGTCCGAGACGGTTCTCGCGGACGCGAACGCGATGGAAATGATCGTTATTGCGAGACAATGGTCTCGCGGACATCTTCAAGGTCTGTTCTGGTTCCTGCCATTGTTTGCCCAATGGGAAACCGCTTTGTTTTGCGTAATATTGATCTCTACAGTTCGTGGATATTCGAGCTGCTGTAACTTTGTTAAAACCAATGGGAGAATTTTACTTTTAAAGTGTTAAAATTGCGAGAGTGGAACATACCCGTAAGATGAACACGAGCCATTGTTACGTTGAAACGATTTTCCGAATGATCTCGGAAAAGAATCAGAAAAATGGAAACCGGAAATTACTATGCGCGTTCGCGACCGCATCCTCTCGCGTCTTCTGTCTCTACGTTTCTTCAGCTCCGCATTTCTTCTTCCCACACGCATAAACTATACTCGTCTATGTCTATGCTCGTTGTCTTCGGTACTTTATTCTACATATTGTCTCGATATATTTATATGTATGTACGTCTTTATAAGTGTTCCGCGGGATTTTTTATTAACTGTATATGTATATTACACATTCTAAATATGTGCTCTCACTCTTTTCTCTTATTCAATCTTGTTAGTTGTCGAAGGAGCGAGCGCAACCGACACGTCGCCAACAAAGGATAAAAGAAATTACCTGGTCCCTGTTTTGTGCACAAAAATCCTCGGTCTGATGATTCTGGTTAACCAGAGAAATTATTCGAACGGATCAAGTGAGCGACAGCCAGAAAGGGTTCTCCCGCGAGGACACAATATTTGTTCGAGCTAACAAGAGATTGTTGAAAAATCGAATGAACCACCGCAGAGACCACGAGAATCGAAACAATTATGCTCGACCAGCAGAAAACTCTAATTCAAACATCCAGAAAGTTCCGGTGCTGGCACCACGGCCAAGGTGGTAATCGAGTCAGAAGTTTAGATTGGTCTTGAATATGCGATGAATCGTTGCACAGTCGGGTCGCAGACAGGGACTCGCGAGTATAATGCGCTCGTTAGGGTAGACGGTCGGTTGCGCGCCGCTCCGTTCCAATTTCTTTCGCTACTTACGTCTATGGCTGCACTAACTTCGCACATGAGCCCGCATTTCGAGCACCGGGGAGACGTTCTAGGATAGTTGTTTTTCTAGAGAGAGAGTGTGTGAGCGCGCTCGCGTGTGCGTCGGGGCCACGTGTCCGGGCGCCGGGCCCGAGCGCCGGCCACGCAAGATTTCACGGCCGACGTCGATGTCAGGGTCGCTGTCGATGTTGTTGGTCAGAAAGAGAACCGCAAGAGCAAGGGCCGGAAAACGAGCGAGACCAAAGAACGCACGAGAGAGAGCCTGCGTTGGACACTGTTGTGGCGGCTCGGATATGTTGTCTGTTTGACGAAAAAAGAAAAAAAAAGGCAAACAAACGAACAAACAGAGAAACCGAAAATAATATACTGCCAACGGTGTGCGGAGGATATTTTTTTTTTTCAGCAACGGTGAATCGCACCAAGGTCTTCGGAATTGGAACTGTGGTGGCGGACAAGGGAGAGATCAGTGCGAGAGAAATGCTCTAGACGCGCGACAATGATCTCGAAGGAATGACACGGAGAGGATCGATGACGATGTCTCGCGCGGTAACCATTCCCGCGCGATCGCCGCAAAACCGTGCAGAGAGACGATCGGATTTTTTTCGGAAAAAGGGGTCGTTAACGAGCCAGACCGTGTGCTTCGGCCTCTGCATCTCGTTAGCCGGTTCCTCCACACCCTTACCCAACCCCCGATTATTCCATTTTCTAGCGCGAACTTTCCCGGAGTTGGGCAAACTCTTCGTTGAACTAACGACCGGCGAAAGATTTCGCCCCGGGAACCCGCGCCGAGATCATTTTCTTCCTGGAAGAAAGTTATCTCTCTCTTTCTCTCTTTCTCTCTCTTTCGTAGTCCCGAATCATTTGATACGCTGCTGCCCAACTCTCTTCCGTTTCCTTTCACGTCGAACTCCCTAGCGATCGATGCTTCGAGAAATTCAACGATCCCGGTGTTTGTACACTCGCCGCCACTTTGGTTGCACACCTTGTTTCCACCCCGCCCCTTTCTTTGTTTCCGTCGTTTTCGCCGCAGGACGCGAAATATGTCCAGGCTAGGTGTGTTCGATTCTGTTTGGTCCCGGAATTTGAAGCCGATGGTCGTTGGATAGGCGTGGGTAACTCTGAGGCGGAGCCTGAACCTCCCCCACTCTCGCACTAGATGGCAGAGTGGGCGGAGCGATGGAGCAGGAGCTGCAGCTTGTCCTGCGACCACTGTGATAACTTTAAAGAGTCTATTATCTTCTACTTTGCTTTCATTTGTATCCCCATCCCATCAGAGACAAATTCTAGAACAGTTTGAGTTTGATGAAATAAGGACAATGAAACCACGCCCACTCTCGATACTCTACAAACAATTCTCAGATCGTTTCCTGATCAAATGTTATGGCCCATTCGTGGCCCCAAGGGGCAAGAGTTGAACACGCCTAGCTCCGACAAACGTCGGAACGATTCGTGCGAGCATGGTTCGCCGAGTAGAATGATCGTTAGAGGCTGACCGAGACAGGTAAACGACGGGGCAACGATGTGTGTCTCGCGGGAGGAGAACGGTCCTCCCGATCGGTAGCCAATCGCGGTCCAATGGAAAGAGACTCGCGTGTCCACTCGGCATCGATGATGGCCGCCGAAAAAAGAACCTCTGTCACTGCTGCTGCCAGTGTGTGTTTGAATTATTAATATATACTATTGTCCGTGTTTGCTGGTTGAACCGGGCACACCCCCGATATATATTCTGTTGTTGTCCGTGTCGCTGATTGCGTATGTCCGTGTTTTTCCACGTGTGCGGTGTGTGGCCACGTGTGTGTCCGCTTGCTTGACTCGATGAATTACGCTCGGCCGCCTGCTTGCCAACGAGCTTCTCCCAAAATGGAATGTCCGGGATGAGAATACTGAGCGCAGGGTGTCTGCAAACTGGTGGTGGAACGTTCAAATGCTTTAGCTTCATTGAGTACCGCAAAACTACGCCCCGAAGAGAGCACGATAGACTGAGCTCTACTCCTTTCATTGACATTTCGAGCAGTTTTATAGCCCTTTTTGTAGAAGATTATCAAAGCCACGCCCCCTCGTGCAATGAAGAATAGAGCTACGAATAAATTTATTTTTGGCAAAGATCGGCCGCTTTTCATGTTCTACCACCAGTTCGGAATCATCCTGTGCCTCGTAAAGAAATTAACGAACTTATTATGGAAGCTGGATCCTGTGGGAGGAGCTCGGTTCGCCTATTCGCTCGCAGAGTTCGCGAAGCAAAGCTTGACCATCAGTCTGACTTGCTATTAGTTTTTGTGGTGGGCTTGTTTGACTCGTTCTCGCTGAAATATTTTTCTCTCTCCGACTCTACACAGTATAATCTTTTCCTGTTTCTCAAACTCACATTTTGCCGCAATATAGAAAAACTCGAAACCCAAAGAATAGTCTCTTCTTCCTGAAAGTAAGCTAAAAATCAGTCGTGGGTGTAGCGTGCCCAGTGGGTACTGTCTGTCTCCGCCCACATCGATATCCCGTGAGAACGCGTTAGTAGTAAAAACTCTTCTATCGCTTTTCTCTGATTACCATGTCTGATTTAGAATAAGAAAGCCGACCATGCTTTCCACCAGCCTCCGTTCCCGTGAGGAGCAGGTAAACCACGCCCACTGGAGGCACTATACATCGTGGCAAATGAGGTAGACATTTTTCCATCGCTTTCTCCATGTCTGATTTAACGTTTGAAACATTTCTGGGTAGAATTTGCCCCTATGAGCAGGCTTAGCACCGCCCACACAAGAAACAGCGAAACTCCGCCCACTTAGATCGCGTCCCACGGATCAAACAGCGGCCCACGTTCAAAACGAGCGTTCTATACGACGTATAGGAACGTGATCGACGAGCAAGAAAAACAATCCGATCGATCGGTGGCGTAGACTGGTCGTAGATTTGCTTCGCGAACTTTGCCGCCTACCTGCCTTGGCTACCTGGCTGCCTGTGTGTGTTTGCCTGAACACTCTTCTCGCCCCTCCCCTCTCCAACTGCATCGTGTTCTCTCGCTTGTTCGTAATCATCCTCAACTCGCAAATCACTTTCTCCGTCTGTCTATCCGTCTGTCTGTCTGTCCGTCCGTCCGTCCGTCCGTCCGTCCGTCCGTCTGTCTGTCTGTCTGTATGTCTGTCTGTCTGTCTGTCTGTCTGTCTCTCTGTCTGTCTGTCTGTCCGTCCGTCCGTCTATCTATCTGTCCACCTATCTGCACAAAACATTCACCCACCACTCACAGAAAAAAAAAAGAAAGAAAAGAAGAAAACACAAGATTCACGATCTCGATGTGAACAGTCTCTCTCCTCCAGATCTCTCTCGGATCTACGAAAATGATCTACGGAATGATCAGGGCCGCTTGCACGCACAGGGACGAGCTCTGCATCGCTCCTCACCGACTCTCACCAATGCATCGTGACACCCCTCGCGTCTCATACCCCCTTGCCTTTCTCTATCTGTTTCACTGTCTATCTATCTATCTATTCCTGTCTCTATTTCTATCCTCTCTTTCACTGTCATTCGTCAATCTCCAGCTCGTTTATTAATTTTTTTTTGGGGCGATTGTTAGAATTCCTGAAAGCGTCTCATGCACATTCGCAGCGGACAAGGATGACGCGCACGCTCCTCTTCGAAACGAACCCCAGAAAAGCGTGATTTCATAGAATTGTTAGTGCAAAGATGTTCGTTTTAGTTCACTCGAGGGTTAACTGTTGCTGGATTTTCATGCACACACTTCGAATGTTAATTCGCTTGAAAAACTATGGGATAACAAAGCAATGAGAATTGTTTAATATTTTATTTTATCAAACATTTTATCGAATCTTTTACTAAACATGCAGGTGTTGTATGAGGTATTATACCAATTTCATATCCGCAAAGTCTCAAATGTCATAGGGAATGGGAATATTCTAGCTAGGATGAAATGTTTAATTTTCCATTTAAAATAGCTTCGAGTGCAAAGGGTTAATAATGTTTGGAACAATTGAATGAGTAGAATCCAACGTACCCTCTTGAAAGAAAGGGAATGCATTCCATGCCGGAATTCTTTTAATTAGATTTATACGAATTTGTATGTGCATAAAAATCCGCAATCTATTTATACATTTTCGAATGCCACAAACGGTATACGATATTATATCTCTGCCACTCTGCCATTCCTCCACGACCTCTGACCTTTCTTTTAGCATTTCCTGAACGTCGAGTTTACCGTTTCCACTTCTCCACTAAATATTTTATTTACACTATTTCCATTGCGTATATTTGATCTCTTTCCTCCCTCTCTCGTGATAACAAAATTCCTCTCTTCTCTGCAATCCTGTATTTTATTCTTACCCTCAGACTTGAACTTCCTGTTGTTCCTCAAATATGGCGTACTTGTACCGTATACAGGGTGAGTTATTAAAAAACGAAACACGTTCAGTTTTCATGACATTTTTCGACAATACAGCTTCAATAAAAACATTTTGCCTCTTCGAACGACGAACTTGACTGTGTAAATGGACTCGCAAAGAACACATTCGTTTAAACAATATACTAAAACAAAATGTACCGATTTACAACATATTCTATTTTTTCCTGACTTGACAAAATATTTCTGAAGACGAGTAAACTGTAATTTTCACCGCCACAGCTCTCAGAGCGGCGTGATTAAAAAAAGCCTCGATGCACCCACACCAAACCATAAACTTTAAATCGATCACGTCAGGCAATTCACCCTGTATACTCCACCGTTGGTACTCGAGCCCCTCGCGAGTGGCAATCGCGGTAGCAGAAAGTGGAGCAACCTCGCAATCGAATCGAAAGTTGCGTTTGAATCGTTGTCGCGGGTCGGATTACATTTTCGTCGGGCGAGGAAAGGAGCCGTAAGGCCGTTCCGGGGTTCTCTACAATTTCCCTCGTCTCTATCTATCTAGAGCGAGAGGGAGCTCACCTCTAATTAACATCCGGCCGGATGTACACGATGCTCGACTCTTATTCAGCGGCTGATTTTGTTTTCCCGCGAGTTCTTTCTTTCTGGAAATTCGTTTGAATCGAATTGAACGGAGTCGTGGAACGAGAACAGAAAAAGAGTGAATCCTCTCTGAGATTCTCTTTTCTTCTGGATCCTCCGGAGATCTCTCGAGCCGGAAGCTGCGCGTGTCGGTGAAAAAGAAGACGAGCATCGTTTGTCGACGATTAGGCTCTCTCCCCTCGCCCCCGTGTTTACCCAGTCGGAAAAAGCTCTCGGCTCCTTTTCTCTCGGTCTCTCGTTCGGTCATTCGCCACTCTCTTCATGCTCTCTCCCCACCCTCTTTACTCTATCTCTTTTTATCTTTCTCTCTATCTGTCTTTTTCTCTGTCTCTCCGGCTCTTCCTTGAAACCCCAGTTCGGTGTGCGTGTGCTCTACTTTGCGTTCATTTAGGTATTCGTCCGTTTGAGTCCCGAGAAACGGCTCGGAAAGCTCGGAAACACGTCGGGAGAAGCTCTCACGGTCCGCGCCTTCCATCCCGTTAACGCCACTTCCGGTTTCTCGCGACTCAACCCGGACCGGGATCCGTTTCCTTTTCTGTTCTCGTTTCTCGTTCTCGGGTCGCGCCGCGTGGGAAATCGATCGGTTACCCTACTTCCGTCTTCGAGATTTCCTCCATAATTTAGTATAATATAGTCGCCGGAATTTTTTAGAGAGAGTTTATGTCATCGCTTTCACGAGTTTCGATTTGTTTATCAAATATAGATGCGATAAGAATTTTTATCTCCGGAACGGTTTGTTCGATCAAGTTGAATGTCTTTTTAACGTCAGCCCAAATGATTTGATTTGTTGCAAGAATTTTTGAAATTTTGTCTCGGCGATCAATGACGAAGATACATATTTGAAATAGTTTGTCGTCATGATTGTGTATGACTTAAAATTGTATTTACAAGAAGAGGCGTATATATTTCGCAAACAAATTCGAAGGGGGTGAAACGATGACTTAAAGTCCCCCTGAAACAGCCTGTACTACGTCACAGTAAATTTTGAAGAAAATCCACGACGCGCAAGGCACAGAACCAGGCGATTTCCCGCGGCGACACCGTTTACTTTCCCTGTTTTCCGTTCGTCCACCGGAACTGTGTGTAACCGTTCAGTACTCGGCGAGACTTCCGAACACTATGAACCGCGGCGGACCTTCCCTGCCGATCTTCTCGGATCTACAGACACCCAGACATCAACGAAGCAGCGTGTATTCTGTCTGTCCGCGCCTCTCTTTTACTTTCTGTCTCATTTTCTTCTTCTTCTCTCTTCTTCCGCGCCCGGAGGCCGGACTCTTGCACCGTTCCGTGACGATGTCCTCGTGAATTTTCCGCGAAGAAAAACGCGAGGAGAGCGTCGCGAGTGGTGTCGAGTGGGAGGCCCCGAGGCGTTTTCTCTCCACCCGAAAAAAAAAAAAATTGAAACAGAAAGTCGAGAAAAGAGCGATCGGAGAAAAAAGAGCGCTTTCGACTCTCGCCACCGCTCTAGCGAAAAAAAACAGAAAACAACATCAACAGTAACAACAAAAATCGATACGGAAGAGTACGTTTTACAGACAGTGTAGGAAACAACAACAACCGCAATCGACGAACCTGTAAACAGAGTCCAGAGATTGTCGATTGTCTGTCCTCTGCAAGCGTTTTCAAGCTTCTCACGATGTCGAACAGATCAATCAGAAGGGAAGATCAATTCTACTACTATTTACTAATACTATTACTACTATTACTATTACTTATTACTACTACTATACTACTACTACTACTACTACTACTACTACTACTGCTACTACTACTATTACTACTACTACTACTACTGCTACTACTACTACTACTACCTACTACTACTATTACTCCTACTGCTACTACTACTACTACTACTACTACTACTACTACTACTACTACTACTACTAATACTACTCCTACTGATAGTAATAAAAACGACAACGGCGACGACAGTCACAGAGCAACAGGAACAACTACAACTCCTACTACTACTACTACTACTACTACTATTATCTACTACAACAACAATAACAACTGCTACTACTACTCTACTACTACTCTACTACTACTACTACTCTACTACTCTACTACTACTTCTACAACAACAACATCGCCAACATCAAGAACCACAACAGCAACAACAAGCGACAGGCCTAGATTGCGGCCAGACACCGAGATCTATGTCAAATTAAATCAGATACAACAGATAGATTTGCTACAACGTGTCTCTAGAAAACACAAAAAAAAAACAAAAATCGTGAGTCCGTGGCAAAAAAAAAACAAAACTATAATAAACGTTTTCCCGTTGCTTGTCCGGCTGTCTCTGCCCAGCCGTCTCTGCACCATCACACAGGGGCCGGATATTGTGCGTCGACTATTATACCGACCAATAAATCAAGTCGAAAACAAATCAAACAGACAGCAGATAAATAATAAATGTGTATAGAAATATTCGAGAGAGCGTCTCATCCAGACCCGCCATCGAGAACAACATCAACAACAACCAATAGAGAATATATGTATATATATAGAAATCCACAGAGTATAATACGACCAAAATGATAATCAACCTATCACTCTCGCAACTATATATACCACGCGTTTACAAAGCCCCCACCCCCACCCCCATAAACAGAAAAACGATTACAGGTCACGATATATCTCTCTATATATCCAGCACCGTGTTGTTTTTAGCGAAACAAATACGATATATATGACGAAAAAAGGGAAAATACCTCGAGTAACAAAAAAGAAAAGAAAAGAAACTATAGCTTCTTAGCCCACTTCTCTCCACCAACTTCTCTCCGCACACCCTCCGCCTTTGCCTAACCGTAATACTATATACTACTAATATACTTACTAATATTACTGATACTATATACTTACTACTAAAAAAAAAGAAAAGAAAAAAAAACAACTCTCTAACACTGGTGGTGGTTGTCTGTGTTGTGCTGCCTCTGTCTGTCGTAGAGCAAGGAGGCTGGCATCCGTACTCTGGTCGCGCTCGATGACCAGGGAGGTGAGTGAATCGCTTTTTAGCCATATAAGTCAACGAACAAAAAAAAAGGGGAACCCCTCTCCGCCTCTTTTCACGCACCCCCTAGTCCCTGCCTGCCTGCCTCTGCCCCGCCCTCCGCCCCACCCAACGCCCGACGAACCCCATCACACAAAAAAACACACGTACAGTGGACTGTGTCGTGCCACGCCCCTCGGAGCACCGATGTCCGAGCAAAAACCCATCACTCAGGCATGGGCAGGGAGCTCCGCGGGGGCCACTAGGCCCCGCCCTTATTTAAAGATGCAGAAACATGTCCATTCGGAACACTTTGTTCAGTGAGATCGAGCTAGTCCTCTGTCGATTGTCTTATATCTCTGTCTGTGACTCTCTAGGGGCTGGAACAAGCATGGGGGATACTGGGTCATTGGTTTTGCCACGCCCACTTTGGACGTAGCAGAGCCACGCCTATTCAAGATATTCTGTACAAGAAGATTGAGGTAGTATTCTGTTTTTATTCATGGCCGCTGGTTTCAAGTCTACAGCTGATATAAATCTAAATTGTCTTACTGGAGCGTTGCTTTGGCTCCGCCCATATAGCGAGAGGCAAAGCCACGCCCACTCACGACAATCTATATAAAGAATTGAGGTAAACAATAGTTCATATATATTACTAAGCCACGCCCATTCACGACAATCTATACAACAAAATAGACCAGCCAATCTTGTATACTTAATATTCTACTGTTATCTCCAACAATCATGCCTGTTCTACAGTCACATGCCCAGATTACCCTCTGGGGCACAATCTAAACTTTCTCTACACCAAGAGCGACTAAGCCACGCCCACTCAAAACACTTTCCAACGAGACCCAGAGAAGATTTTCTATCTTCAGCCTTCTATCTCGATCTCATCTTTCGTGTTCCAAGATGTGGCCCCACGGGCCAAATCCGGCATGCTCCCGGAGCAAAAAGCGCTCATTGCCCACGTCTACCCTAACTCCTCATCCATACGCGGTTTCACGGTCCAAGGTCGTAGCGATGTGATATCGTGCTTATTACTTTTCCTAAGGATTTCGAAGGATTTTGCGTGTACGCGACTCGACAGTCCGACGTGCTCCGGAACATGCTCCGACCCCGTGCACTTCCGGAAATCGATAGACCGCTTAGCCAAGCTCGCTAATCTCGAGAACGCTCTACCGCGACCTCGTGACCTTTTTCTCTCTCTCTCTCATTCTCTCTTTCTCTCTCTTGTGTTTTTTTCCTTCTCATCGCGGAACCGGGGGAAACAATCGTTTTATTCGCGTTTATCCGCCGGCTCGTTGACGGAATCGGCTCTCCAACGGGCAGATCCGATGCGAAGTAATCGCGTGACGATCGATTCCGTCGAGATATACACGGTGGACCAGTAAAAACACTCATCTGACATTTATCGGAGAGCTCTAACGATTGGAGACTCCGAATTTTGCGGTGCAGTCCATGAAGGTCGAATTCGACGATTTGCATGTTTGATTTTCGTTCGATTTTTCCTGATCGAATAAATAAATGGACAACTTGAAATGTTGTGGCCCACAAACAGTTGAATCTATAGACTTCTACATGTAAATACAGAGGCCAAGCTGGCGTACCTTTTACAAAATCATTTTAATAAATTCAGGAGACTTTAACACACAAACATTGTGTGGAATTCTTTTGATGTCCTCACAGTTCAGTCTAATAATGAGTAATATCAGATGGAAGTTCTTTTGTTGACTCACCTTGCACGTGTGTACACTGGTATTCAGAGGTTTGGAATCACTTGTTCAATGGTATGGAAATGTAAATTCTTCGGTTAATAACAGCTGCATCAATATTTAATGTTTTCTCTTTAACGTGTTTCCTAATTTACAGAGTAAATAATATTTTTTTATAATGGAGCGTTAATTCTTTGCCAGATAAGAAATTCAGTCCACAATTTATCGTCGAGACTACGTTTGCCCTGCTGATTAAACACTGATAACCTAGAATTAGTATTCATTTACTATTCAGAGGGGAGTTGCTGTGATCCACATTTGTTGGACTCTGTTTTAATATCAAACACGAAATACAAAGCACTGTACATATGTATAATTTTCTGTTTCACGGAGCTTTATGAATTACACGTGATTGTTAACAGTGATTCCAAACTGTTTTTTCTTGACAGGAAATTTTATCATTTCGAAGACCAATCTCTCCACTAATATTTTTCATTTAACAATTTCGAAAGAAATTTTATAATCTTTATCGTTACCTTAATCTCACGACTTTGGTTTCGTGTTTTCGCTACAATTTTAACAATTTCCTCACAGCTGCACAAAATCCGCAGTCTAGCAATTCCCGCCTAAAGCGTAAATTCGCATAACGAGCCTCGCAGTCGTTATATTTGGTACCCGATAATCGAAATTTTTTTGCTGTTTCACTGCTCGAATCTCGCTGATTCGTTCTCGGTCGGATGAAGATGAAAAATCGACGTTGTTAATAGCGCTGCATCTCCTGCGGTATGCACCGCGAAGCACATGCACGTTGATCGAAGCTGCGTTCTCGATTTTTGATCGAACGGCGATCTCTCTTTTTACACTTTTTCCCTTCCGGAGGCTCGGGTTCTCGACGTGCTTGCCGAGTTCGATTTTCTTTACTTTCTCTCTCTAACTCTCTCTCTTCCTTGTTCTTTTTCTTTTTCTCCAAAACTTCGCCGACCAATAATGAGACCAGCACGACACTGGATCGAAAAACACGCAACTCCCTGCTCGATGAACTCGTTGCGACCGAGAAGCATAGTCCCCCGCGTAGAACTATAGTCAACCACAGTAACTACAGTCCCCACGGAGCGTATATAGTCACAGGGAACAGCCCGATTATGTGTATTGTGTAGCGGTGACGCTCGAAACGTGACGTTGCGAGCTCGTGGTTGACGAAGAAAAGCGACAGCCAACTACCACTGTACAGTCTCCTACCATACAAATACTATTACTACTATTTACTACTACTATTTACTACTACTATTACTACTACTACTACTACTACTACTACTATTACTACTACTACTACTACTACTACTACTACTACTACTACTATTACTACTACTACTACTACTACTACTACTACTACTACTATTAATACTACTACTACTACTACTACTCTACTACTACTATTTACTACCTCTACTACTAACTACTTATTACTACTATACCTCTACTATTACTATACTACTTATATCATCGCTAACGACTCTGCTAGTCCTCGCCACCTACACTGCTAACCCTGCTGCGATCGTGGCTGGATGCAATATTTCGACTCAAAAATTATTTTTTCCTTGAGATGTCTGTTTTTCGAACCTTCGTGCGTCTGTCAGGTTATTAGGCGAATCCCGGTGAACGGTTTTTGCTAGACAGTCTAACGACAAAATTGTATTTCCAACAAATCGATTTCACTCTTTTAAAGATTACGCACAAATTCTCATCCCACAGGCTCGATCTAAAATTTCTCTTATTCCAATGTTCCCTCTCGGACACGAAAATCTGTCGAAAAGGTGTACGAGGGTTAAACAATTGCCAATAGCAAAACATCAATCGAATTCTTCCACCCCGTTGCACCAGCCCCGGTCACCGACACTACCCAATTAACTTCCTAACACGACAAAGACATCGACTAACTACCAAACATCCAGCTACCGTGCTGCGCTCGCTGCTAACTGCTGCTGCTGCTGCCAGTACACGAATACTCAGAGATCCGAAATGAAACAACAGCAAAAAAAAAGAATCCAATAGGAAACACGCTGTGATCGAGTCATGTTACAGAGTGTGGATCGGTATTATTACCTCGCGGATTCGAATACGACTCGTTCAGAACTGTTTTGTTTCTTCGTCCCTTTGTGCGCCCTGAAACTCCGTCCCTGTCCGCCCTCTCGGTATCTGTCTGTCTCTCTCTCTCTCTGTCTCTTTATCTCTGTCTATCTATTTTTAAAAAATCCTCATTCGCTTCTCTGTTCCCGTCTCTCGTTCGATCACACTTCACGCCCACGTTTATCTACTTTCGATCCGCCCCACCCTCTGTACCTCGATGCGCAAGGTATTCCAGTACTCTAAACGAAATACGAGCACGTTAGGCGATTCTACGTGGAAAACTGCATCGAAAACGAAGAATAACTTTTTCTCCCACCGCGCACCGTTCACGAGTAAATCGAGTCTGAAAGCGAACCGAATTTTTGAACTCGATTTGCTCGGAAACGGTGCTCCGGAGGAGAAAAGTTGACCGTTGCTTTTCGACGGAGTCTCGCGCGCAGAATCAGCCGTGGAATCGTTTTTGTTCGCGAGTCGCGGCGTATCTTGTGCGTTAAACGTCGCTGTCAATGTCAACACACCAGCAATCAAGTACACGGAGCGTAGACGTGTTACTCTCGTGTGTAATCTCGATGTATGCATCTCTCGATTAGACGCATACGCGATTGTATTTTGTCCGTATCTGTTATTTACTATTACTTTCTCACTGTCTCTTTTCTCTGTCTATCTATCTATCTGTCTATCTTTCTCTCTCATTCTCTGTTCGACTTCTCACCGGAACGCCAACGCGTTCTTCCATGGATTGCGTACTTACCAGTTTCCGTTTTGTTCGTTTTTCCGTTTCCTTTTCGTTCTTAGTTTCCCTCCTCTATTCTCTTCGTAGTCGAACACGAGGCTTTCTTAGCTGTGTCGCTTTCAGTCAACGTGTAATACTCTACGTTCGTGTATTACGATATACATTATATTATACTGGGTGTCTCGGATCAACGGAACCACACCGCAAGGTCTGCGTTATTTTCTGTTGCATCGAAAATTCTTTCAGGACGACGATATACCATCTAAGGAGCACGGCTAGTGGCAGGATGAATTTTTTGTTACGAGATTTCAAGGTTACCGATACCTTTTTAAACGACACCGTGTAGGTTTTCCTCGATATTCTTGTAGAGCGTGAAAAGACGAATCCAATGAGTACCATGACCATACTGTTCCGATCATTTGATCTCGAGATATTCATGTCTGAATATTTCTGAATGATGAATGTCTGAAGATTGAGTGATCCATACGGTGTGTTTATTACAGTCGTTGGATTCGTCTTTTCACGTTGTACGATAACATCTACGAAGAAACATAAGGTGTTAATTTAAAAAATATTTATGAACTTGAAATCGTTGTTAAGAAATGACCTTGAGGAAAATGCTTTTTACCATTACACGTATCCCTTCGGATAGTACAGATTTGTTCTGAACAGATTCTTTTGTACAGCACTGAATAAGGTAGGTGAGCAGGTGGTTTCCCGTTTAGCTGAGACGCTCTGTATACATAGATGATGTTTGTATATGTGTATGTATATATTATATATATGTATATATATATATTTATATATATTATATATATACGACAGCTCCTATCTATTTTGTTTCGTACAAAGTATCTATTGACCGTAACAGTTTTTAGCTGTAGCGATTTTTATTTCACTGAACACCCTCTGTGACGTGTGTACTGGGTGCTCCGAAAGTACAGGACACTCTGAAATATATGTACTCCCGATGCAAATGAAAGTCGAACAGTACTTCAGCATTCGATAATTCTCTTGATAAGTGTTGTTGCACTTTTTGATGCGTGTTTGTGTTGGAAGTGGGTGTGTGTGTGTTGGAGGGTTCTGTACTTTTTGGGACAGCCTGTATATGTGCACTTAGCCACGCTGTTGCTCGACAATTTTTGTCCGCTTTTTGTTTTTGGCATTCGTCGGTTATTTGGGCCTACAAAGGAAAAGAATATTGTTTTCTTTTTTTGTTTACATACTATTTCATCCGTGCCTCTTTCTAATGTTAGACATTAAATGATTCTTCTAAAGATATTAGAATTTCGATTATATTTCCAATCTTTATTGTGACCATCATTTTTTGAAAATATTTTTCATATTGCAAATTGAATAGACTCGAGCGATAGCGTGTTTGTGTATCTGTACATATATATATGTATATGTATGTATATACATTATACATACAGGGTGTCTCGTAAATTACCGGTCAACCGAAGGGGAGATGATTAAAACGAATCGAGAAAGTGAGACATAATTTTGTTTAGAAATTACAGGTCGGACAGATTTCGTTTTTTAAAAAAATTCTCCGCGAAACAACCAGCAAATTATTCTCCTCGTTTTTTATTCACAATGAAACGTCGTGAAGTATTGTTTTTTGTAACTATTCAATAATGAAAACAAAGAGAACCGAGGGTTCTAGTATATTCCAAACAGTATAAAAATTTCGTTTTAGGAAAAAAGAAACGCGTCTTAAACAACAATTGTTAAATACATCATTGCTAAAGCTATATTTATAACGTCTAACAATTTTTTAGTACATTTGTTCGAAGAAAATAAGTGTATGTACAGAAATATTAGTCTGCATTTTTTCGATTCGTTAATGCATGTAAACTCACCCCCTCCGTCTGCACCGTTAATAGCGAGACACACCCCCGTGTACACACGTATTCTCCACTAGAAAAAAACAACAGAAACACCCTCTAATTTCCACCCTGTCCGCAACGAACGTACTTTTGTCGACCGTCGTCTTACCAAGTAGGTATTTTGATTGCCCTCCGCTTGTGAACAATATATATATTATACATATATATATATCTGCGAGTTTATTGATACCGTTGTGTACATAGAATCGCGGTACCCACGTGTATGTACATGTAAATAAATCAACTACATATATACATACGAATTATGCGATAGTAGTGTGATTTGTAGATTCGATTCGATACCAGTCGAACGAAGTAGCGCGCGAGCGAGCCACTCTGCTTTTCTTTTATCCGGGATCCACCAAACGAAAAATAAGCAAAATATATTCGTCCGTTTATCAATCCCCGAAACGACCCCAAAACATCCCCCGAAAGGCAAAATACCGTGGTGACGTCCGTCGATGTTAATGAAAATTTCAGAGGAAGCTGTTGCTACGAAAATATTTGACACAGATTTTCTTTATCTGCGCCCGTTTACAGCGTGAAAGTGTGAAAACTACCCCCTCGGTGGTGGGAGATGTATTTGCTCGAATCTCTTGGGAACCATAGCAGATAGAAAAATAATACATAGAGTAAAACTGTGAAATTTTTTATAAGGAATTTGACTGCGTAAGTAGATTTCTCAAAATCTTATTTGTTTAAAACTTAGAAATTAATGAACAATACTTTGCTGCTCGTCTTCTAAAATGAAACTGTTTCGAGTGCGTGTATGGATTGATAAAATCGTTTTGGCGAGTGAAATAACTTCGTAGGGTCCGCTTTCGGAAAGATTTGTCGAGATCGACGCATGTCACCCGAGTATGCTCTCCGCTAAATGGAAATTAGGGTATTCTGGCCCCCTTCCCCGGCATTTTCTCTCGATGCTGCGCGAGGCACCGTGTCGCACGGTGTGTGTGTGCACTGTCGTTTCTGCGATATCGGATTCTCAACCCCCTATATAAAAACAGGGTGCAGCTCTTATGGCGCAAGCAACCGTTCACGCCGGTGTGTGTTGTCGTGCGTTGGAGAATCGAACGTGCGATGGACTGTGACGTGGCTGAAACACGGCTACGACTCGCTTCAGTTTCATTCGTTCTAGTGATCGCGATCTATGGGGTGTCCTGATTTCAAACCCTTCCGGTGGCTGCCTGAAAAAATGCGAAAAACACCGGGGAAAAAGTACCTATACAAAATATGCGCGATTTGACCTTGCAGTGACCTTGAACGAAGGCCGCCGAGCCTGTTGGAACCACCCATAATTTGACTCAAGACGTTCAATCTCACTTTGAACATTAAAATTCGACGCTCCCTTTTCATAATCAACTTGAATTCATTTTTCTCGAGATTCTCAAGATCGCCGCAAAGTCGAACAAACATTTAGCTTTTAATTACTCGCATATAGTAATTACAATCTCGAAACTTCAAATTTAGTGTTTCGAGCATAAACATAAAGCTGTCGACCACACTAGCAAATATTTATTTTCCATTGAAATAGCCATTTCATCGAATAAAGTTATGTAGAAAGTGGAGTGCGAGCGATTGAAGGTTAATAAGAAATCTAACTGGATACCTTAACAGGTTTAATTACAAATGTATCTCCTTGTTTTGAGACAGGACACCCTGTACATAGGCAGGATGAAGCGCGTGAATGTGATCAGCTAGAAATCCTCGCGGTTTTCGGGACCACAAAAGAACAATTACCGTAGACATTAAACCCGTCATTCTCCGACAAAAGAAGATAACAAAGCGAGATAAATCTGTCGAATTCTCTGGACGAAAATTTCCATTCACGTGCTGCAGCCTGTATATATCTCATTCTCAATATTCTCACTCTCACTCTATCTCTCTCTCTTTCTCTTTCATCGTCGTACGTTTTCTCGACGCGCCATTCCTCCTTTTATCTGTTTCACACACCGTAATCATACTATTCTCTGTTTTGTTCCGATTTACCATCACCGTCCGAGATGTTCGTCCAAAACCGATTACATCGAGAAAGTAAAATACAGAAAATCCGAAAAATCCTACAAGTATCAGTGAAAAAATGTTTAATAAGAATATGGAGTTAATCGTGGACGAGCATCTCGGACAAACGATTGTGTTTTCTTTGGTAGATGAATATTATGAACATTTTTGTTTGATTAAAAGCCCCGGCACGTTTTGTCACACGACTCGGATCGCCCCCGCAATCGATTCAAGTGGAACGGGACATATTTATCAATCCCTCCCCGCCCCCCAGCACCCTTTATTATTTCGTTCAGTAGAATTTTCGCCAGAAGTCCCATAATATTAAGAGATACATAAACGAGAAAACAATGTGGACGGATTGAGATTTTCCGTGGGAAAAGATGATCCGTGGATCTGTGGCAAGGCGTGCACGCGGTCTCTGCTTGTTTGTCTCTGACTTAATTTCGCAGTTGTTCACGCGCATCACTGTACGATCTTTCGTTTCCGTTAACGTGTGGGCCCTTCGACCCTGTCGTAGAGCGAGGACGTTGCAGCGAACACTCTGACGATGTTAGATCATCAAGGCGGTAAGCAGTTCCCTCAGCAATAAGAAAAAAAAACAACAAATAAGAACGTGTTCGAAAGTGAACAGACAAAATTCTAAGAGAGAAGGATTAAAAAAAAAAACTATAACATAAAAGTGAAAAGAAACGAGACTGTCGTTCTCGAGCGAACGAAAACCCTCGAGACGACGCGAAAACGGAGAACGAACGGAACGCGTAGTTTAGAGAGAAAGCCGAGAGTTAAGTGACGAGAAGACACGGGAGAAACATTGCGAGAGGACTCAGTACGGACCGATGGGTTTACTATAATTTTCCTTTCGTTTCCTTAGCTTTTCGACACAATTCAATTTCGTCCTATACAATCACAAGCTTGAGTTAATCAAAGAAAAAATCGACAAGCTAAAATGTTTTGTGTTGTTTCTTGACGCTAGAAGAACCGAGAGAGTAGAATAAATAAACTTTGAACTGTTCTGGACTCCACGAAAAGGTACAAATTATTGTTCGTGCTCAATTTGTCACAAATCAGTTCGTAAGAACATATGGTCGCTCGATAAGCGCGCGGGTTGGGGCTCTGGGGCGTGGCTCTTGTCTAAGCCACTCCTCCAATTGCGTTCCTACGTCTTCACAAATGCAAATTCTTGTCAAACATTACCTGCAGGATTGTCCTGACGGTTCTTCCAGCGTTCACTATCTCAATTTTGGTTTTATAGTTTAATATAAAGTATTATGACCCAGTGTTTTTTTTCCGGGAGTTTAGTTTCTTTTTGGGGATACTGTCGCGACGACTCGACTTCGACGAGGACGTGATCAGCAAACACAACGACGACTACAAATATAAATATATATATGTGTGTGTACTTCCGGTTCTCAGGAGAACTCGTATCGCCCGATTTATCTCTGGTTCTTGATCTCTTTTTCTGTCCTATAGCTAAAACAACCTTCTAATTCTGTATCTTACAGCGCCAAGGTACTCTGAGTGCCTATACTGGAACAAAAAAAAGAACTAATACTACTAATTAATAGAAATACGAAGCGTGTATCTTCTCTTCCTATTTAATCTGCTTCTGCCTCTCGTCTGCTCCTATTTTTAACATCAGTACTTTTCGCATCATCGCCACCGCGTCCCTCTAACTCACCACTAATTCGATTCGGCTCATATTCTCGATTAATGTCCATCATCGTTCTTCCTCCCACTCCATTCATCAACCGCGCGTACCATTCCCCCCTCATTCGATTACTATCGACCACTAGCGACCGATCATTAGCCGTAGAGGACACGCCCATCAGGGGTGGGCGTGGCTCTCGACGATTAATGTTAGTTTGCGCGTGGAACCGCGTTCCGCCATCTAGAAATGCTATTATTTTTTATAAATCTGTCTCTAATCTGTAACTGATCTTGGCAATTTCACAGATCGACGTGCTATCAATTGATCCCACCCTCTCTAATCCAACCCCCTTGATCCTCTTTCTGAATCGATCTTCTTATCCCCAAATGTTGGATTTACCAACTTTCTTGTTTTCGTGTCGCTTCTTTGTCGATTGCTTAACGATTGTGTACCACCTGAACCAGGCATGGAGGAGCAAAGCCACGCCCAGTTCTTAGATAATCATTTATAAAATATATTGTTCGTCAAGGACACTGACGCTGAGTACGCGGATAATTTCACAGTTGAATGATTAGAAGCTATCAAGAACATTAAAAATTTACTTCAAACAACCTCAGGCATAGACTCGCAACTTCCACAAGATTTCCCAGAACGCTTTTCTTTCAGCTGGTAAATCCAACTTTCCCTACAGTATGCTCCGTGTGTCCGCGTCTGAACTAGCCGCTTGCAAGTACAAAGATATCCTGGTCCTCCAGCAGAACCTAACCTGACCCCCCGCATAGAATTAATGAATCAGGATGAGATCGTCGTCGCTACGCGCCCTCTCGCTCCTCCGACGCGCGGTTAATCATTCTCCTCGTGTGAAAAAAAAGAACAAGCAAGTAGATTACAAATAAATTCTGACCAAAATGCAACGAAACTAATCCAATCGGAAGTACGAGCTTTGTTGGACTCGCGAACAATATCTTTATATCACGATCGATCAATTTCTAGCAACGCAATCCTTGGCACCTTGCTTGCGCTATTCTTTCCTCCTTCACTTTCTGTCCATCCCTCTTTCTGTCTCTCTCTAGAGCAGGCTTAGGTACTCCCAGCTCCTCCTTGAAGTATAGAGCAATTAAACCACGCCTACTCGAGATAGCTCGCGTTTGTTCAGGTTAGATCACTCCTACGTTAGATAATCCACGCTTACGCGGATAGTTCACGCCTAGTGGGGCCGGGCCACGATTGCTTAGACTAGACTACGCCCACTCAAACTTGACCACACCTACTCGAAATTGGTCCTACTTAGTGGGGGGGTAGGTCCCGCCTACTCGTGGTGGATGACGCCGATTTTGAGAGTAAGTCGCGCTTACTCAAGGTGAATCACGCCCACTTAGGGCACGCCACGCCTTTTCGGCGCAAGCTACGCCCACTTATGGCAGACTACGCCTGCTCTAGAGCGACGTTTCAAATTTTCTCAGTGGGATTAACGCGCTCAACTCTCGTACGCTCCTCTACAAATCTACACAAATGAATGTACAAATTCAGCCCTTCTAGTTTCCGGAGTACACAAAATATTCTGCTGACTCTGCAATTACAATTTATCAAATCGAATGATTTTTTTTCACGCAATCTGTTGGAATTTTCGGGGAGCATGCGGGGGTTGAAGAAACGGAAAGAGAGGGCAAACTATAGCGCAAAATGGCGGCCACAATGGTTGCGGGGCACCCGTATTGAAAAATGTTGAAAGCGAAAATAGAGGCGACGATAAAGCCTATAGAAAACGAGAATGCTAAGCGGAGCGAAGGGAGGGGGCGTTTCGACGGCGCGTCCTGTTGGTCACGTGTGTTAACACAGCCGCTGATTGGTCGGTTGCCTGTTTAGAGCCACGAGGTCGGGATGAAAACCCTCGTGATGCTGGACGAGCAAGGCGGTAAGCCATCATAAATCTAGACATACAAACATACTTAAACTTTTTTCTCTGTACACATACACGCATGTGTAGACACGTGTACCAACCGAATCGAACGAGAAACGATTTCTCGGAACGGGAAACGTTCTTCTCGTTTCATTTATCCATATATACGTATGTACACGTGCGTGTATGTGTACATATATATATATATCCGGTCTCAACCGACACAAAGAGCAACGATCGACGAAATTCTGTGTATTCTCATGTATTCTATATACCATCCACCCAAACCATACACGATACTTGCACGTCGGCGACGATGCCAACGTCTCGCGCGACCACAAGTATCGTTTATGCGTGTGCACACGACACTAATTGCGTGTACTATCGTCCAGACACTATCTGCAAGACCCCGCTTCCATAACCGGACTCTTTTGATTTTCGACCACCACTAACTAACTAACCAACCAACTATTCGAGGGAAACTCGCACTTAGAGACTCTCTAGTCGTCTCCGGGAACATCTTGCTCACCACCCACGCCGTTCAGATCATCGTTTCTACTTTCTGTCTCGCCTCTCTGACCCCCTGACCACACCGTTTAACCCTCCCATCATCGAATACTCTCTTTCTCGCTCTGCTCACTCTTTCTTCGCCTGTCCTCTATTTCTCTCTCTCTCTCTCTCTCTCTCTCTCTCTCTCTCTCTCTCTCTGCCTTTCTGAATTTTTAATTCTCCTCGTTGTTCTCTACTTTCCTCTCACCTCTAACTTCTGGAAGCTCTACCTCTTTTTCTGTTTCATTCTTTTTCTGTCTCTTCTACTACTCTCTTCCTTTTCTATTTTCTTTCTTCTCTTCTGTTGTCTCTTTCCTTTCTTGTTCTCCTTGTTTTTCTCTTCTCTTCTGCATCCTGTGGTCTCTCTCTCTCTCTCCTCCTCTTTCTTGACTCCGTTTCTTCTCTATCCGTCCGTGTTTGACGTGATCTCACGAAGGCGAACGAACAAAAACAGAGAGAACAACTATTACTGTGTTATATGAGAACAATGCTAATGTAATATTCCGTAGGGAAAACAGAACGTAATGTAATACTTGTTATACAGAGAAACAAAACTACAATATATATATCTATAGACAAGTATCTAGTAATACAGAGAACAGGTGCAAAAGGGGAATACAGGTGGAGTAGGAAAAGGTATACAAAGTCAATGAAAACCGTAGGAAATACAGAAAGAGAAAATATACAGAAAAACGATAAACAAAACGAATGGGTAAATACGTGTCGGGTACGCACGACACTCGCACCACGTTTTATACGCCTCTCTCCGTCACTTCCGGCACGGTGTAAGTCTCTAATATAATACCACCTATATATATGTATTTATATATATACTATATATATATATACATATGTGTTGCATACTGTATTTATTATACCCGTTGTCGAGAACAATATATATATTAACCGGCACACCAGATATATAGATCTCGCATCGGACGCGCGCTATACTCTTATACTCGTCAAAGCATACTTGGTTCGATTCTCGTAATACCCAGCTGATACCCTTAGATAAATTACCCACCGTATACACCCCAGTACATACAGAGCTACTCACCCGATTACTTAGGATTAACGACCCCGTAGCAGGGAGACTATTTTTTTTTCTCTTTTTTGGCTTAGCTGTTGCACTCCCGTTGCACTCGTTCTTGTTTATTTCGTTTGCCGGACGCCATCCAGACGCATCGCTTTCGCTCGGTTTATCGGGGAGTTTCGTGCGAACGCCATTGTATTGCTTCCCACGTGGAATTTCAATTCTGTTCGATTTAATTAATCCTTTCACAAAAGAACGCTTTGTCTCATTCTTCGCTTCGGGCGAGTAAAGATCAATTTGGAAAATCAAAGTGAAAAGAATGTTACTCGGAATATGTTCATCGTCAATGGATTCCAATAATCTCTTTTGCATTCTACATATATTTTGATTATCCTACAATTCTCAGCCACGAAATGAATTAAAGCTGTGCAGTGTTTCTATAAAAATTCAAAAACAGATTGCGATGCTTTCTGGCGGCTCCTGGCGCACTTTAGTATCGCTGGTCGTCGCTCAACGATCGCAGAACAGAAAACAGAGAGTTACATCGTCGAAAGTGTCTGAAATGACTGGTTAAAGGAAAAGAAGATGTCTGCGATTTCGAATGAGCGACGACGCAGCCAATTTTTAATTCGAATCGAAAGGGAACCAAGCAGTTTATGATTTCCCATTTATTAGTTTTCTGTTGATTTAAGTACGATTATCTAGTTCGGAGTACGACACGCGTGCGTAGTAGAAGAGCAGTTGAATTTTTTCGTTGTACAATTTCGTTTTGTATTCGTTCGCCGCTTGCCGTTCCCTTTCGAGCTGCGATGTTACGCAGCGAAATCCGTGCACGAGGAGCGATTCTAACGATGTGTTCTCGTACGATGAAACAGAGCAACTGGACAGAATCGAGGAGGGCATGGACCAGATCAACGCCGACATGCGCGAGGCCGAGAAAAATCTCACCGGAATGGAAAAGTGCTGCGGTCTCTGCGTTCTTCCATGCAACAAGTAGGGCTGTCCTGGATCGCTTTTTTAAACTTCATGTTACACTCCCGCTACTACTACTACCACCCACGCATTTTGTATACTCTCTCTCTTTCTCGCACACTCACTCTTTTATTCGTGGCCCTCGGACGTTTCTTTCACAGCTCGTTAACTCCGACCTGGCTCTCGCTTTGAGACGCCGAGGAACTTTGCTCTTTTTCGGTGGACGTTTCTATTCCGATGCACCGTGATGCTAGAGATCGCGATTTTGAACGTGTACTATTGGGTTGGTAAGAAAGCAATTTCCGTACTTTAAGGTGAAGTAAAACCCAATTTTTCTATTCTAGCGATGAACTTTAATCAATACAATATTTTCTTATTTATTCTTTTTGGCAAAAGATCATCGAACAAAATGGAAAACATCTTATTTATTAAAGTTCATAAAAAACTAAGTTAAAATACCGAAATTACTTTCTTGCCCATCGAATAAAATTCACGTCTACAGGGTGGTTCGAAATTATACGTCGTGACCACTACAGCGTGATTCTGGAACTCTGAATTCTTGAATAAATTTTCAATTTTCAAATCTTCAATTTTATTACACAAATATATATTTTTGAATTTAAAGATTACGAGTTTCGTCGTAGAACACTGTTGCTCGAGATGTAATAGAAATATGAACGCACTCTTCGAAGTTCCACCGACGAAATGAGCCTTGATTCAACGAGGATCTTCAGAAATAACTGTTAATAATGAGCTGTTGAATGTCGAGTGTGCCCCACTTGTCCAGACTCCTTTCAATTAATTAATTCGGTGAATTATTTAACCTTGCTGTCTTCTACCGAGTGACACGAAAAGAGAAACACATATACTACAGGGAAAAGATGGTTACACGGCCTTGTTAAAAAAGACAATGAAAATTTAAATTGTTTGAAAAAGAAGACAGCAAGGATGAGAAACGCTCTACCATCGTGTCACCGAAAGTGTAGGCACTTTTTAGAAATTGATTACAAAAAGCAAAACCAAACGATGTGGAGAGTAATAAATTTTCAAAGATGACCCACTTTCGGATGACTTGATGCTCGGAGTTCGACGCGCGTCACCAAGTATAGTTAGTTATCGGTGTGCTAATCAATTGTGTGTCCGGCATTGCAGAAGCGCCAGTTTCAAGGAGGACGAGGGCACATGGAAGGGGAACGACGACGGCAAGGTGGTCAACAACCAGCCCCAGCGGGTGATGGATGATCGAAACGGATTAGGTCCTCAGGGTGGTTACATCGGCAAGATCACGAACGACGCTCGTGAAGGGGAGATGGAGGAGAATATGGGTCAGGTGAACACGATGATCGGTAATCTGAGAAACATGGCGATCGATATGGGCAGCGAGCTGGAGAATCAGAACCGGCAGATCGACAGGATCAATCGCAAGGTGAGGAAAGGACGCGCGAGTCCAAGAGGCGCGGTCTCGGCCCCGAGCTGTCGCGGACGTTCGGAGCTTGCTCTGTCTCTTCTCCTCTATCATTTCCAATTGCAAACTGAAACACCCCTGGTGCGCATCTACACACCTTCAAGTTCTACTACGTTACATTTTTATTGTCGCAACATTTAACAATCAAAGATCGGTCTCAGGTGAAACTAGTTGTAACTTCGTTTAAAAAAATGATAAAATGATGTTCCTTCGCTCATTCCACAGCCAGAAGTGTCTTCTTTCACTCTGCTAAACAGCGATTTTTTAAAAAATATCCTCGTAACAAGAAACTTTTAACAAGTCGATCGAGAATCTGCATTTTATCTCGAAAATAGTGCATCTTCAAAACTCTCTGGAGACTCCAAAAAATTTTTCTCGCGGCTCAGACTACAACGGATTCGAAGAACAAAGTCTCCTCTGTGTAACCAATGCAGAAAATTCGACGAGCGATTTTTTGTTCCCGTTTTAGAGCACTTTGAACGTACCTATGTACCTGCCTAGACTCTCGCGAATTATCGACGCACCGTTGTTCTAAGGGAAAGCTTTATCGAGGGATTACTGCACAGAGCAAGCTCCGAAACAGCAGGATCGCCGTGAAAAGATGAATCCGATCCGATCACGTACGATTTAGCTCCGTTCTATATTTTTTTTTCTCTTCCACGGAGCATGCGTGGACTTTTTCTCTCTCACGATGCACGCGCTCAGAGCGATGCACAACACACACACGTTTCGTCGTCGCTTTCGCTTTCTATCCTCCCCTTCCATCCGACGCAATTTAACCCTTTCGGATCCACTGTCCCATATACGGCGCGGCTACTTTTAACTAATTATTAAAGCACACGCCGCAAATGTTCCGACACGCACCAGCCTAATTATGCTGTATATGGGACGCTCGCGTGAAAATTAATTTCTCCATTCGCCAGGCTGTTCCCTGAATCCTATTAAAAATTCTTCATATGATTTCCACGAGAGTTTCAGGTCTGATCAAGGAACACTGTCAGATTTTTAACAGAACCTTGCTGCGTTGCGTAGCTCTGCGATAAATCTGCAATGTAAATACTACACTGCGGATCTTTATGCATTTATGGGTTCTAAAAATGTTCGAAAAATGCTAGAATATAAAATTCCACAGAATTTGCTTTCTTGAAATTTGCCTGCGAAAATTAAAAGTTGCATAAACATCCGCAGTCTAGTAATCACCAATAAAAGGATTGATTTTTAGTAAATCGAACCAGCTTCCCTTCTTCAGACCAATTTTCAAAACGTTTTTAACACAAATCGGCAAAGTTCTGTTAAAATTTCGGGACGAGTTCCCTCGATTCCAGCGCGATCGAGATATCCTCCAGGACATTCGATCCCAATCCTGTCCGATTTTAATCGAATCGTGAATCCAGCGCGAATCCCCTCGTCTTATCCTTTTGACCGACGGGATGAACTAGAAGCTGGATGGATCGCGTGGATGGATCTCTGGATCGAAACACTGTGGGCCGGCTCGCCGTGCGCGAGAGATAAGAAGCGCGATATCAGCCAGCTTTTCCTTCGCTCGCGTAGGATGTGTCTGATCGCGAGAGAGATCTCTGGCCGCCGACGATGGGCAACGTTACGATTTTTCCGCGTTTTCCCTCCATTTTGTAGAGCACCTTTTACCCCGTTTCCACAATTTTCTGATCCTACGTTCTGTTAGGGGAACTGCTCGCGCCGATCTCGTTTTGCTATCTTTGATTCAGCCTTGTTTGTACCAATTCGAAGTTAATTCCATTCTACAGGGTATTTCACCTAACTTGACCACCTTGAATATCTTTGTTGTTTTTAAAGACACGTCCAATGTCTGAAGGACAATGTTGAATGGTAAAATGGGGCTCATACGATACCAAAAAAATTTTTGTCTTTATGTAATTTTTTTTAGAGATATGAAGGTCACCTTCATTTTTTTAAATGGAATGAGGTATTTTTTAATACATCAATCGATGCAGCTGGACATTCGTTATAAAAAAGTACTAACCTATGTATGTCGAAAAGTTAGTAGTTCTGAAGATATTTCAATGTGAAGGTGACCTTCATATCTCTAGAAAAAATTACATGAAGACAACAATTTTTTTGGTATCGTATGAGCCCCATTTTACCATTCAACTTCGTCCTTCAGACATTTGACGTATCTTTAAAAACAACAAACATATTCAAGGTGGTCAAGTTAGATGAAATACCCGGTATACTAATTTTTTTTCCTTTGTACGAATATAAAATTGTTATAATACCTCGTACAATACTTGAATGTGTGTGACGGTGATCGATTAGGTACCGACATATTTAATAATCAAAAAGATATTTTGAATAATGGTGCAGCAATTTTTATTGGTGACTCTCTTTCTGAGTTCCACAGTCTAGTTTTTCCAAAACTAACGCAAAATCATCCTAACAAACGAGATCTGCGTCGAACTCTGGTTCCAGAGGGCTCTTAAAGAGACCGGAAGTGGTTCTCCATCGATAAGAGCTGATTCGTTGGTTCTCTGTACCGTCTCAAATTCTCTGTACACATATTCTTTTGTATTGGCACGGAACTTCTATTTCCGAGAGCGAAACGATCGTCGAAAAACTCGAATGTAAGAGGTAGATTGCGGATTTCTGTGCAAAATAAAAATGTTCTCCGTCGATTACAAGACGCAGGGACCACATAAAAATTCAATAACTTGGAGATTACATATGGATCTTATTAAATCGTCTTAATGTTTTTTCTGTTTTCATTCACATCCATCCATTTTCGTCATAAACGCATAAAATCCGCAGTCCAGTAAGAGGTACAAGAATTTTTCTGCAGAGATCCTGGATCCTCTCGGATCATCCTGTATAAATGATCGATGATCGTCTCGTTTCTTGTTTTTGGCATGCGCACGCACGTGCACCGCACGACTAGCCGCCCCTTTTACTCCCTTCTCGTCATCGCACAATCGTCATTATTCTTTCTGCCACTGTTATATCACGGGCTGTCTTCTCTGTGTTCGGCCTGTGTACACCGCAAAGAATATGAACAAAAAGGAAAAGAAGGAAACCGGGAAAAAGAGAATGTAAAGAGGAGGCAATAGCATAAACGTACAGAAATGGGAAAAATGGCAAATTGCACCGTTTTGTCGCGGTCACGCTTTGTTCGCCCTACTTTTTTTTTTACTATCTTTTCTCTACTCTTACGTCTTTTACTTCTATATATACATATATATATATATCTCTATAAATATATAATATTTCATACGTATGTCTGTATTTGTATATGCTATCGTTCTAAAGCATCCGGACACTTACATGTTTGCCAATGGCGGACACCGCAGATATGATTCTCTTTATCAAACTATTTTTGTAAACTGCCTGGGTATCGTTCTCAACAAATCTATGTATTTCTAGAACGCCTCCGGTACAAATTACTTAAATCCTGTTCTATAACGTTTGTAGATGTGCAGAAATTTTATTGTTCAATTTAGGTCCTTCTTTGAATAGTTTTTGTTAGTGAGTTGTGGTTTCTAGTTTGTGCGAACTACAACCGTTCGAGGAAAATATTTATTGACACTTTCGGATGGACAGTTGAGAATTTTTCAAGAAGTTGTTCAAAGGTTATTTTGTTTGTAATTCAATAGTTCTTAGAACTAATATAATGTAACAGATAACTTCATCGAAAATTATGCATAAAATATGATTCCAAAACTTCAGTTTCTATAGAAGGACGACGAGGGTGGATTTAGAAACACGAATTTCTTGAAACAGTTCTTAGGCAGTTTCACGAGCGCAAACAGTATACGACGTTCAAATATTTTTTTGGGTATCTCTCTTCGTAGAATAATATGAAAACAATTCATTACTCTGCTATGACTCGACAGGAATTAAATTGCTGTGAACAACGACTTACTTCAATGACAGAAATTCTTTTTGATAATCTAAACCGTAGGATCTTCCTTACAATAATGTAAAATTTGAGATACAACTGTGGGAAAAAATGAAAAAAAAAATGTTGTGTAAATAAATTCAGAAGGAATTGTTAAAAATCTGTGATAGCAACTTGATTGAAAAATATTCGATTCGAATTTGTCGGGAGTCCGGATGGTTGCGACCGGTAGCGTATAAGCTGTATATCTCTCTGTTTAAACTTGTTGCCATTTTTACGTTCGACTTTTGAAGATTCTCAGTTTTCTGTGCCACCTGTGTTGACCAAATCCGAACTGTATGGTAATCCACAGGGCGAGTCGAACGAAACGAGGATAGCCGTGGCGAATCAGCGTGCGCACGCCCTGCTCAAGTAAAATGCGTCTCTCTGCCCACGTACCCGTCTCCTCCGAGCCCCAAATAGTCAAAAATTATATATATTATACTCCAGCTCCAAATATAGTAATATATATATATACACACGTATACATATATATATTATATATATTAATATATATATATCAATACGCCGACACACCTACCACCACCACCACCACTACCACCGCCATCACTACCACTACCACCACCAAGAAAATTGAAAAAAAAAAAAAAGAGAAACGAGAAAAAGAAATAACCCCCTTCTTCTGCCTTCTCGTCGTCGGTCGGACACTACGCCACAACCCGTCAACCCAACTCGTATGTCTCCAAAACTCGATTCACAACCTTGTCTATGCTACAACGAACTATGATCATCGTCGGGTCGATCCCCGTCGCAAGCCTAAACACCTACACACGTATCGGTAGCGGTGGGACCGTCGCGCGACGCTTATCCGGAGCTTCACGCGGTATCAAGATTCCTTGCGTAAATTTCTAAAAGACAGACTTCAACATTTCCAAAGGAGTTCATCAACCATAACTCGATCACGTTGACGGTCCCATCGCTGTTACACCTCGTGTCGTGTACTTAGCAAACCTCCTACACGCCGTTCAGTTTTATACTCCCTGTAACCGCGTCATCTTCTTTGCCGTTGGTGTCGTTCACCCGATTCTATGATATCTCCACGATTATTACTACTATTACTGTGATTATTATTATGTCTACGTACACGTCCAACCGTCGGCACAGCTTTAAGATCGTCTAACATAGCTCCCAGTATAATAGTGATTCTGTTACCCCCGTATGGTCTCTCTTTCCAGCCCTATTTATCGGAGATTGGCAATCTCGACGTTAAAATTTCGATTATATTGTTAAGCGTTGATAATTGTAAGAATTCTTGGGACCGGGGTGCGGGAATAGCAATAACAGATTGAAAATAGTCGATCTGAAAGCTTTGATCGACGGTCTGTATTTCCACACGTACCAATGATGTCGCATTTAACCTTTTGGAATCTCATTTGTCGGATGAAACCCCGCAGGGTCGTCGTCGTCGCTGTCGTTGTCGTCGTTCGCCATTGTTGCGTACAAAGCCTCGGTCGTCTTACGTATTCTCCTCGCTGGCCGTCAAAATGGTTCCCATAATGTCCCACAAGGTCCCACAATTATTTCCAAGTGAGCTGAAGAGGCCTGCAGATGTCTTACACAATGACAGTGGCGGCTCAAGTCAAGTGAAGGCCCCAAACGGTGAAAATTTTGGGGCCCTCAAACTCAAGTTAGAAGTAGAAGTTGTTATAGTGGCCTATAACGTTCGTGGTATCAAGAATAAGCATAATTCCCAATTGAAAATTCAAGTTGTTTTAATATTTTGTAAATAATTTGAACTTTAACGCTTACACAATGCCCATCATTTGACCCACAAAAACAACTCACCATAACCCACAAACGACCCACAAAAACAGCTCGACATATCCTACAAATGACCCACAAACCAGCCCTCAATACCATAAGATGGCCCACAAAATCCGGCAATAGCCAACAAAATAAGTGATAATACCGGCCCACAAAACATCCTGGGATTGATTTTGTTTCGCTTATTTTGTGACCTATCCGATATCATTACTTTTTGTGGGCTGTTTTACGAAATCTCGCGGGGCCGAACGAAGAGACCGCGTCGAGCGAACGACGACGAAGCGTTTTGTTTTCGGTCTAGAGATACGCAGTGAGACTGACCGCAAGATGACACGACCGACGAATAACAATGATCCCGACGATACATACGGCTGAACATGAGTCTGGGTTACGATCTTTCGTTTGTTTGTTTTTTTGGCACGCAGGGCGAGTCGAACGAGACGAGGATAAAGGTGGCCAACGAGCGAGCGCATCAGCTACTCAAGTAAGGCCACTCTCGACCACCCGCACCCTGTCGGCCACCAACAGCACCAATTATACCATCACCACAATCACCACCATCACCACTATCACATCGAACAACAACAGAAACAACAGCTACAATAACTACAACAACAACTACAACAAGAACAGTGTCAGGGTCAACAATAAAACCAGCTCCATCGACCATCACTGACACGCTCGGTTACTCTCGATCACTCGTCCCCGACGTTCATTTACTCCTGTCGTTTATCGTCGCTAGACTGCGGGTCTTTTTGCCGTTTTACTTGATAAACATCGGAGCAGTAACACAACAAATCCTACAGATTTACAAGCTGTACAGTATTCTCCCTAACTGTTTCACAGTGACCCAGAATTTTCGTCTCGAGAAATCTCAGAAAGTCTGTTAGATTGTAGCAGAGAAGATATTGTTAACACTCAAAACGATGAAAATAAACGAATGGGGATTGTGTAGAAATTTGTACAAGTTGCATATCCGAAGCTATAAATCTCTACAATGATCAGCAAACTAGTTACACTGTTAGAATGCAAATTTTTCCTACATACAATTTACCGTATGACGCTGCTATTAATCTGCTGAAATGATTAACAGATAAAGTAATTATTCACTAGCCTCCAGAAGTTTCATAAATTCGCATAAAGATTCGCAGTTCGATTACTTTAAACGGCGAATATATAACGCAATAATACGAGCAACAATAAATTACGAAGTTACAATTAGCTAGAATATTCTCTAATCCAGTGTTAACGTAAAATAAGAAGAATTCTCGAATCATTCTTCCGCATAAAGATCCGCAGTGCTGACAGTAGATCGTTCGAGAAAAGACGTTCGATCGTTATCATTTTGATCGATCAAAGCCCGACGGTTCCCGGCGAATCAAATTCTCGCCAGGATCGCGTCATAGTATTTCTGCACTTTATTTTCGCGGAGAGCGGGCCAGTATTTCGGTTCCTCGACATTTCGTTCGACACTGATTCGCGACCATAACTTCGGGTCGCGGTTACGTTGTTCACCGCCAAGCCGAAGTCGGTTCGCCGTCTTCGGCAGGTCCACTCTCCTTTGAATATACCGTCTTTAACCCTTAAGAGGGCAAGTTTCACCTCGTAGAATTGCCTAGTTGTTAACCGAGAGAGAATCTCTCACGCGGAAACAAGAAGAAGCTAGTCCGAATCGTCTGTTTGCGAAAAAAAAGAAAATATCGCGAGACGATCTCGTCGGTCGCGAAAAAAGTCAATTTTTAGCGAGCGAGCCGGACACGCGTGTTTTCGCTTTGCGAGCCGAACGAGAGCAAACAAAGAGAGAGAAAGAGAGAAAGAGAGAGAAAGCTCTATTGTAATAAACTGTTTCGCCTATAACGTGCACGTTTATCCAAGTTCTTCCTCTCGCGATTAGCCTTATCAACGATTCGACTCGAGAAACGTTTTTAATCTTGAACAAATAAACGACGAAAACAACCAAAAAAAAAAAGAAGAAAGAAAAGAAAAAATAACAAGAAGAAGATTATATTATATATTATACATTATAAAGAGAATAACGAGAGAGAGAGAGAGGGAGACGACGACGACGACGATTAAAGTAACATATAGAGGAATAGAATCTCCTTAGAAGTAATGTACAAAAAAAGAAAACGAACAACGTTCTTTCGAGTATGATCAGCGGGCACCTGTTTAAGGGTTAAAGATTACCTACAGCCACCGGCGAACACCTCACACCGTGAAACACGTTAGTAGACTGCGGATTTTATGCGTTTATGGCAGGAATAAAAATAAAGCTGACATTCCCAACGACGCGTCACGTCGCTGCGTAAAAAAATAAAATAAGTTTAGAACGTGGCGACGTCGCGCGTTTTTTCAATTTATACAGATCATTAAAGAAAGAAAGCTTCTTACGATTGATAGAAACGATTCTTATTTTGCGTAAAGGATCTGCAGTCTACGCATTCTACATACATGCATAATACATATATACATATACACCAGCCCACGAAGGAGAATAAAAACAACACTGGTTGTACGGGAGCACAACACACGCTGTACTTTCGCATGTATACACACGTATATAACAACGAGGCACGAATAGAGAATGTACACACAAGAGGACAACACACAGGGGACTATCGAGGCGCATATAGGGGCGCGTTTTGCGAGTCGTGCCATAAATACACCGGTCATACACCGACACATAAACACCCCAGGATCATAGACACCAGAGGATGCGGCTGCTGGTCCAAACTTTGCAATACGCTACGGAGCGAATCGATGGGAACGGCTGAAAGGTCAGCATTGTTGGAACAGAGTCGGTAAAGGTGACTCTGGTCACCTCCCACAATTCTGTGCTGGATGGGAATCCTCGTTCGGCTCGAGGAGAATTTAATTCTGTACTGGAAAGGGCAGTTTTGAATTAAATTCTTCATTATATATCTGCGGGGTTGTCTGACTTTATGTATTAATTGAACTTTACAGTATAGGATTTACGTATTTTCCAGAAAAAAGTCATGAAAAGAAATTCTATGTCAAAACATTAGTGATCAAACCTTTAAACGATCATATCTCGAAAGTGACAACCACAGATATAACATAGATTTACAAAATACTTAAAAAATTTCAAAATCTTCACCGTTACTTTTCTCTTTGCAATTGCGACCAATAACAATTAAAAAAAAATGATTTACAACATTAGGCAGTAAACTAGTTCTTCTAACGTCTGAGAAAACTCGAGCTCTTCGGTCGAATTTTTAAAAAGCTCTTCGTTTTCGAAGGGTGTACGAATACATTGTACACCAGCTGTGTATAGTTGCGAGCGACGAATCTGTAAACGATTGCAAAGTTTCGGCCAGTGGTGTATACGTACACGCATACACAGAGAAACAAACACAGTCGCAGAGACAAAGAGAAAGGGAATAATAGCGTAGACCGCACAGCGTGTGGGAGTGCACGCGTTGGGAACGATACATACGCACAGCGAGCCCCCGAAAAAGTATGTAGGCGATACGTACCGTGTAATTTGTTATCACGATTAGCGTTACGACCAAAATATCTCCGTGTACAGTAGTAGATCGATACGTAGGTAGACGGACGCGCGCGCGGCAATCTCGAAGCAGCGTAGGTCGTAGCGAGCGAGAGAGCATTGTCTAGCAGCAACAAAGAGGACGCGCACTCCGACAAAGCAATCCTGGTCTAACAACATAGTTCAACAAAAGACAAAAACTACCGAGGGATGCGACGATTCGGATTTCCGATCGAAATCGTTGAGAAACGTCCTCTTTGTCGCTCGTTGGATCGAGGGAGCCAAAGGAGACCTCTGCGCCATTGTCTGGCGTCGGCAGAGAGGACTGAACAACATGGTCAACACGGATTAAATGTCGACATCAAACACTGCTGCAATTCAATTCTTCGAGAGGCTGGTGTCATTAGCGGACTTTATGCGTTCATAAAAATTAATCGAACAGAAAATTTGATTTTCGACTTTCTCGTTAAACGAAGGAAATATAAATTTCACTTCGATCTTTAGCAATAATCTTGGACAATGCACTGTGAAGCATGAATGCGGTGTTCTCTTTGTTGAATGAGAAGTGGTCTAAGTGAAAACTTAAAAAGGAAATGAGTTGTTACACTTTAAACTAAGTTAATCCAATGCAATTTTTATGATATCGTGAAAAATGAACCGTTAGATAGTGCTTGTTGGTTCAACATTATATTTTTTCCTTGAAATATCTCGAAACACGAAATGCATCGTTTAGACCACTTCCATAATTATGGGCGCATATTGGCAGAACAACATGGCGATCCACGTGTAAACGATACAAACCAAAGAAATTAGATACTGATGGGACTAGCAATCTCGATAAAAATTCTCATCCGAGAGAGTCCTCTTTGTCGTCTGCTGGGCACACGCGAGGGGCGCAAGGAGACCTCAGTGCCCTCTTCCACCGGTGCCTGAGGCTTCCAAGGTCGTTAGACCCTTAGACCATACAATCTGATAGACACGGTTCAGATAATTTTCCTTGAAGCAAAGATAAAGTAATCCGTGACGTGACAGGTTTCCAAACCTTGTAAGTTATGCTTACCGACCCACGGACCATACGGAGAGTGCCTACGCTTGGCTCATTGAATGGACAGGATATCTTAGTAATGATCTTGCGACGTCGCGTGTTCCAGTTATCTTTGCTTCACTGGACGCCGTTGTCTATAAGTAGACTGCGGATCTTTGAGAAGATGAAATTCAAAATTGTTGAAAGATTTCTCCTCTATTAAAATCAATTTAGCTCCTGTTTTTTGCAATCGGTGCAGACAATTTTTATTTTGCATAAAGATCCGCAGTCTATCTATAAGTCTATATGGTCTAAGGTTAGACCTTACTCCAAAAAAAAAATACAAAATGGAGAATCGTTAGCTAAGTCCGGTGGAAGGGGCAGTGCCGAAAGAAAGGAGGGTAGAAGACGGCGAAGGAGGCGAGAGCGAAGGGTAGAAAACTAGCTGGAAGAGGAGGAGACGAACCGGAGCAACGAAGAACGAGCGAGCGAGCTGTGTCGCTAGCACGTCGCTGCGAAACAAGAAAAAGAAGAGGAAGAAGAAGAAAACGAAGAAGACGTTTAACTTGTATAGGTAGCGAAAAACATTTTGTTGGTCGTTTTTGTCTCTCGACTCACCGTAGTGCGTAGATCGATTCCGTTAATCCGGCGCCGAGCGCGCCGAGGTCACAGTAAGGTTTGAACTCCAAACAGAACAAAGGAAACAAAACGAGAGGAGAAAGAGATAGATAGAGGGGAAGCTAAGAGAGAGAATGTTTTGAGGGTGACAAAATCCGCAGAGGGAGATTGTACATTATTGTATTTACACGAAAGCGAAGTACCTCCACTTTGTACTGTACGAACGAGCGAAAGAGTACCGGGGCGCCGAGGGACTCGCGCTTCCGTTTCCGCGGAGCCTCGTCCTCGATTTTCCCCGTCGCCCGCGCACCCCCACCCCATCTAGAACAGCCTACACGTCCCCCCGAAACACCCCCCGCCACCAAAAGCCCCGATCGATTCTCGCCGGCCAACTTTTTTCGCCCGGCTCCGTTTTCGCGACCTACTAACTGCCTTTGTAGTCCGGTTAGAGGTCTGGTAGACCGAGCCACTGCCTTTTCACATTGTCTGGCTCTCTTCTGCGTCCGCCGGTTCACTAACGAACGTTACCCGGGCGATGGTATAATGTCTTTCTACTCTGTTGTTGTTGTTGTTGGTTGTTATGCGCGCGACAGAAAATCTTCCGGAAAAGAAAGTTGTATTAAAGATCAATGTACGTAACGTCAGATCTCTCTCGAAAAAACTAATCCGACTTGTGGTTCTAATGTACAGATCTGATAAATTAAAGTGATGAACATATGAACATATTACATAATAGCTTAATGCGCAACTTAACTTGGTTTAAAGCATTAAATAAATAATAATGAAATTAAAATGATGGCGAGGTAGAACATTGGCATTATACCGATCGGCAATTAGAGAACGTCTATTAATTAATCGGACAATGTGGAAACGTTTTAAGGGGGATCGAGGACACCCGCGGACCGGAGAACAGTATTTCGCGTCTTCACACTTACCTCTGTAGCTTTAAGGGAGACGACCTTGATACACCACCCCTGATAACGTCAAAATTAGTACGTAGTATACTTGGGAGAATGAGAGAGAGAGAGAGAAAGAGTGAGAGTCGATTTTCACGCGCAGATTTGTTTGTATGTAGACATACAGAGAACAGATGCACTGTTTTAGCAGTGGATTTCGTATAACTAGCGATAAGCGTCTCGATTTCGATGCGTACCGGGGTGTTTCGCTTGAACACGAGGTTGTTGTTTCATTCGCGAGTAGTTTCTTTCGTGATATCAATGTTTCACCCATTCGCATCATTCGAAAGAATGGAAAATAATAGAACTGTAAGCTTCACTGCCGGTCGAATCACCGGTTTTATATTTTTCATTTTATAATTATCGAAATGAGAGAAACGAGGTTGCATATGTGGAAATTGATTCGATAAATTTATTCATCCAAGCACGTACTGTAACAATAATTCCACGAGATCTAAATAAATAGACTCTTGTCATCACTTTTAGCCGAAAAGTAGTAAACAGACAGCGGATTTTATGCGACGGAAACATTCAAAAAATTTAAAAATACGGAGACGTTATTTTCAATCAAGTAAAATCATTAATTTCCCTGCGAATGATGTATAAATATTATATTTTGCATACAAATCCGCTGTCTAGTAATGTCCATAATAATGCTACGCGGCCAATGATGCGAATGGGATATAATACATCGAGTCGAGAATAAAGAAAATAAAGTAACGGGAAAGAAAGTACAATAGCAACTCAGAAAGTGAATAGCTTATAAAAAGAAAAAAGACAAAAAGGGAAATGCTCTTTCCCATCGAGATAACTTGTACAGTTGTGTTCCAAGTTTCGTTGAGCCTTGAAACGTCACGTTAGGAATAAAGAGGGTAGAGTAATCGCAAAAGTGGTATTTTCACTTAAGTTAACTGCACGTCGGTGTAAACTAATGGTGTACCGCAAACCAACAGAGTTTGTCTTTATCCCTCGGAAGCGTGGGCGGTCTCGCGGCATGTTCTACTTAATAGTCAACGCATTCATAGTGTTCATACATTGTCGAGTCGAGTCTTTGAGAGAGAGAGGCTTTGGCGCAAGGGGTTGGAATGCGAAATCAAATGTTCCGAGTCTGCTGATACAAATGAATCTCAATGAGAAACTAATGTAACATTGCTGTGTAAAATTCTTCTGACGTTGTCACGCCTTGTACTACGCTCAGTCTTGCCTCGAACGAACAGAATCCACGGTTGGATTTCAATTACAGTATTATCATTTGCTCAAGCTTTGTCGAACATTAGCAGTGGAAAAGAAAGGAGTCTCTCGAATTTTGATTTTTGACAACGTACGGCTGTTATATTGTGAATAAAATCGCCAGATTAAGATGGTCAAAACTGCCCTTAGAGGTTTTCCAATGACTTTGACAATGACCATTCGGAACCTGACCAAGACAAACCCCTCTGAGTAAAATTTCAGTCCTCTAGAGAGCTTTCCCACGAGAGTACGAAAACAACGTCGAAAAAAATTCGTTTTTTATCGTTTTTCATAATGATCTCCCGCAACAAAAATCTGAAAAAATTGACGAGACTACCTGTTATAGTACTTTATCAGGGAGCTATACAGTAGAATAGCATGTTTTCATATTTTCGAGAAATCTGTATTTTTCCAATCTTTTTGGGGTTTTTCACTTTTTACGAGCACAGTTCGCAACAAAAAAATTTGCAAAAATTCTGTAAAATGCGCCGTAGTATCCAAAGTATGTCGCATTTTCTTCAGAATTTTAGAGCACATTGAAGACCAGAAAATGCGCAGAAAAGCGCAAAATTTAATTTACCCTGTTGCTACCCTCACGGGGAAGCCAGAGGGCTGAAATTTTGCTCAGAGGGGGTTTTCTTGGTCAGCTTTCGAATGGTTCAATAACCACTGAGAAACCTCTAAGGGGAGTTTTGACCATCTTATTCGGCTAGACCGAATTTGAAATGAATTTAAACGTTTTATTTCATCTGAATTTTACGGAGTTTCTTTTTGGAACGTTATATCTCAGCGCAGAATAATCTGAAAGGAATAATGATTTGGATTTGGAAGCTTCGAAGGGTTCTTCCTCTATTGGAAGAAAAATTTTATGAATATCCCAATCTTGTTTAACCAAAATGTTTAGGGAACATGATGTAAAAGTTTGAAAGAACTGTGTGACGCATTTCGAACCCGTCGCGAGAAGCCTGTCTCGTCGAGGATCCCCGTCTCGACGTCCATTAGACTTTGATCTGTGATTGTCATTCGCGTGAGCTCGTCATCCCAGAGAAACACCCGGTACACGTGTCCCCGGATGGAGCAACGACCCTCTCGATTAGGGTTGCGTGTCCCCGGAAAGCGTTCCTAGGCGACCCGTTTCGATTTCGCTTGTTCGATTTGCTTTTTCCTCGACGTGTACGATAGCTGGGCGGCTTATGAAAAATCGTGGATCGCTTTGCAGCCCTTGGACGCTTCGCCGGACGAGCGTGCTAAGAGAGGAGAGCGAACGAGCGAATGGGAGAGCGTGAAAGAGAGCGAGAGAGAGAGAGGGAGAGAATAATGCGTGCGACTCGAGATCGTTAGGCCTACCGTAATCGTTTACTTTCGAGGAAAGAAGGGAATACACAGAGACGATTATAAATAGTTATAAATAAATATATATATGTATACATATGGAATACGGTACATGTATATGACGACATACATGCAGACAAAACATACATGCATACATGAACGAGCGCGCGGTGAGCCCTTTTATTAAGTAGCTCTATTAATAGGAAAAAAAGAGAGCGAGAGAGAGAGAGAGAGAGAGAGAGAGAGAGAGAGAGAGGAGAGAGAGAGAGAGAGAG
>CM052314.1:24199400-24295939 GCA_028455605.1 Lasioglossum malachurum | reverse complement strand
TATATATATTATACATAACACACACATATATATAATGTACTTATTTTACAAAAAAAAAGGTGTCTCTCGTAACGAGTAACTCATATCGAACCTACTCCGGGTCTATATGTATTGGTATCTTTAAATACATATTCACGAAAACTGTATAGACACGCAGAGATGCGATTAGATAGATGCAATAGAGAAAGAGGGACGTAGATAGAGGACGTACCTAGATGACGTGAAGCGAGACAGGTCCAGAGCGAATGAGAGATCAGAGTGAACGACCGGGGTCCCGATTCGACCCGGCTGTTCCCCGGGGATCGCTCGCGAGACCTCGCCCACGACAAAACCCTTTGCACTTTCGGATCAACGATATCTGTCGTTCTGTAACTCTCGGAGCGACTGTTTTTCCGTAAAACTTGAAAGTCGCATATCGTCGGCCTCATATGAAAACTGGCTAAATCCATTTTTTTATGTAAATTGGGTATTCAGCTTCGCCTTGTTAGGTACCTCAATTTCTGAGGGTAACTTTCTTTGTTAACTGCTTTAATTCGTGTCTAAATATAAAGATAGTTTAAAAAGATCTCCGTGTAAAGCAAAATAGTCTCGCTCTAAATCGTTTTTTTTTTTTTGCCTCCTGTGAAATTTACTTTTTTCGACTTAGGCAATTTTCATGTGAAGCCGACGATATTCGTGAGAACCCTGTAAGAACAGAATTGTAGTTTAGTAAGTGCACGTCAATCGGATGAAATGTTAAAATTCACAAGTCCGAATTGGGGCTGTTATTTTTCCTAAGTTTTGTCTCTTCGAAGATTCGAAGTATTGAAGCTTCGAAGTCATCGAAGTGTCCGAACTTTCGAAGTCTTCGCGTCGTATGAAAAATTGTAACTTAATCAATCTCTTAGCTGTGGTGGCGTATTTATTTTCGAAATGTAGAAGTGTCTGTAACTGTATCAAATATAATTTAGCAGCGAAATTTCGGAGCACAAAGCTTCGAAACTCCGTTTCTTTTAATCCTCTAATAATTTACTGTAGAGGTTCGAATTTCGAAGCTTCGAAAATTCGATTCTCATCACCTTCGAAGGAAAGTAACAGCCCTATTCCGAATAGCTGCGAATGCAAAGGATTAATCCGGGAAATTAATTTTAACAAAGGGTTAAGTCATAAAGAAGGTGGCAGGTGTGAAGGGGCGTGGTCAATTCGAGGATCGAAGCGATAACCCTTTAAGTGTCCCTTTGGATCTCGGTCTCCGAGCGATCCAGAGCGTGCACCGGCGTCCCTAGATCGCGATAAGCGGCCATACAGCGTGAAATCGCTGCGATTGGGACCACCGTGCATAACTGCGGGGTGCGCATGGCGGTGGGCGTGTCCTCCGTAGCCGTGGGCACGCCCCCATCACGCCCAGCGGTCGCGCGAGCCGCGATTATGGGCGGGGATTGTGTAAAGCGACGCGCCCGCAAAGCGTCGAACGACACCGGGCACCGAGAGTACGAGAGAAAGAGAGAATGATGAATTTAGTGTGTGTATATGGTGGCGGAGTTTGTTAAACAGAAACAGAACAAATGATGAAACAAAAAAAGAATACAAAGAAAACGAAACAAAGTTGTGTAAAGTATTTGGTAAACGGTGAACTTTGCTGGAAGAAACGAATATCAGCTTTTCTCTTTTTAGTACCGATGTATTGTCGCTAGATGTATTACAGAGACTAAGAAGTATTCTTCGGCAGTACCATTATAACAAATGCCTGTGTATTTTACTTCTCGGCAAAATAAACCATCAAGTATTGTAAATACTAGACTAGACATTGTTTTGCTTCGACGAAGCGTCGTCGGTGTGTTTGAAAATTTTCTTCGCAGTCTGGTCACCACCGACGCGGAATGGATCGACTCCAAGGTACGTAATTCTCTCTAGAACGCGTTCTATTCGCTAGGTAGTTATTTGTAGGCGGGGCAACAGGTGGAGCAACCTCTGCGGTGGGCGGGGTAATTACCGGTCCTCGAGAGGAGACGGCGTTTCGTTGAACGGGACGATGACAAACGCTGCATTCCCTTTTGCTACAGTTCGCGGTTCGGGGATTCTGGGGAAAGGGTGGGGGTGTGGGTGGAATGTGTGTTTGCATCGCGGGTCGCTTCCGATCCTCCAAATTCGCTAATAGACGATAAGAGGGCGGGACGTTTTTGCATCCGAGGCGTGCCAGAAGGGTGCTCCGCCTGGTTTGGACGCTGGCGACGTCCCTATCCCTGTGGGCCCGCCTCCTGGAGCCCCTCCTAGCCTGTACGGCCTCTCTCCTAGCGAGAGTGTGCTGCAGAGAGCCTCTAAATCTATCATAGACATCCCCGGGGCTGAATTTCACCCTCTTCGAGCGATCGGAGCCGGAAGTCCGGTCGCTGCTGGAAAAATCAGCACCCCCGCTCTCTCTGTGTTGCGTGAACCGGTCGTTCCGCCTCTCGCCCCTCCCCTCGATCCTTCCGAACCTCTCTATTACCTTGGCCCGCCTTCCAGAGTTCTGACCGTTGGTTATCTGCTGTTCGAACGAGTCGACGAACACTGTCACGTTGCTGGCGTCCTTCCGCTCCGTCTCGAAGGTCAGAACGAACGGCGGTGGGGGCGGAGGGGGTGGAAAATCCTCCGTGATCGATGTACCGTCCGCCGAAAGCTCCGGCGAGTCATAATCCCGCACCATCACCAGCTCGGACGTCGTCGCGTGCTCCGAAATGCGTTTACGGTCAGCCTCCCTTGGCTCCTCCTCTCGTCCCCCTCCCTTCCCCCGTTTACCCCGCCCCACACCACGCTCCTCCGCCGAGGCTTCGTCCTCCGACAAATGAACGTCCTTTCTATGAACTCGGAGCTTGTTACCTATCGATATCGAGGACTTGATAAGAGGCAGGCTCTTCGACTTCACCGAGGAGATCCTCGAACGGATCTCGTCCAGCATCTTCCCCCCGCTACTTTTAGATTTACGAGCCGCTCTCGGAGCTATTTCCTCTTCCTCGGAGGAATACGAGGAGGAGGTAGGAGAGGGTGGTGGTTTATCGCTACGACTACCACGTTTTCTGGGTTGCGAGCTCCTGCTGCTTCGCTTCACCAACGGCGCTTCAGAGGACGTTGTCTCCGGACTGAAGAGGATCCAGACGCGGTATCGAGGCTTCCTCGGGCCTATGTATAGATCGTTCGAGTGGGCGGTTTGCAGGAGACGGGACAGGAACGATAGGGTCACCTGAAACGTTAAATTGGATGAATAAGAAGCTCGTCGATCGCTGAAGTAATTGTGTGTGTGTAAGAGGTTCATTCTAGAAAAGAATTCAAGAGTTCAATCCCATTGTACAGTCTTCCCTCGCATAGTGTTACTATCTCGGGGTCATGGAGGCTCAGAAAGCGTAGAGGAACTACGTTCTATGACGTTTGCCGGACATAGAGAAGGACGACGCGTAAACAACGAAGAAGGACCGATAATCTAACCCAGATAGTAAGGAGATAGTGAGGGGGGATCCAATCACAACATTATGGTTCCGAATTTTTTAAAAAATTGAGTTTGCTACCAAAAATTCTGAAATAATTCACTGTCGCGTGTGCCACTAGGTAGAATGTTCATGAATTTCTTCGTAATTTTTTGATGAGCAGAACTGAAGAAATAGAACATAATTCGTTCACCAATCCGCCGGTAAAGGTTTTGTAACGAAATAACTAAAAGCAATAAAGTTTCATCGTTGCATTAGTATTGCCTCACTATAAAAAAGTAACACTATCCGTAGAGACGAAAGTGACACTACGCGAGGGAAGACTGTATTCTGAGAAAACTTCTTAAAGATTCTACCTGGTAGACTGTTAAGACAACCAGGTACCCAGAAAGAAATATCCTGACAGTCGCAGCTCTGTCAATGATCTTCGGTCGACAGCCTAGGGTTGCGATCGTGAGGTGCTTAGGGTTGTAATCGTACGCGGCGCTGGGGTTTAGGATGTCGTGGTGGACACAGGGTTTCGGGATGTCGTTCGAGCAACAGGAAAAGGGTACGTCCGCGGTGTTCAGTGGTTCTTCGTCTTGATCATCGGGTGACGATCTTCAACGAACAATTCGGAGAACCAAGTTGGGTCAAACATTAACCCTTCGCCTTATTATGTCGAATAGGACAGCAGAAACTTTGAGATCAACCCTTGTGAGAAAGTTCCCGACAACCCTGTTGCATTTACCCCGTTTACATTTTTATTCCTTCAACCCTCGGTGTTAAATTGACACAATGGTAAAAGATTCATTGGTTGTGTGTTTCGTATGAACAAAAATCAAAGCCACGAAGTTACGGGTGCCTACAAATAACAGAACAGTAAAACTTATTTCGGGAAAATTGTTGTCAAATTGACACAAGGGACGGATGACACAGTTACGGATGACGGTTAAGACAGAGACAAACGATAACTGGTTCGATTACAGTGATTCCCACTAATATTCGGACGCTGTTAAAAAGACGATCACTTTTTTAATATCGGACCATACGATTTGAACTTTTTTGAAAAGTTAGAACAATCGGTTTGCTACATAGCTATATGTTCAAACATTTCGCAATCACTTACCTTCCTAGAAAAATATACAATCGAAAATCTAACCACAAAAATATTCCTAAAATCTATAGAATGGTGCGAATGCACTGCACACTATTGAGTAAACATGCTAAACTATTGTTTGAGTCTCAGTAGAGTGCGACTTCTCCTTTACAAGATACAAGGTAGTGTCATAATAGGCGACTGTACCAGATTTGGGCACTTTACCGTATTCATTAAAGTTCATTGCTCGAATAAAAAAATTGAGCTCTCTCTATTTCACCTTGACATACCGAAATTAGTTTCTTGCCAACCCAATAATTGCTTTAACTTCTGAAGAAAGTTGAAATCGTATAGTCCAATATTAAAAATGTTATCATTTTTTTTAGACCGTCCGAATATTAATGGGAGTCACTGTATACCCACTGCTCTTCCAGTCGAGGCCCATTTTCGTGGTGTTCAGGGCCCTCGATCGCCAGCTTCAGCCAAGGTACACGGAACCAGTCCTCGTAGCCGCTATCCCCGCAACATTCGAACTCTGTTTGCACAGCATCGACGCGTTCCTTCACCGTCACGTCGCTGCCATACTTCTGAATAGCCTGCATCAGACCATCACGACTTTTCTGTTGGAAACCGCTCAAAAGAGCTAGATAGGTAGCATTGAGCACTGCTACCAAGAACCCTGATAGTAGACAGGCGATCACGTGGAAGAAGAGGAGTCGGTTCGCCACTCTTTGCAGGTCGTCGATCTTTTGCTCTTCTTCAAGGTCTGCTTTAGAGGACTCCATCCGTAAAGAGAGACAGGATTTCAAACCCAGGATGTAGGCAGGGGAGCACAGCACAGCGGAGGAGATGATCACCGACATCCAAACGTAGCCGTCACCTGCTCGGCGTGATCTGCTTTAATAGCTATAGGTTTTGCGCTCGAAATTCACGCTTCTGCAATCAATTTCACCTTTTTCTAAACGAATTTCACCCATTAAAGATATTCACAATTAATTATTGATTTATTTCGATTAAATTGGATATTTATTCAGCCACATATAAGACTGGATACGCTTAAATAAGTACACGTGTACTTTCATGTTAAAAATTGGTTAATCAGAAAATGGCTATGTCTTTGCCATAATTAAAATTTTGAATTTCTTAAGAATTCATTTACGTTTTTGATTTGCTTTGTTTTTACAAAAACTTGCAACAAAATACTTTATTTGCAAAAGGTTGAAACTGATTTGCAAAAGGTTGAAAATGATTTGCAAAAGGGTGAATTTAACAGGACGTTAACGGGTAATCGACTGTGATAAGTGTGGACTGCGGACCTTTATGCAAAATAAAAATTCTAAGAAATAGAAGTAAAAACTCCAAAAATGTAATCCTTTTTCTAAAAATATCTAGGGGTAGATCGCACAAGAAGAATCTAAAAATATTATGGTATTATTTTTAACCTATTAAACATATTAGAAAAGAAAATAAATTGCTATTTCTATTCATTTTATTGTTCCAAAATTGCCAACTTTCGCTTGAATAGGTTTCCGATGATTTACGACAAGTGTCACCGTGCAATCATCATAAGCATCATCGTTCTAAGGAAGGCTATAATTGCGGTTAAGGGTTGTTAGGAGGCTAACCTGGAGAGACAAGGTTCAAGTAATCTCCGAAACCTCTTCCGAACCTTACAGCCCAGACAATGGCAAGGATAACAGCGATTAGGCCAGCCAGGTTCATCGAGGACACGGTCGCGTAAAGTGCTTTTACAGAGCCCCAGTTGTAAACGGCATTTACCGGGCCCATGTATTGTGCGGTTTATGGTGGATAATCGTCATCGTAAACAGGTTGCGCGGTTCCTCTGCATTGAAATCTGTTGTCCACGCGTCGAGGACTGTCTGAAGTCGTCCCTAGATATTTATTTCTTTGTTGCTACCTTTCCACGACTTCTACAGCTTGTATACAATTTCAGGGTAGCTCATAGAAAATTTATTGCCTGAAATTGTAGAGGGTGTGTCAATATTTCCTTCGCTACTTGCAGAGTGGAGGACCAGCCTTGATCCAGCAACATTATGGTTCACAGTCGTGCGGAAGAATCAAGCGGTTTTAATAAATAAAATAAATAAAGAATAAATTGACAAATTTGTACGCGTAATTTTTTTCACACTCTGTATGTACACATTTAAAATTGTATTATACACATTAATAAATAAAGAATATTTTTACAAATTATTGTGTTCTTATTTCTCAACCTGTAGAAATCCAAAACTCCCGAAAATTATTTGGAAACCTTGAAAACACCATTTTTCGATTGTCTCACTCGACGTTGAGTTGTACTAATAAAATTCATGCCACCGCCTTCGATATCATGTTCTCCTAATACAATATGTCAATTTTCGAGATTTTCGAAAAATTTTCGACAATTTTCGGCCGTCTGACTTGTCGCTGAGTTGTACTACTGAATTTCGAATACCTCCTTCGATATCATGTTCTCCTAATATAAATTCAATTTTCGAGATTTTCGAAAAATTTTCGACAATTTTCGACCGTCTGATTTGTCGTTGAGTTGTACTACTGAAATTCGTGCCACTTCCTTCGGTATCATGTGCTCCTAATACAAAATTCACAATTCTCGAGGAAATCTTCCGAAAACCTCGAAAATTGAATTTGTATTAGGAGAACATGATATCGAAGGAGGTATTCTAAATTCAGTAGTACAACTCAGCGACAAGTCAGACGGTCGAAAATCGTCGAAAATTTTTAAAAATCTCGAAAATTGACATATTGTATTAGGAGAACATGATATCGAAGGAGGTATTCGAAATTCAGTAGTACAACTCAACGACAAGTCAGACGGTCAAATATTGGCGAAAATTTTCGAAAATCTCGAAAATTGAATTTGTATTAGGAGAACATGATATCGAAGGAGGTATTCGAAATTCAGTAGTACAACTCAACAACAGGTGGGTCGTTCGGGAAAAATGGATGGTTCAATAAATACAATATGCAGATATTCTTTTTAATTCAGTCTTTATTTATTCATTGTAAATTCATACATAAAGTGCTTGTATATTGTACATGTACATAACTTATGTATATTAAATACTAAAGAGATTTATAACAAGAATGTTGACTAGCTCGGAGAGCCTCGGCACACCGTCAGACTTCTAGTGTAATACTGCAGTACAGGCAGGTACGGACATTATACTAGCCCTTGGCACTCGAGTGGCGACTTTGAGGCGCCACTAAAAATTGCTGTACCATTATTCAAAATATTGTTTACATTACTAAACATGTTAGTGTCCATTCAATTACTAAACATTTAAATATTGCGTGAGGTATTGTATCAATTTCATATTCGTACAAAGAAAAGAAGAAGGTCGAAAGAAGTGTTTAATTTTCCAGTTCAAGTAGGTCCGACTGCAAAGGGCTAGATTAGATGATCATCAGTCCACAATCCACTGCTTTACTGCTGTTTACTGCTATCACAGACGAGGGTCGGTGCTGCTATACCTCGCTTGTGCTGCGGCAGCCGATGGATAAACCCGCTAGTACCACTTGCCAGATATGCTTGAGACGCTGTATTGATAATAAGTAGACTGTGGATCTTTGTGCAAAATAAAAATTGTTTGAATAATATCAACAGATAGCGGTAATGGCCACTTGATTAATTTTTCTCTGTTGTTCTCGATCTCATAGTCTCTCTGTCCCCACTTGCCAATGTCGCGTGTCAAGCCTAAAGATGATGTAGGATGTGATCCAGGCTAAAGATGATGTAGGGTCTTGTCCACACTAAAGATGATGTAGGAGCTGATCTAGGCTAAGCACTAGAGTAGGGGGCAGCACTATAATGGGCACGGTCAAAACCCGGGCGTGAGCACTCTCATATGCTCTCTGATCGAACAATCGTACTTTACCGAACGATGTACACATTGCCAATTGAACAGACAAGAGCGAGCTAATAAAAACGTGGTAAAAACAGCGTTTGATAGTAGAAATTCTATTTATTTGTTTCTCATAATTCACTTTCCCCGCGGTACCGTCGCACGGTACCGGACAGTGTGGTACAAGGTAAGATTAATAGCAATGGTCTCGTGGTGTTACATGAGTAAAAATACAGACGATAGTAAAATTAATAAAATTAGTATGCTCTTACAGTGACTGTATATCGATAAGTGATATTAAAAATATATATGTATAAGCGTATGTATGTATATACCAATACACACACACACATATACGTATTTCTAACAACTGATAATCTAGATTGGCCTTGTTAAAAACTATAAAAAACAGTAACAACAATGACGACGAGGCACGTGACAGATTCCAATCGTGTCGCGGCTGGTTCGTCCGTGGCCACCATCATAGGAAAATCGGTGACCACGCGTTTCCGTTGCGATTACGCATCATACTCGATAACGATTTCCTCTGATCCGTGTTATCATTCGACAGCGGATCTTTATGCAAAATAAAAATGTTCTATCTGAATTGCAAAAAACTAGAATGAAATAGAAATTGATTTTCTTTCTTAAGCGGGTAGACTCGTTTTTCTCATTTCTCGATAATGCAAAGACGGGGTTTTTCAGTAGTCCGAAGTCCTGTTTTTACTTTTACGAGGCATAATTTGCATTATTCAGAAGCATAAATCTGCGCATGTAGCCGTTTTCATGAAGCTGTGACAACTATATGCTGCCGAATCATGCAAATCACGCCCCGTAAACGTAAAATTTAAAATTGTTGAGGGAGATCGCGACCTAGATTGAACTATTATCTAGCGCTTTTGACTAATGAAAAACTGCTTTGACTACTGAGAAATGAGAAGACGCATCCCGCACCCTTGCAATCCTGGAAACCAGAGTCTACCCTCTTAATACGTTGAATTCTATTGTTTTCACTGCTTCAAATTGCACCTACTTATTTTTCTCGTAAATACAACGAATTCGCTGTCTAGTTATCATACACGGACCAGACAGTCGCTCGGAAAACGCGTGGCTGACCCTAAATGCGATTGCTGCCGATGCGAGAACAGCGTCAGGTTGTTAAACATGAAATGTCCGATTTTTTTGGTATGAATATTGTAACGCAGGACCCTACACTTCTCGCGAGTCGCTGAACACGTATCATCTCGAAACAAACTCTGCTCTTCAGCTTGAGGTCATTTTTTCGCATTCTATAAAATATTCCGTAACGTCTATTTTGTAAAGCATTCATCTGAAAAGTCATTCGTTTCTGCAAGCTCCGATCCGATTAATAAAATATCTAGTTTCGCAACGTCAATCTTAAAATGTGTTTCTTTGTACATTGTTACATATTTACAACATTAAAATGTACCATTCTACATTGTACATATGCAATTCTAATTCTCATAATTGTACAAATTACGAAGAGCAAATTCGTCTCTGAATTTCTAATTAAAGATTGGACATTGCGTGTACAACAACCTAACGCTCGCAGACTGCAGATCTTTATGCAAACCTGAATTCCTGTAAATTTCTGTATAATGTCGGAGAAAAATACATGAAAATATTGTTACTAATGGAGACAGTTAAACAAAATTCTCTTCCGTGTCCGTTGATAATAAAAGAAAAACGAATCTTACAAAAATGTCTGCGAATGTCTAAAGATCCACAATTCGACACCGAGCATGCTCGAAATTGTCTAAATGAAATCTAACGAGGACCGTTTCCCATCGGCGGCCACCTAACAACTATAGCTTCCTAAAAAATGCATTGGCACTTTCATTGCGCGATCAATGGATCATCGAATCGCCCTGTTCTCGAACCGAAACGGCGTGTGCGGGATTATCAATGAGACAATCTCTGTCTCTGGACCATGCTTGGATCTTCTAGACATTTATCTACAAAATACGATCCGTCATCTTAACACTGGAACTATCGAACCAGTCGACCACATTTATTTTCTTTAATTGAAACATTAAATTCACTTCAATTCCTCTGCCATTTTGGAAACTCTCGCGTCTACAGTATCACTGTAGATTTGAACGAACGTTCAATGAACAAATACAAGGCTCGCCAATGTTCTTAATAATTCTATATAAAATAAACTATATCTTACTATTTAGTACTTGAAATAATATTTTACCCAGCCCTACCTTCATTACGCGAATAAGCTCGTCGAACGCAAACATTCATGATTCTATAATATATGTAAACGATCTGGCAACTTATTTTACCGATTAATAATTTAAGAATCATCTGAAAGTCAACTAATTCGATATTTATAATTAATTTATTACTTAAGAAAGCAACCGCCATTCTCGGTAAGACAACCACGAATTGCTAGTCTCGATTGGTCGATAGTTTCAGCGTCAAACGCCCGCGATATACGACAATCATGATTAAACCGTGGATTTTCTAAATAGAATAAATTCAGACATCAACAGAAACTTAATAAATCTCCCATTTTATTCGCGACTAAATTAACATGTTACCTATCGGGGGCGTTAAACAATTGTCTAATAACTGGTCCGCGGATTCTTGTGCGAAATAAAATCGCTTGCAAGATTGCAAGAAATAGAAACTAAATTCAACGAAGAAATATCTTCCCTTAATGATTTGAATTCGTATATCGACATGTTCAATTTTTAAAACTGTTCAACAGCTTTGAATTTTATCTTCTCAATTTTACTATAAATGCAGAAATTTTAACTCGAAAACTACACATTTCTTCCGAACTAGAATATTTTCATTCCCTACGATTCTAGAAATTTTATAGATATGAAATTGGTGTGATACCTCGTACAATACCTAAATGTTTAGTAACTACATTAAATATACATTAAATAATGGTACAGCAATTTTTAACAACTTCCAAATGTCGACAACTAAGGATTGTTTAACAGATTCTTCAAAAACAGTTTAAATTAATTTCTTGGGAGATTATTTCGAAGTATCATAATTTATACTATCCAACAGACTTTCGGTAGGTAAAGTGTTCATTTCAATGAAAAAGGGGACTCTCGTTAATATTTTATGTTCATAAAATTCAAGAAAATCCACAGCCTAATCGCGAGGTGTGGACATCGCATCTTTTTGTTCGGCGGTTCTCGTCGAATTTTCAAGGTCTTTTAAACAAGCTCTCGGTCCAGGAGGGTCCCGAACAGGTCTGGTTGCACTTGTAGCAGCCCGCTGGTCGTCATACTCGGATCGTAATCGAAATTTTCGAAGTTGATCATCGCCGAAGACGGTGAGACCAATGATCCTTCGCTGATGAATGTTCCGGACAGTCGTTTGCTCGATTCCGGATGGTGCCACTGAGGCACCATTTGGTTCTCCAGATTGATGGACAATGGCGTCGTCATGCTTTTTGAAATAGTTGTCGGCACGTTGCGAGACTCCATCAAGTTCTCCTGCAATGTACAATCGAAATTACTACGCTGACCACACTGTTTTACAAGTTACGCTTAACCAGTCGCATTTTATTAAAAAAGTAACATTATCTACACAATTGTAAAAGCTACGAGCGAGATTTTTGTCGAGTACCAGTCCTCATGAATGTTTTCTGACATGTTCAGAATTATTTCTTAGCGAAACAATATACAAAGCGTCGTTAATTCCGACGCTAATAAACTTTGACAATTTTTGTACAATTCAATTGTATGGTCTACATAAATATTTCATAGTGGAAACGATTCCGCAGTCATAAGTTTATTGAAACAATATTCAAAGCGTCGAACATCAATGTATGTACTAATAACCAGTCACCTCCAGAGCTCGTTAATTCCGACGGCAATTAAATAATGGAACCACCGAAGCGTGCTGCGTTTCGTCCGAATAGCAGGAAACAAGGATACTCTCAAAAATCGAAAAGCAATTATTTAATCGCGTACCGCTGCAGTCGTCATCTTGCCCGACACTCAAAAAAACAAGGCCAAGGTTCGTCGAGGCTTATGTTACATAATTCTAACAGCGAACTACAATCAACAAAACTTATCTTCTCTAAATGCTAAACATCTAACTGGTAACAGTCGATGGAAAGACCACAAGCCTCGACAAGCCTATCTCGTAATACCAGCCTTACTATATCCACAATAAAGAATTGGAAAACCGTCTTGCGCGTTATCGTTCGATAATAACCGATCGAGCTGGCAACGTAATACATTGAAAAAGAAAAAACACAAAAAAGGATAAAGATGCTAAAGCTCTTTTACAACCCGCCGTAAATATATGTATATAATACCAACGATCGTCGATGCTGAAGAACTATAGATCCTCGATACCGGATCCTCTAACAACAACAACAAATTTCAAGAAAACAAAAACGCGAAACAGACGGAGCGGTAGGGATGAGAGAGGAGGAAACGAAACGCAGCAGTACAGGTGGTTCGATGTTCAATGTTCAATGTATTTCTTCCTTTTTCGTCTTGACAATCTTCAATCAACAATTCCATATACTTTGCAAAGTAGAGAATACATAACGTGGCTCTAAACGTGACGCCGACGGTACTCGACGAGAACACCTCGTGTATTCGAGAACACACGCCTCGGTCGCTCGATCATGCTCGTTCTCTCGAGTCTCTTCAGAGACTATGAAACAATAATCGTCCCAGGACCCAGCGACCGGGACTCTCGATAAAAACAGTTCGGACCGGTTTCTTCCTCGAGCTTCCTGCGCAAGCACTTCCGGAGCGGACCTAACCTAAAAACGCGAGCACGGCGATCATAGGCGTCCCGGTTCAGGGTAGAAAATCCATCGGAGAACGTTCAACGTTCGTTACAATCCATATCGCGACGCCTTGTTCCTTCCGAACGAGTTTACAGCTTGTCCGATTTAACTGTACACGCGAGAGATCGCTGCCCCGAGTATCGCAAATACAAAGTGTTTGCAGAGGAATGCGGTAGCAACGACCTTGGAGAGGTCCTTTGAAGCTCATACGCTTCGTTACATATTCTTGTGCACGCGGTTGAATTGTTTTGACTACTTCGAGGTCCTCGAAATTGAATAAGGAACGGTAGCTATTCGCGGAGATCGCCAAACACGAATTTCCCTTTCGAGATTCGAGCGAGACCTTCGCAGGACTCTTCGTGGTTCTATCTAACTCTGCTACCCTACAACATTCTCCTGCAGCGCAACATTTCAGCTACTCGGAGGAGACGATCGCGCGTGTACGTTTAGACCGGAACTCTGTGGACACCGGTCGTAGACGAAGAGAGACGTAGAGAGTGTGTCGGAGATAAAACGAGAGAGAGAGAGAAAGAGAGAGAGTGAGTGAGAGAGAGAGTGAGAGAGAGAAACAGAGACAATCCACTGGTCCGCTCCTCTGGCTCACGTGCTCGCAATGCTCTTCGAGGGCTTCGGTTTCGCGAAGCACACGTATCCCGCACTCACGTCGCAGCCGGACACCAGTAGGTTCATCAGTACGCTGTTGCACCCTGTCGAAGTCCTCTCCGCGTTCCTTTGAACCCCATCCCCGCCTCCCCCGCCCTCGCAACCGCCGCCCCCGCTGTCTCCCTCGCCCTCTTCGATGCCAAAGTCCCTGGTGTCGGTTCTCCTAGGGTTGCTGTTGAAACAGTCACCCTGGTAACCGCCTGTGCTTCTCTGCACCGTCTGCTGGGACACCAGTCGGCGCAGCAGTTGGCTGCCGCCCATGCCCACAGGCTTCCTAGGCATGGACGGCTGCTGCTTACCCAGCAGATGCTCCTCCAGTCCCAGGGGACTACTACGACGACCTTGATCGTCGCACTTGATCCTCTTGTTCTCGGTCCCCGTTTCCAGCGAGGCGGTGTGGATCCGTTTGTTGGGTCTGTCCAGCTTCGTCGACCAGTGGCTTATATCCAGGCCAGTATCTGTGGAGACGGAGGTAGTTAGAAGCGGTTTCGCCATACACTGTAACCTAGGACTCGGAATTATTTACTCGCGACGGCCGATTTTCGAAGGCTACGCTTCCCGTGGCGGTCCTAGTTTTCGAGCCAGTTCAGGCCCGTACCAAAGGCACTATTTGTGGCGCTTAGGAGAACTAGGACTGGGTCGAGGTTGCGTAGCCTTCGGAAGTCAGCCGTCCCAAGTAAATAATTCCGAGCCCTACTTTAGCCAATAGTTTCGAGTCGGACGGTTTACCGCCGCATTCCTTTCGAATTCGTGTCAGGAGACTTCTTGCGAGGCACGGAGAGTATGGAGTACTCACTTTTCCTGGGGATTTGACCGAGCACCTGCACCGGGTTCACTAGACCGCCACCGTGGTCGTTGTATTTCCTGGACACCACCTGTTCCGTTTTTAGAAGCTGCGCTAGACTCGAGTCCGACATCCTTTGGTCCTTTTCGTCTAGCATCCTGGAAATGTCAGTGGTGATTAGGGTTGCTTGCGAGGGAGTACGTCGGTGCTGCGACACGTCGACGTGTGGTTTCCAATAGTCAGTTTTTCAGTAGTCTTTCGAATGAAAATGACACGCGTGTCGCCTAACGCAGGATCAAGCAATGTACCATTTTGGACAGCTCTTGTCTGTGGTCTGTGGCGGACTCCACATCACCATGTCGTCGCTGATCAGTAGATCTAGCGCCTCATCTTGGTCTGACATAGGTATATAGGGAGCTCTCAATGCTAATTCATCGTCCGCTATGCTATCGCTGAGGCCTAACATCAACATCTCGTCTTCGGATAGACCTTCAGCACCGCTACCACCTGTTGGACTGCCCAGAGAGTCTATGCTTCTTTCTGGACTCTGTAAAATGACAAACATTATTATGGACTTCGCATTAAGGTAGCATTTCAGGTGGCAGAGTTAGGTGATCATTAGCTATACAGTTAACACATTAATGAAATACACTAACGGGCATATAACTTATTCAACACACTTTAAATCAGAATAATTTTTTTATGAATTGACCAAACGACTTCAATTTCTCTGTAAGGTTAGAAGAACTAGTTTAGTAAATGACGTCTAAACAATATTGTTTAAAAAATTGTAAAAATTGATTTTTACTATTTTTTTCGCAATTCCAACCAAATGCATTTTTTTTTAATATTTTCTCGACGTCATTTACCAAACTAATTCTTCTAGCCTTACAGAGAAATTGAAGTCGTTTGGTCTATTCACGAAAAAGTTATTCTGATTTAAAGTGTGTTGAATCAGTTATGCTCGTTAGTGTACATCACTTTCATAATTATGAGCACAAATTTAAGCCTAAATTCAAATTCAAGTATTACGAATTTAAATCAAAATTCTACTTAGACCACTGTCATAATTATGGTTACATATACAGGTGAAGAAAGAAGATTGAAAGGACTGAAGGAATGAAGAGTGAAGAACTCTGCCACCACCGCCACGATAATTCCTCAAGTAACAGCAAGATCATACTCGTCGGAATTTGACGAGGGAGGGCGACACGGAGTTGGGGTCGATGCTGCACGGACTGCTGGGTGAATCCCCATACATGAAGGGATCACTGTCAGCAAGGGACTCTCCCAGCCCCTTATTCCTGGTGTCACCGAGCTCGGTGTCCTTGAGGGGATCGCCAAAGTCCGTGGAGCGTAGTTCCGTGGCTAGGCCAGCGCTCGGGCTGAGCAGGGGACAATAGTTGTCGGTGCCGAGGATGAACTCGTCGAGCATGTCGGATAAGAAAGGCGTGTCTTCTAGAGGGACGCAGACGTCGCCAGGTGTGGGCGCCAGATGCGTCAGGTCCTCCGGCTCGTCCTTCAACACTGCAACAGAAGAAGAAGAAACGCACACGCGTCGCGGTCAGCAGATTCGATCGAGAGCGTTGTATGCTGTTGTCTTCGCTTGCAGAACCAATAGATTATGTCAGCGCCGCTCCCATCGCCGAGATTTACCGAGACACTGTTCTTCCTCTATCGTCTCCGACCCCTCTTCCGCTAGAATCGCTCGAAGACGTTATCGCGATCGAGTCACGTGTCGCGGGTTCTTCCGCTCGACGCGCTATATGTATTGTATGTACTACGATTTGCGCGAATGTTCGAGGGATAGGGGAACCCTCGATGGTCGGTTTCGGAGATTAGGCGTGAGTGGAGAGTATCGTTCCCGGGGAATCGTTGGCGCGTGTGAAATTAGTAGACAGCGGATTTGATGGATTTATCACGGAAATGAGTACGTGTTATTTCAAACAGTAATATTAGGAGAATTTTTAAATCCTATTACATTATTTCCAGCCTGCTAAACACAGAACATTTTTATTTTGCAGAAATATCCGCTGTCTAGAAGTTAGATATTCTTTCATGGCTCTTTCTTGTGAATTTTTTCATAAATTAATAATCGACACTCACTGGCTGATCACTAGACAGCGGATTTGATGCGTTCATGACAAAAATGAGTACTCAGTTGTAATTTCGAACGGTAAAGACATTAGAAGAATTACGGAAGAACACATTAAAGAAAGAAAATGAATTTCTATTTCACTCGAGTTTGGTGAAATTCTGGTAGAACATTTCTATTTTGCATAGAGATCCGCTGTCTAATGATCACAGTCGATTTAAAAGAAGACACTGACATAATCGAACGGTTCCCAGAGCAATCGAGGAAAGAAGAACAATGTATGTTCGAAAGGACACCCACTGGTAAGGCCTGGTTGATCCTCGCTGAACGTCAAGAAGCCCTTGTTCATGTCCTCGGTACGAGGCGCGAATATACTCGCTGTTGCAGTTTGCGGCGGTGGTCTGCAAGTGATCGGATCTTGTTGTGGTTGTTGCTGTTGCTGAGGCTGTTGTTGTGGTGTAGAAATCGGAACGAACAACTGTCTGGTGACCGTTTGAGGTCTGTCAGTTCGAACAACGAGCTTAGGATTGAACTCCAATGCTGGCTTGCCCTGAAACAACGAACAATAGTGAGTCAATCTGCTCTGGGATAGACGAACTTGCAAAATAGTTTTCTATAGAACGAATCATCTACTGGCACGATATTCGTTCATTGTCCTCGAAACGATCACTTAAACCCGACATAATTATGCCCGGACTACACTCCATTCGATCTTCATCAGGATTCAACTAGCCTAACTAGCAAAATTCCCCATAAGAAGAAACTAGCTCGATCACTTTATGTGCCAATCATAAAAAGATGAATACAACATTTTTTTGTCTAGTTTTTGACTCCACCCTCGCACCGATAAAATAACAAATTTTTATAGCTAGTTTTCCAGGGAAAAAAAGTTCAAACCAATTTTCCTGCTTTGCACGAGCATTTCGCCTACAGAGTTGAAAAGGAGTGAAATTGATAGTTGAAGAAGAGTGAAGGATACCCACCACTCTCTCAGAAACCGGGAGCTAAAGATATTAATAACTATGCAACTTGATGGAACAATCATAAAAAGATAAATACAAAATTTATTTCTCTAATTTTTGAATCCATCTTTTATACTTAACAGTTTAGCAAAGGGTTGAAAAATTGAAGAAGAGTGAAAAATACCTGGAAGATGAATGGGGTGGTTCGCCGACTGGGCCGCAGCTTCCGTTTCGGCTGGTCGTTCGCCTTGAGCGACTCCTCGAGCGACTCTTTGAGCGCTTGCACGCCGACGAACGATTTCTCTGCGTCGCGGACCGGTCTCGGGAAGGTGTTATCCTTCCGCGAGCCGTCCTGAAGATCTCCCGGTTCCTTTTTCTCCTTTGGAGCGGCTGCTCTGAACGTGGAGGTCGTCACTGTCAAAGGTTTCGTTGGATCTAGAACGGCAGCGATCGGTTTCTGCGTACTAGCCTCGGTCGCCTTAAACTCGGTGCGAACTGGTTCGATCGCTGGTTCCTCGACGTCTGTTTCGTTGCTGTTGCTGCCAGTGACCTGAACCTGAAGACAAAGCTTCGTGGTAGCAGCGGGTTGTTGGTCGTCCACCGTCTCGTTCACTTTGGCCTCGTTGACGACGTTCGAGACCAGCTTCTCCGACTTCACGAGGCTCTGCTCGGTGTCACGGGCTGCCAACTGACGCGCGCTGTACACCTCATCCTCGCGCTCCACCCCGCTGCAAACAGAAATCCTACCTGGTGCAACGGAACCTGTCACCGCGACTCAACCACACACACACTTCTCTCTCCAGATTTGTATAATTTTATTCTTTTCCTAGCTTTAATCGAGAAATATCGGGATGTAGCTTTGGAGAAGTGTCTCAAGTCGAAGCTGTCCGGTTCGCTTGCGAGGAACTTGCGTTACGCTGCAATATTAAATGAATTTTTCAGAATTTTTCATACCTAATACCCTTTTACTTTCGTTACCGTTTACTTTTGCTATCAGAGCTTTCGCAACGCCTATCACCTCTCCTTGGTGTTTATCGGAATCGAAATAGCAGACGCATTTACAGCCTAATGAACGGTGTACAATTCGTCGAAATACGTAGAGGAGTAAACTTTCACTGAAACAGTGAATAAACCTACGAAAACTGTGAATTTCCATAATGATATGCTCGGGTAGTCGCAATTTTAGATAACCACGCAATAATTCTACGGTTTACATGCGGAATACGAAATTGTTGTTGCCGTACACGCGCGACGATATTTTCTCTTTATTCAAGAAACTTTCCAAACGAATCTAATCATCTATCGCCAGTCGAACCTGAAAACATCGAGGTCGAAATGACCTCGAGAATGGCAACAGTGTTTGACCGCAGTGCTTGAAAACAGTGTTTGACAATAGTGTTTGTCTATGTGAACATAGTTCAGTGATGTTTGACGAGGTTCCACAGAGATGGACGACGTTCGCGACAGTTCAACAACAGTGTTTCACGAGATTCAACAGTGTTTGGTGATGTCGAACAGCTTCAGACGAGGCTCAACAGAGATGGACGACGTTCAAGACAGTTCAACAACACTGTTTCACGAGGTACAATAGTGTCAGACGATGTTCAACAGAGTTCAGCAGCGTTCAAACAGAGAAATAGAGTTTAACAACATTGTTTGGCGATGCTGAACAGCGTCCGATGATGTCTGATGAGGCTCAACAGTGTTTTGCGATGCTGAACAACGATCAATAATGTTTGACGAGGTTCAACAGAGATGGACGACATTCAAGAGAGTTCAACAACAGTGTTTAGCGATGGTGAACAGCGTTCGATGACGTTTGATGAGGTTCAACAGTGTTCGTCGATGCTGAACAGCGATCGATGATGTTCAATGATGTTCAACGAGGTTCAACGAGGTTCAACAGAGATAGACGACGTTCAAGAGATTTCAACAACAGTGTTTCACGAAATTCAACAACGTCTGACGATGTTCAAAGGAGTTCAGCAGCGTTCGAACAGGGAACCAGAGATTCACGGAACCACGAGAAGGGTCGGGAGAGTGCGACGAACGCGTCGAAGATTGCTGGGAAGGCTCGAACAAAAATCGAGCGTGATCTATCGTGACATGCGACCTAGATAGAGAGCAAGAAGCAAGAACAACGTTCGTGGTGCCCGCCCCCGCGCTCCTCCCTTGTGCACTATGCCCGTTGGGGTCCTGACCCTCGTACGAGACGGCGAAGCACATGGCCACACGGTTGTTAGCTCGCGAGCTGTTCTTACATAACGATTACGCTCGTTCGTAAACGTGTAGCGCGGGGACCGGGGACTGGTTCAACACAGCTACCGAGGTCTGTCAACTCTTGGTATCATACAAAGAACTGTGGCGTCCAATCTGTGCACATTGTTGAGTCGCCTATATGCGATCGATCGATCGATGCGTACCTCGTGAATCGCAGTTCTCAATTGATCGCGAAGTGGAATTAACAGATCGACGTCATTGTTGTTGTTATCGTGGAATTGTAGAGGTCTGTTCAAATTCGTCGTCTATTTAGGAAGGTCGACGTTTTGTTTCCCGGTGTGTTACTCGCAATTATTTTTGTTATTAATTTATTTGCTGTATTTCTTTCAACGTATTTGCTAATGTTCCTCTAAAAAATATTACAAAATCTCTCTCTCTCTCTCCGAATGTCCATTCTTTACTCCATTCTTTAATACATTAATATTTACAGTCTCATCGATCAGGGAAGCAAAGAGAAAGAGCGTCACGGATTACACATTTATAGAAAATTCGATTGCGCGATCGGTCGCTTTCTCGTCGTTAGATTCCCGCCGGGTTATCAGGAAGGTTAAGGCTGCGTGTTGGTCGTTCGTCGACCAATGTAGCATCGGAAGACTTGTTTCTAATCGCGGCGCTCGCTCGACCATGCATGCCACCGGGTCAAGGATTTTCATCTATGAAAACACAGTGTAAGAAGCATCGTTATCTAGAGTCCCTGAACAATGATCAGCTATTAACAATAAGCGACAACAATGGTGAATCGAGAGCATGGGGCCCCGCGGAGGGTTTCTACGCCCCTGGACGTGTTCCCCCCCCCGGGAACACTAACTGCCTTTAACCAGTCGCAACGGCTTCGTAATTGTTGCAAATTGACCAGCGGGACCCCAAATGCTCGCGTGGTAATCGCGGGAGAGGATCTCCGCGGCCCGCGAGTGCACGCACGCTCTCTATCTGTACGCGAATAAATTTTATTCGGCTGATAACGCACTGATAACAACGCCCCACCTACCCCCACTCCATCGAAACGGTACACGAAGCTCTAGGAAACTTTTCAGCATCCCGAGCTTAACTTGTTTGTTGCTACGGATGATAGAACCGTATCTTTTCACGCGATGTTTTGTATCGTGGTCTATGGGGCACCGTGGGCTCGCGACGGGGTTCTGCTAATTTAATTAAATTGCCGTTGAATCGCGTAATTTAATTATATTGTATTTTTTGGACACAGTATTTGAATTATTGGGTTGGCAGGAAAGTAATTTCGGTATTTTAAGGTGAAATAAAACCGAATTTCTTTAATCAATAAAATATTTTCTTATTTATTCTTTTTGGCGAATCCTTTAATGAATTCTATTCATTAAAGTTCATTGCTTGATTAAAATAATTGGGATCTATTTCGCCTTAACACTAAACCTACCGAGCTCTAAAAGCTTCAAAGATTCAAAAAGATTCAAATATTTCAGCTGGTGAACAGACAAACAGACAGACAAGAAAGCGAGCTAATAAAAACGTGGAAAAATGACAAGGCTCTATTTGCAGTATGTACTTGGACAAAAAATGTATCGAATCAATTTCTGTGTATGCAACTGCATAATTTCAATAATTATATAATGAAAAATATGAAACCGGTTATATGACCGACGGTGGTAGGTTTAGTGTTGAAATACCGAAACTACTTTCTTGCCAACCCAATAAATTGTAATCGCATTCGTACACCTTTCACGTAATTTAATTGCTAATTACGCAAATCATGAGTGTAATCGAAATACAACGTAATTGGAATAAAATGTAATTAAAATACAATATAATGTAAATTACTCAATGTGTAAATTACTCGCTTAATGTGAAAAATATCTTTCATTTTTGAATCTTAGTGACAATCTTAGTGACAAGATGTTCGAACGAAGAGTGATACGAATCGTTTTCTTTTCCCACGTCTTATTCTTGTTATATATAATTCATAGTCACTAGACTGCGGATCTTCATGCAAAATAAAAAACGTTCGCATTGATTGCAGGACAGAGGAGCCAAATAAACATTGTATTCTTCTTTTAATTGTCCTATTAAGCTGAAACTGATACATTGATGTCCTTACATATTTTTAACATGTCGCCTGCTTTGAATTGTACTTGCCCATTTTTGTCACAAATGCATCAAATCCGCAGTCTAATAATTACACTGTACTTTGTAATTGTACTTCAATCGCAAAATATCTAATTACATTCTAATTGAATCGAATAAGATGCCTGAATTACAAATTACGAAATAATTGAATGCAATGTAATTGAATTACTTCATGCAACACAGCTCTGGCTCGCGAGGTCTTCGGAGGAAGCCCTGCCAGGGACGCAGCGCTGGAAGAAAGCGCCCTGGGTTTTCGTTCAAGCTGAATTTCTTCTATGGATTCTATCGCAGATACTTCTGAACATCTTCACGCGTTTGCTCGATACTATTCAGTCTAGCGGAGCCGTCGAGGATCCAGAGAATTCGTAGATCTTCCAGAGATCTGCATCGTGTATTTCTGAAATAACCAGGCTGTTTCGCAAACGGTGCAGCTTGCGGCGTTTCAACTTTCAACATGTATTCCTACAAGCGAACTTTAAAAGTCGCGCGATGGGGAAAAAGTTCGCGGACACACTTGCATAACGGTCGGCGATAAAGAAACGGTTGGAGCCCGGCTTTTATTTTTAGTACGAAACGGCCAACCAAAGGCCGTTCGAGGGTTTCGGGCTTGGCCGGCGAGATGAATCGCCGAGCCGGTGAAATGAGTAAATAAATTCGGGCGCCGCTTATGTTCCGCTGCAACCTGAGTGCACCGGTTGCATAAGAACCTGGGGAAACCGCTCGGATCCATCGAGAAAGGAATCTTCATACTAACCAGTGAAAATAATCAATTCTACCTGTGCACAGACAAAAGAAACATTCGGAAAATCTACTGTCAGCCGTTGCACTGGAATGCAAGTTCGCAGCGTTTCGATTAAAATTCGAGGATAAAACTGCAGATATTTATTCATAGGTTTATTCAACAACATGATAAGCTACTAGCATGATTCGCTAATGGCGAATTGGTGGTGTCACAACTTTTATTGACGCTTTAATTTTAAACGAGGCTACAGACTCGAGTCGATGCGAACAGACTTCAGGATTTTATGGGTTTGTAAAATATAAATTGAAAATAGTAAATTGTATATATTGAATCATAAATTGTGGAGGTTGCATCAGTGAATACTGTATTAGAAATTGTACTACTCGTTTTCGCTGTGTTATGAATTGTACTACTGTGTTCATTATTTCCTAAACTGCACACCGACTATCTCACTAATTGTTCAACTATTACAGCCGATCAGTCGAAGAATAATAATTGTAGAAAAACTTCCATTTTCAAGCAAGCGGACCAACCACTGAATCACCTGTCTAAGAGCTCTATTTTCATTGGAATTAACAGGGTAGACTCGTTTTCCCAACATTGCAGAACAGTCCAAACCAAAAAGTCTTATTTTTACGTTTACAAGGCGTAATTTGCATTATTCGGCAGCGTAATTTGCATTATTCGGCAGCGTAATTTGCATTATTCGGCAGCGTAATTTGCATTAATCGGAGCTATTTTCATAAAGCTGCGATAACTACACTCCCGTTCATAAGTTTCAGGACAGTGATCATATTTGAATTGAACTCTGTAAAAATGCAATAATCGTTGAAGGATGCGAACAAATTTTTCCTTAATTAAAGATTTACATGTAAAGTAAAGGATGCTGCACTCATATATCAAAAATCTTTCCAAGTAAAACAATATTTATATTTTCTTTTCATCGAAGAATTCGCCACGTTTCAAATATGCCACGATCAATATTTTCATACTATCTGTTGTTATATTATTCCATTCTCGTTCCAAAATATTCCATAAATGTGTTTCCGAAGTAGAGCAAAAGTTTCGTAGCTGTCTATCCAGTTGATCCCATAATTTTTCTATGGAGTTCAAATCAATTTAATGATTTATTACATCGAAGTTGATCCAAATAGCTTTTACATATTCTTGGCGTGTCTTTTAGATCATTATTATTATATTTACTATACGAAATACCAGAGGTGTCCTAAGACTTATGAGCGGGAGTGTACACGCCTCGCAAACGTGAAAGCAGGACTTCTGAGGGCGATTGCGGCCTAGATTGATCTTTTATCTAGCGCTTTTGACTACTGAAGAACGCGCATCCCTTGCAATACGGAAAACGAGTCTACCCCCACAATTTCTATCCACCTCGATCAATCATTCGGATGAGAATGAGGATGCAAGAACCAAGTCAGGGTACTCGGCGTCGCATTGAACTTCTGTACGGTGACAACCACGAAGGAAACTTCGGGTGTCCGGTGCGGAAAGGTGTCGGCTGCCAACGATAAGCGATACTTTGAATTCTCGGATGGAGGAAACGCTTGGCGTGACGAGCGATCGAGCGCTGCACCCGAGTGGACAAAGACAAACAGAGCCAGGCAAGACTAGACAGAGAGAGAGGGAAACAGAAAGAGAGAAGAGGTTAGAAAGAGGTAGGAAGAGAATCAGTTACAGGAAGACGGAGAGAAGAATAAAGACAGAATAGCAAAAAGAAAAACAAAGACGGAAAGGCTAAAAGAAAAGAAGAGTCAGAAAGAAAGTAAGAGAGACAGACAGATTGGGTAGAGTTAGGTGCGAGTTAAATATGCGGCCGGTATTGTTAAAAATAGAGTGACGGCCGACCGCCGGGTAGCTTGTGCAATCGAGCACGTGGGACTGACTAGCAGCCCCTCTGCCACCAACCTCAGCCATCGACAGTGTCAGTCTCCCCCCATGCTATCATAAACCCCTACTCCCTCTGTCAACCATCGTCCACCCAGGTGGAATATTTTCCGCGCGGTTTTTTCCGCCTACATTGTCGGTCTTCTAGGTCTCTTTAGCAGCTGGCTCTCTAGGTCTCTTCGAAAGAGAGGGAGAGAGGGAGAGAGATATCTGCCAACGATTTTGGCACGAGCGCGCTCGCAAGACACGCGTTCTCTTTCGCGGCCTTTGCCTCGTTCGCGGCTCCGAAGCCCTGAGAAAAGGGAGCTCGGCTCATCCTCGCGTTAGCTTGTTGCGTGGACACGTTGGCATCGGCACTCAACGCTCAGAAACTACTGCCAGATGATCGAGCAGCTTCCGATCGATGCTTCCGATCGATGCTGTCGATCGCGAGGGTTTCGGTCTTGGTGAATTCGAAGAAGATGGCAGGTGGTTCTCTGATCGAGAGTAGAGTTGGGATAGGTCTGGAAAGTCATAACTTGGTTCAGAAAGGTGGAGGTAGGTTCTAGGAGTGCTACATCTAGGCCCTGAAGATGATACTTTATCTGGGATCACTTGGAACCATTATTTTCAACGATCCTGAAGACTGGAGGTTGGTCGAGGAAGGTAGAACGTAGTCTGACAGGTTGAAGGCGTACTATATCTAGGTCCTGAAGATTGGAGGTTGGTCTAGGAAGGTAGAACATAATCTAACCAGTTCAAAGAGTACTGTATCCAAGTCCTGAAGGTGGTGCTTTCTACAGAGATAAATTGTAACCAATTTTCGGTGATCCTGAAGATTAGAGATTGGTCTAGAAAGAGAGAAGATGGATTTGACTGGTTCAGAGACCATGGCACTACAAATGTTTATAAATATATTCACAAACATATCGAGCCTAATATAAATAACTGTTTATTAGGCCTGCTATAAATAACTGATTGAAAACAGCTGACAGAAGCTGTGGAACTAGAAGCCTTTGGACTTCAAACTAACTTTCAAATTACTCAAATGTCTAGTTCAAATCTCGTTCCCGAAGTTCTGGGACCATCGTCATCGAAATTTCACCTGTGTGCACACAGTTTGAAACATTGTCTAAAATCATTCTGCGAAGAAAGATACAATAGGTCCAAATGATCGCCGACCTAGTGCAAGTTTCTCTCGCCAGTGCCCACATTAAACATAGCTATTTTTACGAATAACACCTGTGTCACCAACCCAAGCAATACCGAATCTCATCCATTCAACGGTCGCCTCGATGCAACAAAGACATTATTATTAAACTGTCCGTCCCCCACCACACCCCACCGACAACTCTGCCAGGTAACACCCAGCGAAAATACCATTCGCTCGCCTAAACTTCATCGGGAAGGCCTTGGCCGAGGTTGGACAACCGGTTCGCGGGTAATTGCTTCGTTGGAACGTCTTTCTTGATCCCGGAAGTCTTTTTATACAAGATAAGAACTATATCCTGTCGCTTTTGATGTCCGTAACACCTCCTTCGTGTTTCCTACAATCTTTTTCTAGGTTCTCTTGCATCTTTTCGTCATTGATCCATGTACCTTCGTGTACTGTTTAACCCTCGCGTAGTCAACTAAAATGTATAGATTATTTAAAACCTTTCTTTAATATAAATTAATATATTAACGAGTAAAGAAGGGACATTCAGATTTTTCTTCAAAGAAATTGTTGAAAGAAATACAGTAAACTTGTACGTAGTAAGGTTGACTACAAAGGGGTTAAAACCGTATTAGTTCGGATTAATATAAATAACGGATTAGTTCAGAAGTTACTAACCCTTAGCGCTCAAATGGTGATTCTGAGACACCACTAAAAATTGCTATACGATTTATTCGCACAATATTGTTTACATTATTAAATATGTCGATATCTAATCTCTAGTCGAAATCAATTTCTAGGACGGAAGAAATGTTTCATTTTCCAGTTGACATAGCTCCGAGTGCAAAGGTTTCATTTCTGTCGACTCCCATAAGAGTTGGGAGATAATGCGCCGGATCGATCAGCGTGGTCGGTCACGCGACTCTCGACGCCATCGCTAAAGATTGACGACTCTGACGACTGTAGCGTCTAGAGTGTAGAGCAGACGAGTCCCTTCGACAGAGAGAAAGAGGCCTAGCTTCGCCAACAGAAGAGCACTCTCGTTACATAACGAAACGCGAGGCAAAACAGCGACGAACGTCGAGGGCTACCCTCTCGTCGGGAATTATCGATCGCGCGATCCAGCGCAGCCCGAACGTCATCCGTCGGATGTTCTCCGGGGGAAAAAAATTCATTGGCGAAATGAGCATGATCGCTAGCTCGTGCGCAACCGCTATACCTCTCCGTCACGAGGTTTCTGCGCCGTCGCGAGGGAATCAGCTGGAAATCGGTTGTTGCATTGCGGTTTCGATGGAAATCGAGAAGTTTACCGCTGTCACGTGTTCTTGATGTTCGGTGGATCGTACGAAGAAGAGTGACAGTCAAGGAGAGATCTGCGGCTTGGTTGTAAACACTTTGCTCGGAGGATTAAGTGCGATTAGGTTCGGTTACGTCTCCGTTGGGCCACGAGGAAGTGAAATATCGAATAATACAGTGAATTCGAGATTACCTTATTTAGATTTTACTGTACAACGAAGAAGTTAGGATAGAGGACCATTGAATAGTAGAACGTTCAGCCCAGTCACGTGCATTTGTAGACAAATATTAGCGACTAGTAGCAGTCAGGAGAGAGGATCATTGGATAATAGATCACGCAGCCTACTCTCCAACGCCTGACAAAAGAGTATAAAGAAATTGCGAGAGAAATAAATGAAAATAGAACAAGTCAGGATAGAAGATCATTGAACAGTAGATCGTTCAGCCCGGTCACGTGCATTTGTAAACAAATATTAGCGGCTAGCAGAAGTCAGGAGAGAGGATCATTGGATAGTAGATCACGCAGCCTACTCTCCGAAATAGAAGAGGATAGAGGATCGTTGAAGTAGCTCGCCCAGCCCAGCTTCTGACGCTAAGAGAATGCGAAGAGGAATAAAAATGAAGAGGGACCATCGGATAACGGATCGTCCAGCCTGATTCTCTCGATTACACGAAGAGGAGGAGGTTGGGGGAGGGTTTCGAGGAAGATTCGCGCGATTTTCGGCGTACCTTCCGGTCAAGAGAGTTTCTCCTCGCGAGACGATCGGCACTGGCACTGGCACCGCGAACGTTGCACGAGCACTGCCAACGCTGCTGCTGTTCTCTGGCTGGTGTAGAGTGCTCTTCTGTTGCATTCGGTGCATTCGCTGGTGCAACACGCGCAGCAACGGTAACGGGCACTGGGCGCGTGGTGCCGAGCGCCGCGGACGACTCTCGCTTGATCCTCATTCAGCCATTCGATTCGCAAACCACGATTTCACGCGATCTGCTCCTCGGATAGGTCGGTCTAGGTCCACCCGTCACCGACGACAGCCGACGCCAGGCGATCCGCGACATTTGCGAGCTGACTCTGTTGCAACCAGCTATCTCTCTCCCTCTCCATCTCTGTATGTCTGCCTTTGTCACTCTCCGCCTCCTCCTTCTTCTTCTTGTCTGTGTCGTTTGCGTATCTCGTTCACGAAATCGAGTCACGCCGATAAGATCCCTCATCGAGTCACCCGCGTTACGCATGCCGATCCGAAGATCTGGATCGCGATTCGTGCAGATTAGAGACGGAAAGATTCATAATTAGAACCGGATCGAAACCATTGACTCCTGGAGCTCGATCGGCTCCAGTCAGAGCTAGTTGTTATTATGTTTCTTTCCTTTTTTATTTTGTTTTTGACTATAAATCAAGTACACTCGTTTTAACTTCAACTCAAAGCGGTTCGAATTCACTCGAACCTCGACCAAGTTGAACTAGGAGGAACATCGAGCAAGTTCAAACCAATTCAGACTTTGAATAATTCGAACTAATCTATGAACACCTTCATTTAATTGATCAGTACCTCGATCCTACGATCTAAGACGAACGTGAACCGCGCTCCAAAGTTCTTGCTCGCGGGATAGGCGTTCGCGTCACGTGTTCCGCGACCATTGACGGTCATAAAATTTCAACTTAATGAAATTCTCCGTTCGCGCGTGACGTCGCCGTGAGGCAATGCATCGCATAATCACGGAACTGCGCGATAATCATCTGCGACACGCGGCCTAGATCGAACCAGAGATCCTTCTTCGATCGGCCATCCCGAATGCCAGAATTTCCAAATAAATTATAACTTCGCTACAAATCTTTCTGCAAAATTAAATCTGTCTACATCGATCGCAAAAATAGGAGCCAGATGAAAATGTCTCTCTTCCTACAATCATTCTCAAATCCATAATCCATAAGGATCCACAGTCTAATAACGAGTGTCAGTCGCTCTAAAAATGCTCGAATGAAGTTTTGAAGATAATCAGTAATCGGTGCATCGGATACAATGCTATTCTACGTGTAAGAGGAGTATATACGTTTTATACCGAGAAGTTGAATGACTCCAGACCACGCTCCCTCTCGTTTCTGCTTTCGATCGTACACTGGCCCGCTATAAATCCTTTACGATCCCTGTATTCTGCTCTGCTATCCTCGGGGAGCAACTGTGGAGACAGGAATTTCGCTTTCGGTCGCTGTCGATCCTGAATGGATAGCTTCGGATCGTTTTATCAACGAGAAACAACCCTGCAGGCTAGGATTCGCGGCTTCCGCGCTCAATTTCACAGAGAACCTGATCTAACGTCTTCAAAGAGCAAGACTGAAGGCTAGGATCCTCCTTTCAATCGAGCAGAAATTTGCAAATTAATCATCGACTATGCTTCTGGGTCAGGCTTATATTCATAGAAGAAGTTCTGGAATCTGGTATAGCACACATGGTTTTAGCACAGCTTAGAACAACTTGCCGCTGCTATCAAATTGAAACCACAATTCCGGACTGCTCCGATATCAGAGATTAGGTCCTGAGGCAAGATTTATGTTCTGTCACGCACACAGATTTGTTGCCGATTTTCAAGGAAGCCTCTGGGTTGTTCTTACGTCCTCACGGAACAGGTTTTAAGAGATAAATTTCACTCTGGATCACGCACAAACTTGCCACTGGATCTTCGAAGACGATCCTCGGTCAGACTTGTTTCGGAGCACAGGATCTATCCAGATCGCGTCGAAGGATCAACACGTCAACGGTGAATGATCGATATCGCGTTTCCTCGGGACTGTTACCAGCACTTTTGCCCGTTCGATTCGGAAAAAAAAACGAGGGCAATCAATGATTCACCGGTTGCGATCGTCGGTTATTTGCACGCTGTGTAGAGACCGGCGAACGGTTTCCGTGGAACGATAACGAGAACGGCGATCGAGCGTCGTCGTCGCCGCGACGATACTACATATGTACTAGTTGCCTCGTCGCCGCGTGGACGGATTATCTGCGAGTCGGAGATAGTAAACTGCCCGTTACGAAACCGAGACTATCTATGTAGATGCGGGAGAAGGAGAGAACGTGCACGCATCGGACGACTTCGATACCGCTGACCGAAACAGTTTGATTTGCTATTGTTTCCTGATCGTGCGAGGATCCAGAGCGTCGGGGTTGGTGGAAATGATCAGAAACGGGAGTGACGCTAGCGTACAATGGTGCAGGAAAGAAGGAGCCTCGGCAGAGAGCAAGTGAAATTAGCGGGAGTTTATGTCATCGCCTCCTTAGTTTCGAATTTGTGTTCGAAATCTTTTCGGGGCTCCAAAACTTTTTTATACGCTCTAGAATCTCTTCGGAAGCTCTGAAATATTGCAGGAGGCTCTGAAAATTATGTACTTCGAAAGCTCTACAATTTTTTCAGGGATCGAAAACATTTCTAGAGGCGCTAGAATCTATTTGGAAGCTTTTACGTTCTCTTCGAAAACTCCACAATTTTTGTAATCGCTGTAAGCTTTTTTGAACAGACCCCACACTAACATTTTTCACAGATGCCAAAACGCTCCGCCGAAATTCTCTCTCTCTCCCGCCAAACAATGTTGCACCACAAAATCCAGCAGGATCCAGGCGAGCAGTTACGAAATGACCAGCTGGTGCGTGCGGCACATGTCCGCGAATGTATTCGCGTCAATCGCAGCCCTCTGGCCAGATTGACGCTGTCTCGAGCAGCGGCGCTTCATTCTCTGCCTATTCCAAGACCCATTGTGCCCCGGTGCTCGTAACTACAGCTGTTACTTTTCCAAAGCTTCGAAGAATTCGAAGGAACGAAGGGAACTTCGAAGTGTACGAAGTAACTTACGAGTTTCATGTTGTGTCATGATTTTTGGAAACTAAAAATATAAATAAAACATTTGACAGAATTTTTTCACAGAACATAAATACAATCAGTTATATGAAAAATATATTTATTGTACAAATATAAGTTGTAAACAAGAAGGAACACAAGATAAAACAAAATAATAGATCTTTTTTAATCTTCTAATAATTCACTACGAAGCTTCGAAATTCGAAGTTTCGAAACTTCGAAGCTTCAAAATCTTCGACCTTCGAAGGAAAGTAACAGCCCTACTCGTAACACGTGGCCGTCCAGTTTCTCGATGAACGTCGAAAGAAATGCTTGGCCGCGGCGGATTCCCCGGAGATTCGGGGCTCTAATCTCGAACGTAGGGGATCAAGATAGCCCGCGGTCCCATTTTTACGACCGGAACGATATCGTGGAAAAACGTTTTCCCGGTTTTTCCTTTGGGTTACGCGCGGATCGGAATCGTACCCGTAATCGAAACGACCCGATCTCCTCTCCGCTTTCCAACCTCCGTATCTAACGGCCGCGTTTATTACCGGGACGCTTATCCTCTCGTAAAACGGATTACACGATCGCCAAGCAAACAGATATCCGCGCGATTTTTTAAACAGCCGCGGAGGCGTCTCGCGTTTCATCCTGTGAAACCGCGATTGACCTCGAACACGATGAATTGAGAGGATTGGGCCTTGTTAGGTTGCGAAGGTTGAGTCCAGAACGACCCCCATCCGGAGGATCGAAAAAGAAATAACCCCAGGCTGATTCTTACCCGTTTATATTATTTTGATGACTCGTCAAAGGAGTGAATATTTGTGGATCGAGTAGTATAGTGTTTCAAATGCAAATGCACTTGCCATAATGTAATGCACGACCACTGAGTAAGCATTTTAATATTTCATATCTTCGACACTTGCATACTCTGTTTGAATCTATTGAAAATCACTTGGAACGTTTCATACGGGGAAGGAACATTTTTTGAATAGTACGAAAATACGAATAAATATTGTGTACAGCAAATACAAGGTGATTTCTTGAGAAAAATTATCGGTAGATATATACTCGGGAAAAATTATCATGCGTAAAAACTTTAGGTAAATATACTAGAGTGAAAAAATGTTTAGATGCATGGTAGGATTAATGAGATATTAGGTCGTAAACGAGGCACTTGTGATTTATCTGAAAGTGCAGGCTTTATTACCGCTTTTTCTTCCTGTTTCCCGTTTATTAAGAAAAAATGGCAGGCTCCTTAATTGCCTCAAAGCCCACCCAATGTTTCGAAAGGCTCTAGAGAGAGAGGCTCTATAATATTTTCTAAATCCTGTAATATTTCCAAATTCTATTCTATTCTATTCTATTTCAACGATTTGATCCAGGAAATAAAATATTTCTATTTTAACAATCTGAAACGCGCAAAAAAAAAAATATTTTACTTTTTGCATTGTTATAATACTTTGAGAAACCGCATAAACATATGTGGTCTATCTTATCGTTAAGAAACGATTTACACTCCGTGTACTGAGTCCGAACCATTATTTTCAGCAATAATATTTTAAGTTATATATAAAATTAAAAATCAAGACAAGAAACACATATTTGCAATATATTCTGCAAATAAAATACTATTTTCAAAAATTGCTACATCAAATAAAATATTTTATTTTCAAAGTTGTACATATACTTTAAAATAAATAGGATTATTTATTATTTACTATTTAAAATACTATTATTTTCCCCAGCTCTGATTACATACTCCTAAATCCCAAAAACACACCTGTTCACCACCAATCTCCCTGGAAACATCCATCGAATAACCACTAAATAAACAATACTCGTTACAATCTCTCGCGTGGCACTTTTCGCCACGATTCAACCTCTATTAAAAAAAAAAGAAGTGGCGATTCGGCGAAAAACTAAATAAATAAAGCCGTGTCGAAGAGGAAGAAGCCGCTCTTATGGGACCAGGTAATAAAACCAGGCTGTTCCTGCGGGTCTAAAAATGTATCAGACGTCCAGAGAGATTTTAACGACTTCTCTTGTGCACGCCGCGGGCCATTAGCCCGTTTCGCGATCTGGCCTGCGGCGTCTCTCGCGTTGCGAAAAAAGAAAGAAGCGAACGAGGAAAAAGAAGAAAGAACAAAAAGAGAGAAGAAGAAAAAGGAAAACACTTTATAGCATCTCCTACCGGTGGCTCGTATATCGCCGACATCTCCTACCGGAATTTAAAAATATACTCGACGCGCGTTCTCTCGGCTTTCGCAGATTCGATCGAGGTCGACAACCCGGGGGCCCCCCGGTCGATCGCGATCCACGAATCCCGGCGATGATCGACGACCGATCGAGGGAACACGATCTTGTCACGCGACACCGAGGTCGCCCGGCCGATTACGCGAACACATAATCGTTCGCCGTTTCGTTTGGTTGCGAGCTCGCCTTGGTAACGACCGCGATTTCCTGAATAATTTCACGGCCGAACCCGAGCCGAGATAACCGAATCGGACGATCTCCTTACCACCGAGATAGCACATCTTTTTTTCGTGATTAGTACGCTCGAGTGGGCCACGCCAGTTCCGACCCTGACTCGCTGCTGCGAAATCATTAGCTGCGCTAATGAGATTACGTAACGCGCGTATGCATTTTCCCGAAGAGTGCCGGGTTTGGGATTTTTTGCGGGTCGGCCAGTGGCCAGAAAAATTGCAGAAAATTCTTTAATCTGGATACAGATGATTGGTACCTGTACGATTTTTTCAGGATGTTTTTATTCAAGAGAATCTGTGGAGAACGGATCGAAACGCGATGCACAAGAGATATGTGTCTGGAATCTTTAGCGTCTAGGATTGTAGACTAAAAAATTCTCTGTTGTGTACTCAAGCGACTGTGGCCGATTTTGTTCGGGATTTACGCATGCCAAGAACGTGGGAAAAAATAGATCGAAACCCAACAACCGATTATTTTTCTCAGCTCGAGAAAAAATTTTTCTTAAATCGCTTCGCGTCTTTACTTCGTCTCGCTTCCAGGATCCTGATCGAAAAAATCGGAAAAAATTCCACGGTATATATCTAGGTGGCTGGTACTTGCCTGATTTTTGCCCGAATTTTCGCATGCGCCCAACGCGCGAAATTTTAAAAAAGACGGTCATGGGTTATATCACAGGTATTTCGCAGACGGTCTTTTCGAATCTATAAAAGGAACATCGTCACGGTTTGAGCCATGCTTGAATCATCCACGTCAGACTTATCGAAGATCGCGAGTTCGTTGCCACGTTCAAAGGCGTCGGCTCTCTCTCCGTACTCTCTCTCTCTCTCTCTCCTGAGGATTTATCGTAGATCGTAAAAGCTCGCGCACACGGCGGATCGATGCCCGTAAAATTAGACGAAGAATCGTCGGGAGTGGACGCGGATCGTCGAGTTAAAAATATTGAGCGGCGATACCGATTGCGCAACCGCGTTGGGAAACGGACGATAACGTTCGATCGAGATGATGGACCTTCGAAGCACGTGTGTGCGTCGAGATGCGCACCCGACAATAGATTTTCGTTCGAGGATCCCGCAAGATCAACAATCGCGTTTGCTGCACCCATTAATTCCCAGCCCCGATCGATGCGGATCTTGATGCATCATAAAAATGGTGTGGATCAATTCCACGAAAGAAAAGTTACTTTTAATAACTTTGACAAATTGCAAAAATGAATATGTAAGATCAACACAACTCCGTTCCGGATAAAATTTTCTTTCTCGTTAAATAAGAAGGGTTCATCGATGTTTTTAGCTGGAGGATCGCGCGAAGAAATTGCAAACGATTTCGCAAAGTACGCGGCCGAGAAGGTCCTGTCGTAGCAAACGCATCGGACGCGGTGATTAATCGACGACACGATAACAGCAACACACAACACAGAGAGCGACCTAAATCGACCGAAGGAATGCAGGTTCACCAAGCGATTCGATTCGATTGGATTCGATTCGCGTGCGGTCAGAGCGCACGATGTGTCAACGACTAGCTGCCGCGCCGCCTGTTGCGTCAATCAGACCCGCACCGACTCGCACAACTTTCTTCGCGCATAAACTTCTCTCGCTTTTATTCGCCGGGATTCTATCGATATGTACTAACACGTAAAATTTCGTTCTGTTTAAAGAGGAATAACCGAACCTCTCGGACACGGAAATAGTGACAGTGTCGAACGGATACAGGTGTGAAGAAGGCTTCGCACCTGATTGCTAATTAGACACGGAGTCGGAAACTAGTGTGAGGTACTGTACACCTCCGTGAGCATTCGAACGGTTGTGACACCTCCAAAAAGTCTGGAGTGTACCGTCACTCTCCGATAAGATTGTATAGAAAACCGGCTGAAACGAACTGAAACTGCAATTAGTTGTTTATAGTTTAAATGTTGTAACTAGACTGCGAATTTGATGCACTTATGACAAAAATGTGTACGTACAATTTAAAACAGTGGACGTGTTAAAAATATTTCCGGACATCAACGTACTGGTTTCAGCTTAATTAGTTTATTCCTGCTGTTCGCAATCGATGCAGAACAGTTTTACATCGCAGAAAGATTTCCTGCACGTATGACAGAAATCAGCTGATCGATTCACCCCGAAGAGTCCCGCAGGCCCACCTAACCAAACCAAAGCGACCCGTCGAACGAACCAACAATCGAAGAGTCGGGTATGACACAACATGTAGCGTCGCAATTTTAGAACCGCTTCTAAAACAAAGTCACCGAGAACTTCTCTGCGAACCAGCTCTGCCAAGTGTCTAAAAGCTGACGGACAAGGGGATCATAATCCCCGAATGAACGTACGCCTCTCGACCGAAGGAAACACGGATCGAACTCGGTCATCGACGGAGAGCAGCAACGTCGCGAACGATAAACGCCATTGTGCACACGCCTATTATTAACTGTTTCGATGCACGTTGGCCTTGCATCGCGCTCGTTCCCGATAGACCTGTTGGCCGTACTCCACGAGAGATCGAGAGATCTTCCGGCTTCCACGGTCTATCGATCGACACAATTCTCCCAATTCTCACTTCCCATCGAAATCCTATCCTTCCCATTTCATTTTCAATCCATTCAGTAAACTCTTGCATGACTTTCGTTGTTTTCGGCTCGACTAACCGTTTGGAACTTGCGACTGGTGGATCCGGGGGTACCCGCGATCGAGATCTCGATCTAGATCGGCGCGGGATGGCCGCGCATGGCATCCAGATCGAGGATGCTTCGCGGACGATCGCGTGGTTACGACTGGTTCGGAACTGGTTGTTCGGAAACTGACGACGAAACACCAACGAGAGGATGACGATGATGATGCGCACGGTGCATCCGCGGACCCGAGGATGATCACTGAGAGTCGAGCCAAGCCCGTGGCGAAACTTGAATCGGTCGCTTGTCACCGCGCGATCCTCCTCCTCCTACTCCTCCTCTCTCTCTTCTCTTCGGTGTTCGGAGCTTCGTCCTTCTCTAGTCTACGTGCTATAGTGTCGGCCCGACTCGGCCCGGCCCGGCCCGAGTCCGAGTACGAGCGTGCTGCACGCTGGCGGCTGCTCTTATGCCTGGTCCACACTGACCAGTACACCACTTACTTAGATCCCGTTCGGACACGACGGAAACCGCGCGATTTCCGTTTCGAAAATCCTAATGTAAATAAGCTCCGCGCGGTTTTCGCTGTGTCTAAACGGGGTCTTAACTCTTTGCATTCGGAGCTATTTTAATTGGAAAATTAAACATTTTTTCGACCTAGTATATTAGGTTGTAAAGAAATAAATGCAGGATTTTGTTTCTTTGTTCTAATTGCCATTTTATACCAATATTTACCTTAATTTAATTAGTTATATGTCATTTTAATTATGCTTTCCATATTTAATTTTATTCAAATTTTTATTCAATTATTTGGCTTTAATTTCATCGTTTATTTAGACAGCCGCTTTTTGTGGGCAGAAGTCAAAATCGTAAAATTCAGATTAAATAAAACGTTCGAAATAGTCATCATAGACTTTAGCGCGGCGATGCCAGGATCGCGAAAGGCTGGACAAAATTTCTGTGTGTTAATTAAACATCCAGGCATTTCGGAGCAAATGTTCTCTAGCCAGCTAGCCAGCTGATGAAGAGCAGTGGTCAGTGTGAACCAGGCGTAAGCTGGTTTCACCGCATCTGTGCGATCCCTCTCCTCATCGTCATCCTCTCCTCCTTCTTCTCCACGTCATGTTGCGGTGCGTGCGAGGTGGCACGCGCGTAATCAGTCAGCGCCGTGTTCGCTCGCGTTCAACCGAGTTGAAATGTGTGTCACGCGGGCTCCGTTCATCTAAGGATCTTGTACCTAGGCGATCATCCGCTTCCGAAATACAGATTCGTGGATAAAGACTCCTCCTCGACACGTTCACCGACAAATTCTACTCCCCGACAAATCCAATTCGAGTCACAGCTAATCAGCTCGCGGTATCGTGAAAATAAAAAAGAAAATTGTTACAGTGTTCCATTCGTTCAACCCTTCTGTATAGCTCGGATCCTGACGTAATACATTACGGATGTCACGCGGCAGTGAACGTGTTGGAAGGATATTCAGAGGATCCTTGTCTGCGCCACGTGCTTCTCGTGTTTGCTCTTCAAGTGCTGACGCCTCGTTAGCGATCCGAGAGGAACGTGATTTTTCGGAACTTTTTCTGAAACGACTTAGGAACTTTCATTTTCGAGAACCATCTCCTATTTAATAGTTTATATATTGTAGAAGAATTATTTTTACCGCACGATCGGAGGGTTATTTGCAACAGTTGATTTTTGACAAAACGGAAGTTCTTTACCGCAGAGATACTTTATTTTTCAATGCTGAAACGTTTCGTATTTCCACGATCAAAGACACAGCTCTGATTGAAAACAAAATCCTTCGTCTACTAAAGTACAACAAATGGGAGAACGCTGAGAAAATTGATAGATCGCGATGGGCGTGTGCAGTGTCCGAGCATGATCCGATTTGATCCGAATTGAAACGAGTCGCATCGCTGACGCTCGTGTCCCGCGTCTCGCGCTTGATTATTTTGAGAATCGGCACGCGGTCGTCGCGTTTAGTGACGTTCGAGAAATACTTTGATCGAACCTGGCTCGCACGGGACCGCGAGTCTGCTCGCCCACCATCTGTCCATCATCGTGTAAACGACGAACGTTCATAAACCATCGGGAATTATTGCTGAAGCTCCACCCAAAAGCACGACGACTCCGTCTTCTTTGAGTTCCGATTGAAATACGTTCGAATTATTCCTCAAGATACAACTTGGTCAGAAACATGGTCGCTAAATTTTCTTTGATATTCGATCGTGAGAAATATCTGTCAAATATCCGATGAGAGTAGGATGCGATCCCATTGCTGTCGCCATGGACAACAGGAAGTGTCACGGTCCCCGATCCCCGGCGCTGCGGGAAACTTGAACGGTAGAAGAGATCCACGAGATCCTGCGATGCCGTTATTCAACTAGCGATACTGTATACTGTATCGTAATGGATCGTGTTTCAGTAGGCAACTCGCGTGTCCATGTTAGGAAGATTGCTTCCGGTACGAGAAGTACCGGCTTCAACTGGAATTAGTAACTGAAAGCTCGGTATCTGGACGACGAGGGTTGTCCGTCTGTCTGGACGACAGCATCTGCACTCGAGTTCAGGGTCAAAGTCAACATGGGTCCTCTCTGTACTCGGATTAACAGCACGACTCACCCCTAACTCGGGGATGAACGAAACACTATCGAACACAGACCCAAAGGCCTCTAAACAAATGGCAACCATTCTCGGCTTTACAGGCCACCGTAGCATGAACTCACTCTCGCTCAAGGGCAAGACCAACAACCCCGAAAAACACAGCTCTTAGTTTCTCGAAGCAGTATCTTCTTCTGCTTCCGATTCCTGAAGAACTTATCCGCAGGGATCTCGAGTTCAGGGTCAAAGTCAAAATGGGTCCTTTCTGTACTCGGATTAACAGCACGACTCACCCCTAACTCGGCCCAGAGGCCTCTAAACAAATGGCAACCATTCTCTCCTTTACAGGCCACCGTAGCAAGAACTCACTCCCGCTGAAGGACAAGACCAACAATCCCGAAAAGCGCTTTCCTGAATGAATGATTCCTGAATGAACTTATCCGCATAGACGATACATACGCGTCGGTATTGATCGCAAACAGCGCGATCGGCAGCAGCAATCCAGGGGCGGCTCGATCCGCGATCCAGCACGAGCTGACCCACGATCATCCCCCGGTCGGACGCGGTAACTTACTGGCCACATTCCGCGGAGGAACGCGCGCGACTCGCTCCGAATGAATTGCGTTTCTAGGATTTTGCTCGCGGGACAGACAGTGAGACACTACCCGACAGAGCGAGAAAGAGAGAGAAAGAGGGGGAGGAAAGGGGTGGGAGAGAGAATCGCACGACCGAGTTTGCGCGCCAGCCGACTTTCTCCCTTTCGGCGCTCTCACTTTCGTTCGGGGTCACACACAGAGGAAGTATCGACGACCGCGATCAGCGTAACCGCGGGAGAAAGACAGAGAGATCGCGAGAGAGCACCAGAAAGGATGAGAGAGAGAAGAGACACGCGCGCAAGCGTGGAGAACCAGAAACTTTTCACTCTCGAACAGCCGAGCGAAATAACCCCGTTTTTTCGGGGTTGAAGCCGCTCGAGCTGCTCCAAGGCGATTCAAAGCCGCTTCAGAGCTGCTCCGAAGCTTCCTACTGGCCTATAACGCACAACTGAGGCCATCAACGTAGGAGGAGCTTGCAACATTGATCTATGTCCTGTGCCTCGACGATCTCAATCGCGAATTGTTAGTTTCGGGATGGATCATGCTCTTTTCGGGGCTGATTTGCTTCGTTCGAGGAGCTGGGTTTTTGTACGGCAGTGACTGGGAATTTTGAGATTGGCTTATTTTGTTGTATGATGTTTAAAATGGCTCGTTTTGTTGTACAGTATGATCTGAGAATAATCGAACGGCTGAAACAAGAGCTACCAATCTCGCGTCGATATTATTCGTACCGCACTCGCACGCAATCATTCGCATCATTAGGCATATATGCGCGTCATTTTCTCGGTCAATGTCACTAGAGCTCGTGTGTGCGCCGTTAGACGACATTCACTTGCGTCGTGAATAGCACAATATCTGCTAAAGATCGTATTACTCATTCTCCCGTATTCAATCGCGAACTGCTATTGTCAGTAACAATACACTTAATTTTCTTGGAACAGGGCGCAGGACTATGCAAATCGATTGTGTACCAACAACTTTATCACTAGAAAATGGTTTTTCTTGTTACGCTGTTTTATAATGTGTGCCCATAATTATGAAAGTGGTCTGAGTAATGCATTTCTTGTTTCGAGATACATATGTAAAGGAAAATCTAACTCGGTTCATTTTTCACAATAGCGTAAAAGTCGCATTGAATTCATTTAGTTTAAAATAATGCAATAACTCATTTTTTTTAATCTTCACTGTTAGACAACTTTCATAACTACGGACACATAAAAATTTTTCAATGTCCAACTTTTGATGTTTTGAGTTTCCCACCTGCTAAATCACGCAACAATCATCTAAAAAGAATCTTGGTAAAGAATGGACGATGGACTGTGGAAGTAGAAGCTTCGATCCGTAGAACAAGATTATTGTTCCACGGTTCGATTTTACCGAATTATAACAGTTCAAAAATCAAGAATGTACTGTTCAGGTATTTTTCAGTGAATTTCTGGAATATTCCCAGAGCCACCACAAGGTAGAACATACTTTACGAGATCCCATGCGAAATCTAGGGCCTTGGTTCCGCCCGGAACAGCCCGGTTTCGCAAAACGTGGGTGGTTTCAGCTCCAGGGAAACTCATGGAACCATCCCTTCCATCCCTTCCGTCCCTTCGTCGGGATATTGATCTCGCTTGGCGGCCCAGCGCCGCTAATTGTCAACGGGGGCCGATCGACCGGGTTCTCCCGTGAATAGGCATGCAGTCACGAGAAATGCATCTCCCCCATTTCATAATTACGAGATCTCATCGTCGACGGTGCCATCTCTTGCTCTCGTTATGCAACTCGAGCCACGTTTAAAAAAAGTTCGGCGCGTTATGCAACCGAACGGCAGCCTTGGGGACCCTGCGCAAACACTGCATTATTCATAACGATAAAAAGAAAAAGATACATAGACAAACGGAGAGGGTGAGTTTTGCTCCTTCCAGCAGATTTTGTCATTTTTTTGTTCCACCCAAAGCTTTTCTGTCGAAACGAGGAACGTAACCGCCCTTTCGCACAGAGAACGGAAACGATCGAAAATGATCTCTCCCGAGGGAACGACAAAATACACGCGCGATTCGTGCAAGAGGAAGCGTGGGGATGAAACCCGTAAGGGGATGAAGAGTGAAGAAAGAGAGAACGAGAAAGAGATGTACACTCCCTGTACTTAATCTGTATCAAATAAACTTCTGCCATCGATAACTGTTACAAGTGATCGAAATGAATCCCCCCCCCCTCAACGATATTTACCAACATAAAAAACAATTTTCGGTTACATATAATCCTTATTTTCAACCAATAACGATTTTAGTCGATGAAATACTTGACTATTCCATGACTTTTGGTTACTTTTTGGTTATAACAAGTCCCTGGTTTGAAATCTTCATGACGAGTGTGACTCGTTAAAATACGGCAAGGGGTTAATCTCGCGACAAAAGGGATCCAAACAGGCTGAAGCATGGTGGATCATACGGTGGTCAAAGAGCTTTCACTTTCTCCGGAGAAGATCGCACAATATCATTGGGAAAAGGGGAGAACGGTTGAAAACTTTCTGTCGACATTGTATGAGGATCGACTGAACGGACGAGATGTTATTCTCGAGGGTGGTAGAGGGTGGCAGAGGGTGGCAAAGAAGAGTGTCACGGACCTCTTTATGTGGGCCACGAGTTCTCCTTGGTCGACTGGCGTCTGGCAAAGGGTCGGTGGTCCCGCCGCGTGTTCTACACCAAAGTAAGAAACGTTCTAGGAGGATGAAATTACCAGGGGGGTTGAAAGCGGAAGACGAGAAACGGCGCGACGACTGGTTTATTTGTTTCCCGATAGAGGAACCCAGCTAGGGGTCGGCACTCTTCTTCTACTTCCTCTTTTCATTACACAGCTCTCCGCCATCTTGTCCCTCAAGATGTAGCTCAACACCCCCTTCGACAAATCTACGATTTTTTACTGGAAAAAGTATTTCACGTCTACCGCCTAAGCTTTTTCTCGGGCAACCCTCAGTCACCGTTCTTACAAATCGTCTGTATCCTCTTTTCGTTCGAGGAAATCGCTTCAACGTGCGTCACGAGACGCTGATAACTCGAGGATGTTTATCGATACTGATATGCAGATCTCATCTACAAGGATGGCTACGCCGATTTCGGAAGATTTATACAAGAAACGAGCCGAGTAGAATATTAGATTTTATATACGATAATTTTTATGTAATTTGATATTAGAGGAGATACATTCTAGCTTTGAATTTAGTGTTTCAAGCATAAACAAAGGTGTCGATCACACTAGCAAATATTTACTTTGCATTCAAGCAGTTAATTCATTGAATAAACATTTATTTACGTTGGAGTGATGCAAAGTTCCTTTTAATCAGTTTTATGTAATCTGTATAACAATTGAATATAATTCGACTGTGGAGGTACACTAAATTTCCGAAACTTGTTTCTGCTATCATCGTATCAGATTCGCAATCAATTCAATGATAAGCGTTGACGAAAGCTCTCCCCGTCGCTAAAATACGCGTGAATCACGCGCACGCGCTGTCTTGTGCAAACTGATCGCACAAATGCTGATTAATCGATCAATTTTGATCATCAAGACCGGTATTGATATCACAGTTTTCTATTTAAAATTTTTGTTTTCTTCTTGTCACTCCTAGATAAAGAAATAATAAAATAAAAAGCTGAAGGACAAGATTCCAGGGAATATTTAGTGGATTCCAGTGGCGAGGGGGTTTGAGCCGCAACCCCTCGGCCGATCTCAGCGACAAATCCGCCTCGTAAACCGCCGGCCGGCGGTTCGTCAGAAGTATCTTCCGCAAACAGACAATAAAGGGGAATAGACAAACACGAGATCGTGAAACCGAGCTTTCCTCTACACATACACAGAACGAGAAACAATACAGCAAGCACTTACCTTGCGTGATCGTCGGCGGAAGGATCCTATACGTTTCAACCCTATCAACAAATTCCGAAAAACACGATATCGATACTCTTTCCCGTTTCTTTTCTTCAAAGTGTACCATCTGGGAATCACTGAATCGCGAACACGTAGATTTATAGTTCCAAGAGAAAAATTGGTAAAAAAGAAAAAATGTTACATCATGGCACACGCGATGTCTGGCACGGGTGCATTGACTTTCCAACAATTCGCACGTGGTCGACTGTGAGTTTCTACAGGGCGTCCGGGAATTCTCGCACGCGATCTCGTCAGGAGCGAACCGAATAACGTAAGCGTCGAACTATGCGTCTTTAAACGCGAATGTACCACGTTCGCGCGAAACATTGCACGTCACGAATCCTATTCCACGAATATAATGCTTTTACGTAATCGTTCGCCTTGGAGTTCTCGCAAAAATCGATCTCCGGCGCTCGATTTTACTATACATATAGCGACGGGAGAACCTTAATCCGAGACAAGATTCCGGGTAATTTTCAGAGTATCGTTCACTATGGGTTTCGAGAGAGTCTGTAGCGAAAGTAGATGGTGATCCTTGGCGCCTGTAGCAAATCAATTGCGATTGACATGCGAGAGAAGGAAGAAAGCGAGTTGGAAGACACTTGTGACGGAGATCATGCAGAACGATGCACTGTGGTCTAGGTAATCGTATTTTTCTGGCGAAATCCACGATGTGAAATATTTGATTCTCTTTTGCGCGAGAAATTGACTTTTTAATGTTACAGATTCTTAAAAAGAGGATTGTTTCATCAACTTTGATGAAAAATAGAAATTGTCTTGGTACACCTTCGTTTGAGAAAGAGCGACAATTTGGAGCCACATTTTCGATTTTACGCCACAAAAGACAATTTTTCAGGCCACAGCGTCGTCGACAAAAGAAACAATGCAAATCCTACCTTAGGATGTAGTTGACACAGACGACAGAGAGCGGTTTCTGTTGTTTCGAACAATGAATGAGCGTGGCCTGCGTGACTACCCACGCGTATCCTCCTCGTTTGCCCAGGAATCTGTAGGCCACGGTCTCGCACTGACCCTTGCTGAATACTGTAACAATCAGAAAAAGAAAAGAAGACTATCAGTCAGAGGTCCTGCGTGTTCTCGCTGCGCTTTGCGACTGGTCGTACGTATACACCGCAAACCGTGATTTGCGCAGATTCACGCCAGCTACTCGGCTGACGAAATTCACTGGAGAGCGCTATCAATCGTTCCTGCAACTGTTGCACTAGGTTTCACAGTTTTCTAACAGCTTTAATCATCGGGTGGAGCATCCTCTCGCAACATTTTTACTTTGCACGAAGATGAACAGCATAGCGATCATTTCTAGCGAAAAGAATTTAAAAACAGCATAGACTTGTTAAGTATAAGATGGTTCGAGATGATTATATCGTTCCTGATTCAGTTTTCGAACACCTTTAATCATCAGGTGGAGCATCTGATGATTTTTCACGATTTTCTTATGGTCCTGCACAACATTTTTGTCTTGTACAAAAAGGCACAAGAGTTTAAAGACAGCAAGGACTTGTCAAGTATAAAATGGTTCGAGATGATTACATATATCGTTCCCAAATTCACAATTTTCGAACACCTTTAATCATCAAGTGGAACATCTGATGATTTTTCACGATTTTCCAATGGTCTTGCACAACATATTTGTTTCGCACGAAGATGCACAGGAGTTTAAAGATAGCAAGGACTTGTCAAGTATAAAATGGTTCGAGATGATTATATCGTTCCAGATTCACAGTTTTCGAACACCTTTAATCATCAGGTGGAGCATCTGACGATTTTTCACGATTTTCCAATGGTCCTGCACAATATTTTTGTTTCGCACGAAGATGGACAGGAGTTTAAAGACAGCAAGGACTTGTCAAGTACAAAATGGTTCGAGATGATTATATCGTTCCAGATTCAGAAAATTTTAATAACAAAGACCAAATTCTTGGAAGACAATACGGACTTAATGAGGAACGAGAAAGGTGACAGAAGTGGAAGAAGAATTCAATTAGCAAGACAGAGATTCCAAGAAATTTTAAGAGGAACTTTCATCGATCCGGAGACTAAGTATGCTCGACATCCGCGAAGGTCCCCCTCAATCCCCTGATATCCTGCATCAGCGTGTTCCGGATGGGTCTCCGCGTCTAATCCCATCTTCCACGGCCGTTTTACGGGAAGGGACGATATCCTTGGCTCCCTTTCTCCGCCCTTTCGTGAGATAATGGCGCAGTCTTCTCGCAGGAAGAGGCTCGTGGAAGGTGTAGGAGTCTCGATAAGAGGATCCGCGAACGCTATGGAACGCCAAACGAAAGGTTTCGCCAGAGAATACCGATACTTCGCCCCGGAAAACTGGCGTTCGTAAATAGGACGGTTGATAAATCATCGGCTATAAGTCGCTGGATTTGTTGGAAGTTGGTCACCCTTCTGCGAGCATGATCGATAGGCTGAGGATTATTTTATGCATTCGTGGCGAAACTAGTTACAGAATATGTAACACCCCGTGCAAGCTTGGAAAAAATTTAAAGTACTTTAGATTTAAAAAAGATACAGGGCCTGTGTACCAGACAGCCATTCACTTTTTTATAATTGTAGTGGGTTGAGAAGAGGTACGACAGTGTTTTCCAATTCATTAAACATTTCACGAAACGTTTATTTAAACACGAGTACTTCCATCTATCCAGCAACTTCGGTCCAGGAGCCAGCGAGGCACGCGAAACGACTCAATAGAGAGCGCGATATAACAAGAAACGGGGCAATAAAATAACAATAGAGAATTCAATTCGGGGGCAAGGAAAAAAGCAATAAAAAAAAGATTCATTGCTCATCTCGTCACAGCAGGTCAACGCACGGTTACTCGAGCTACCAATTAAATCACAGGCTCGTAAAAGACCTCTCGCTCGCTCGCTCTCTCCTCGAATCCTGATAAGAGATTACCGTCCTTGAAATTCTTACCATCCTTCCCGCGAACGGTGTCGTTCACCCGACAAGCCCACGCTCGCACCAACCAGTTGTCCCACCCAACGCCCACGATCACTATACTTTTTCCTTTTCGTCGTTCGGTCTACTTTTTCTTTTCTATCCCGGCGACCACGTGGATCGATCCTTGCGATTTTCTTCTTCCGCGTTACGTGCAAAACATTTTTGGTTTTGTCTGTTTTGTAACTCGATTAGCCAATTTTGCACTCGGATCTATTTTAACTAAAAAAACTCTCTCTTCTGCCCTAGAATATTTTCATTCTATATGATTTTTCATTGTACGTATACGTATAACAACCTCAGTGAAGAATGAGGATTGTAAAGGCATAGAAAAATTGAGTGTCAGAGTTGTTTTCAGTATTTTTCTCGTTCCCAACGGTTATACGAATGAATCGAACAGCACAGGAGCAACGAATAGCGAGAGTGGGCCGCGCGAATGACCGCGTTTATTCAAATCAGAGTCAATTGGCTCTTATACTCACGTGATTTGAAAGATTTGTCCAGGGCCAGATTGTCGAGGGCGTGATAGAACTCGAAGACCGACTGTCCCATCAATTCCTCGCTGTTCCAGCCCAGATACTCTGCCAACCTGTCAAATTAAATCGAAAGATTATTATCAAAATAAAACAGACCATTGGACTACGATATAAACAGACTGTTGACTCAATTAACTATCATTTCTTTCTGGTTTTACTTAAAAAATGAGTATACATATATGTATAACAGTATATCTCGACAAGAAAAATTATAATTAATCCCTTGCCGTACCATTTTTTTTGCAGTTACAATGATTAAAACAAATTTTATTTCATCTCAAAAGAAACACATGACATTCATATTTGTTAGACTTTGTTAAAATCTTCATGACGAGTCTGACTCGTTAAAATACGACAAGGGGTTAAAGACGAAGGTCTGTGATTGGATAAAATTCATCCAAACAAGTACAATGTTGAAGTTACTCACTTCTCATCGGCATAGGTGAACTTCATGCTGAGGCTGTGCTTCGACAAGAAGGTGTGTCGTCCCAAGGGTATTTCTATGTTGCTTGGGTGTGGTATCGGGCATCCAACGAGAACCAAAGAGGCGCCGGTGTCCCTGACAACGTCGTCTTCTTCGTCGTTTCGGTCCTTGTCGTCGGAATCCACGGCGCGCGGCGCCGGCTCGCGGATGTACGTCAACCTGCCGGTGCAGTGGATCACCTGGCACACAACGGAACATTGCAAGGTTGCATAATCGACTCGCCACTCAACCGTGCACACCTTTTTGCTCGACCGGTTCCCGCTTGCGATCGACAACCGGCTCCCTTGAACCGTCAAACTCCGAGCTTAACCATTTGCGGACCAAGGTTAGAGTAAACAAACATATTAACACTAGGTTTACGGGACCTACAGTGAGCGTACAAAGTATTTCGTACACCTCTCAACACTAGGATTACGGGACCCGTCAAAATGACGAGTTCTAATATTCTTACTTTGCAATTATTAAAATTGTAAAGATGCTTCCCTGAGGAATTATTTAGCAAATTTATTTCTTGGAGTACATACTATTGGAAAAGTGGCCAAAAATTTGAATAGAATCATTCTTGTTATGTTTATATAATAATGTGGAATAGTTATTTCTAGACCTCCGTAAACCTAGTGTTAAAAACGAATAACTTTTTCAAAATTGATTCTTGAGGTTTTTCGAGACTAGTTAATGTGTAAATAATTCTTTTTAAACTGTTATTGGTCGCGATTTTGAAATTTTTTATCTCTTCATTACAGGCATATAGATAGAAAATTTAAAAATCTTGATCTTTACTTTTTCCTTCGTAATTTCGACCAACAAAAATTTTGCAAAAAATTATTTACACATTATCAAGTAAAGTAATCCTTCTAACGTCTCAAAAAAAAATCTCGAGCTGTTGGATCCAATTTTGAAAAAGTTATTCGTTTTTGATAGGTGTACGAATACTTTGTACACCCACTGTACATATTATTTTAAAAATTGCTAAAATATTGGATAGTCGCATTTAGTGCTCCGTAAGCCTAGTGTATTAATATATAAGTAGACTTATACTGTAATGTTATATTTAAATGACATTTATATCGGCATTATCTAATGTTAATACGTATGTTACTGAACCAATTGGTGCTTATACTTCGATTTAAACTCATCCGTCTCCGGTATGGTCTAGTGGCTAGGATACCTGGCTCTCACCCAGGAGGCTCGGGTTCGATTCCCGGTACCGGAAGATTTTTTTTATGTTTTTTATTTTCAACAAACAATGTGTATATTTTCGTCTCTTCGGAGGCGAATTTTTAAAAAAGTAAAAACATCATTTTCAATTGTTATTAAAATGTTATCATTGTTTTCATACGACGAGTCTTATATGTACTGTGACTCCCATTTATATTCGGACTCTCTTAAAGACTTTTTTTAGTATTGGACCATTTTTAAGAGTGTCCGAATATTAGTGGGAGTCACTGTTGATTAAAGAAACGACAATTATTTCGACAGCCAGTATGAACTTACCAATTGATCACACACACACACATTGTTGTGCCGAGAAAGATTACATATTTTCACAGAGTTCTAATTCAATTTTCATTTTCAACGACTGTATTATTCACCAAGATGTTTTCCATCCTGCAAAATTTCATCTAAGTGGGAGTTTAACTGTTCAAGATGATTTCTCGTGGGAAAGTGAACAGGCGAACCTTGTAGGAAGCGCTCTTCAGATTAACCTTCCTGCCCTTGCTGGTCAGGGTGCACTTCAGCCGCAGAAAGAAGCTGCAACATCGTTTCTCGTTATTTTCACTCGGCTTTGAAGAGAGGCACTCGCGTAGCTCGTCATGATCGCAAGGATGACTGTACTCGTACACGCTCTGGCCCATCATGTCCATCTGCAACCAACAATTTGTTCGCTTTTCTGTTACGTAGTTGCCACCAATACGTAACTATGTACATATTAAGTTGTCGCATAGGAAATATGCGATTTTAGAATGAAAATGTTATCAATAGATTTTATGCATTTATGACAAAAACGAGTACGTGTATAATTTAAAAGAGTAACAACATTAGAAAAATTTTAAAATATTGTTACATTATTTTTTCAAGCTATCCAACATATTAACAAAGAAAATTAATTTCTGTATCACTTCAGTTAGTTGCAATTCCGGTAGAAAATTTTTATTTTGCATAAACATCCGCAGTATAGTTGTAAAGCATTTTGAACGAGACATATTGTTAGAATCTTCAAGTCATCGTGTGTCGTCGTGGTTGGTAGTTTTCAATGCGGATGATGGAATACTACCGTACTATTGGGGCTACCAATAAAATCGATTTCGCGTTGGAACGCACCTGAGTGACTCCAAGATAGTCGCACACGTTCTCCGAAAGGTAGATCATGTTCCCGTCGTTGGACAGCACCAACATGAAGCCGTTCAGAGCCTCGGAGAACAGCTTGTCCATCTGGGTCGATGTCTCGGTCTTGACCAGTGGCGCTGGCACTGGAAAATGTTCAGTGAAGAAAACTTTTTACTTTCTCGTCCAGCAAAAGTTTCCACAGCTCGGTCTGGTTCTCCAGGAGGTGGACCCGTTTCTAGAATCGCATTTCTCAATAATGCATGCGATGGGGTTTTCCATAAGTCAAAAACGCTAGATTTAAAGATCAATCTACGCTCAATCGCCCCCAAATTTCCTATTTTTACGTAATTTGCATTACTCGGCAGCATGTAGCTGTCGCAGCTTTATGAAAATAGCTACATGCGTAGCTTTATGCTTTCGACTAATGCAAATTACGCCTTGTAAATGTAAAAATACGAAATTTGGGGCGACTGGGGCCTAGATTGATCTTTTATTTAGCGCTTGTCACTACTGAAAAACCCCCAAGGGTGCGCACCCCGCACCCTCGCAATCCTAGAAACGAGACTGCCCCCTTAACGAAGCCGCGGAGAAGATTGTCGCAAAGGAATCACCTCTTTCAAGGAAGCACAACATTTCTGGGCATCCCGTATACTTCATTCTACAATTTATTCAAACCGTAAAGATATCTCTATGGAAAAAGGTTGAACTGCGTTATTCGAGCATGTTTCGTGACAAAAGCCGAGCAAAGTCTAAATTCAATCTTCTCGTTTTTCTCTAAAAAGGCACGTGCCAGTTACTTCCAGTAACTTCAGCAGGTTTTCGTGTCATCTGTAATTAGAAACCTCAAGATAAAAACTTACTGGACTCGACCACGGAGCGGACTTTAAGGTAGGCGATTGCGAGCCTCATCACGCTGGCCTTGTCCAGGTGAGCGGCCTGGTCAGTTGGAACCGGAAGTGCTGTCGCCAATTCCGTGAATATGTCTGTCTCTTTGCTGCGACGAAATCTTGCCGCATCCCGAGACTTTTCTTTTCTCTTTTCGTTACTCCTGAAATACACGAAACAATCACACGCTTCATTAGTACGATACCCGTAACAGAACGAAACTTTTCATAAAAACGTTTATTATTTCTTTAACGTCGCATCAACTGCTATGGTCATTAGCGACGGGACCTACAGTTTTTATAAGGTGAGTTCCGAACCACCTTGGGCACCACACAAAATGTGATTATTAGACAGCGGATCTTTATGCAAAATAACAATTTTCTGCCTGGATTGCAACAAACTGGAACGAGATATAAAAAAAATTTATTTTCTTCGTTACTATATTTAATAGGAAGAAAATTTGTATGTGTGTGTGTGCTATAAATGCATAAAATCCGCTGCCTAGTGATTATCTTCTCTACGGTGTTTCCCCATGGCATAATTAATAAATGAAACATTATCCCTCGCGTTCAACAAACTGCAGTCCAGCACACACCGGTACATTTCCTCGTTTTCCAACGCTATCATTACGTAACGACTCACCGAGCGATCAAGAGCGACATTGACAATGATCACGAGCTCTCTGCACGCGAAAACCACGAAACCATCGTGAAAAATTATTTTCCAGAAAAGTCGCGTCGCCGCGAGGCAAGCTAATTTCATGTTTCCCGGTGATCTGGAGTTTTCAGGGTCGTTTTGGAAAAGGGAAACACCACGGTGTGCATCGTCAGATATTTTCGTGAGCCGCATTGGATGATCGATATGGATCCACGGTATCGGCTCATAGGCGAGATTCTCATCGGACGTGTCTCGTCACGTCCCGACTATCGCACGACCGCTCGTTATCTGCTCTACAAACCGACCTTCGAACGACGGTATTTTTTCGAGTTTTCTCGAGAAACGCGAGGCAAGGTTTACCTCGTTGCTACCGAAGCAAATAGTCCATGCTAAATAGTCCAACGTTCGAAGTATAAAGTTTCTAAATCATTTCTGCCGTAAAACATTAGCGATACAATGCAGTTTGTAGTACTATGCACAATCCTTACGAAATGTATGGATTCGTTGTTCGTAACACGTGTTTATTCGCAAATAATTCGATCATTGCAAAAAGAAAATAGTTCCAACAGAAGTAATCAAACAGGTTTTTATATTTTAATAAAAAAAAAAATTAAGACTGCTTCAAGTTTTTGCAGCAACATTACATTGTTCTCATCATCGATGCACCTTCGTGTCCTCTTTAAAAAAAAGTAGTAGAGGTCTGGGTTGAAAACGGATTAGTTTTATCAATTTCCTGCCGACTCCCATGAGAGTTCGAACACTGTGCGACGCCTCAGATCGATTGAAATCTCGACGTGCTCTAGGCGTATTTACGTTTCGAATCGCTGTCGAACGATTGCGTTTGTTTAGTCGGTGGACTACGTTTCTTTCGTCGGTGATAAGAGCATCGTGAATTTTACGCGTTTACAGCGTTCAAGCTCAACGTAGCAACATTTCCGATGATTTACGGAGATTTTGATCGTTGTTGTAACATGATAACGCCGTTAATTGAGCACAATCTCATTTACAAAGCTTTCGTTTTGCATACCATTAATGACTGTAATTCCAGATATGATCTGGATATAATCTGGCTAAATCTGGACTTCTCTGTGTTTATAAATTCCGTCGTATTTCAAGACCGTCAGGCGGAAATAAATTATCATTATGACATGTCATCAAGAACCAGATGTTTTACAAAATTGAATGTTAATCGTGGTCCAATTCATTTCTTAAAATATTGGGTTGGAAGGAAAGTTCGTAGCGTTTGTATATTAAAATTGAAAGCTAAAGTTCAGATATTTATTCATAGATTTATTCAATAACATATTTTCCATTCTGTTCTATTACCTTTTACCACTTTCGAGGTAACTTCTCGTGTTATTGAATAAACATATGAATAACTCGATTCTTAATTTGAAAGTGCTACGAACTTTCTCTCCAGCCCAATAGAAATGTCCAAATTACTTTTCATCCACTAAAATAATTACAAGAAACTGTTTCTTACAGAAAATTTTGTTATTCCATAAAGCAGTTTATCGATCATCGATTCAGGGATCCACGACCGACCCAAAGAGAAAGCAGGATCGAGTGAATCTGATGTCGCGAGTAATTGAGAGTAAGAATGCGACGCGCTTAAATCGCGATCGATATCAAACGGTCTCCGGACCTTCGGATGGAACGCGAGTTCGCATTTTCTCGGTCCGTGCACGCGGTTAATGAATTCTTTCGCTAATTGGGGCGTAATCGGAGGTAATTCGTGGCTCGTGTCTCAATCGATGCCTCCTCCTGCCTCGAGAGCTATTAATGGATCCGGGAAGCGTTGTTAAAATCGGTCTCATAACAGAACTCCACGCTGAAAGATGCGTTCAATTTTGCTACTAATTTTCTATTATTTTATTTTATACTAATTGGAACTATCGATCAAAACTATTGTGTACTTTTAACATTGATTTGCAAGCTTGCAAGTGGTATAAACGGATATAGAAATTATTAATAATAGTCTGTCGCTCGTGAGCATTGCAGACGAGAATGTGCTGACATTCTCATGATCAAATATCGAAGATAATTTTTCCATTTCACGCCATCGATGATTAAGGGTTACAAGCGATATCGAAAAGAATTTCGATCGAATAAACACACTGTTAATTATTTTCTCGATGCTCGATATCTCTCGTTCTTTAAATTGGAGTTCATATCAAGTGCAAGGTTAATTGCTACAGAGATGTTTGAATATCTGTGTTTTAATATCTTCGAATCGTCAACAATCCGAGTACATACAGTACCCCACCGGATAAAGCGGCCTGAGTGGGCGTGGCTTCGCAGCTCCAGCTCCCTCATAGAATGAAAGACCCCTCCTCCCGTGGCACCCTGAACACCCCGACACTTACAGATAATCCTCGAGCAGCTGTTCGTCCTCATTGCAACGAAACTGCCAAAACCCATTCCGGAAATCTTCATAAACACAGGGAGGCAGCGAATCCTTGGCATACGAAGAATAGGTAGGCGCGAACAGAGGACACCTATCGCTTGCTGGACACTGTAACCATTGTTCCTCGGAACAAAACTCAAAACTTTGAGGACACCCGTTACAAAACCCTCCATCGATCCAATTAGCCTCGAACTCGTTGTCCCTACAATCTTGAATCGTTGCATCGAATCCGAGTCCCTTATCGGGCAAACAACTCGGGTACTGTGGGTTCTTCGCTTTAACTCTTCTATAATTATTAGAACCAGCATTGAACCTCTGCGGCAGACAATTACTATTATTATTCTGTTTATCCGGTTCGAAGCAGAGAGCTAGATCCTCAACGTCAACGGGGCAGCTCTTGGGGGCAGTGGGGCCAGTGCTGCAACCTCTAAACTGGCTACAAAAAGATGGCAATTCCTCTATGCAGACCATGGGTTCGGCACAAGGCAGAGACATGTCGTAAAGAGCCATCTCAGGGACCAATTGAGGATCCGGGGGTTTTCTGATGGTCATTACGTCGTCGACCCTTTGCGCAGATGGTTGTCCAGCAAACCTACAAGGTGGCAAGGCTGTTCGATCCTCGAAGAGGTAGCTGGGTCGTCTGAGGGCCGACCAATCGGAGCAACGACCCTGCTCGCTGTCTATCGGCTGCACACGTGGCACCGTCATCCTCTTCTCCGGGCCCTTCTCCGCCGCTTTCTCCGAACTATACCGGAGCGGCGCCTCTTCCCGTTAACCGACAAATAAAACTGTCCTGGATTCACTCTCCCACTTCTAGACCCTTGTTGCCCACAGTCTTAGTCAGCCCACTCTGTTTCTTCCTCTTTCCTCAGTCTCTTTCTTCTTCTTTGCCTCCGAGTCTCTTTTTTTTTACTGAAGAACGCAGCTTCTTGTCTTGAACGCTGTCCTCTTTTTCTCGACTGATCTCCCCAGCTTGGAGACTAACTCAACTTGCAGTCTGCTAGGTGTAGACTCTCTCCTACGACGATGAAGACTTGTGTCCTGATTTGAACTGTAGTCTACGCTAGAACTTGGAAGCTCAGAAGCCTAGAAGTACTCTCTAGTTTTATCCCCAGCTCTATGAAGATTTAGCACTACAAAGATTCAGCCCTTGATGTCAAGCTAAAAGCGAGAGTTCCCCCCGATCTTTGAGATCAGATAGTGGATCGGAGATGGTTTGAGACAGTTGGGTCCCAAGTGTGATCTGTGCCCGGTGAGATCCAGCCCAGTTTTTCCGCATGATGGTGTCGCCAAGAGAACGTGGCGGCAGATCTCGCGAATCGATTGAGAGGATCTCAAAGCCGAGCCGCGGCTACCGTTCGAACGCTACTGAGGAGAAAAACCGCTACCCAACCGTCTCTCCCGCTTAGAGAGCGATTGCTATCTGCCACGATAACGATATGACGCTCGGGCGATATAGAATATGGTTGGGCTTCTCACCTTAATCGATCGAGGAATCGTGAAATTGATCGGGATTGTTAGGGGTTATGTGTCTTGGACTCATGGGTGATCGAGAGTTAAACGGTGGGATCTATCGGTGATCTATCGGTGATCTATCGGTTATCTGTTGGTGAAGCTGGGGAGAAGTGGGTGACGAGTGCTTGATTTGGATTTGATTTGTGTTGCTTTGGAGATGATTTGTACTTTACTTGTGGTTGATTTGTGGTTGATTTGAGATTGATTTGGAGTTGATTTGCGGAACCGTAGTCATTCCACAATCTATTGGTACCAAATCGAAAGGCACTTCCGTTCGCAGATTTGGTTTCGAAAACTAGTCCAAGGCTCCTCGAAATTCAAGTCGGGGCACCTTGGCCATCAGTCACTGTGATACGAAATGTCAAAAACACGACGGGTTTCACGCTCTCGAAAATTTCGCAATTCCCCAGTGGATCCAGTCCGCAGAATCTGCGATGCGGGAGTATGGAGACGATGGCGCTGACACGTGCCCATCGATCGTTCGTCAAAGGCACCGACCTTGATCGGCTAAACTATCTCGGTTACTCATACGTCTTTATTGCGCAAATAGCCAGCCCGGCAGCCAGAGAGCGATACCGTCGGCGAACACGGGATCGCACGGAAAAACGTTGCACGCGGAAGAGAAAGAGACACAACAATGTTCGCAACAATGTCGGCGCTATTTCACTCCGATACACCGCCAATAATCAGGCTAAGGTTAAGCGGCTTGCATACGGTCGATTATTCGCCGCTTTGCAAACTATGTATAGGCAGACGTGCGATTCACATTCGAGCATATTTTCGCGTGTTTATGCGTTTCCGCTTTGTTTCCAAACACGGAGTGCGAACGTGTGCAACATTGCTGAATAATCTGAAGACTTGCTTTTTCCAAACAGAATGAAAAATCCTTTAATTTCGCAATTTCTTTTCGATGAAAATATAATTTGTATGGATAGTATGACGTAGCACAACATTTGGAAATTAATTCTTCTTTTTGTAATGCTTCTGAAGAGGACCGACTGTCAGTGCGGCCGGATCGGGGAAATCGAGGGGAATACATTTTACCCCCTCTCTGATGACCATACGGTCTCAGTGTGGGATGTTGGAGTATGCTCATGGCGTTGGAATGGGATACTGGATGGGGAAAAGAAGGAGAGGAAAAATCGACCAGTTTTGGTCGATTCTCGCGGCACTGCCGACTGTACACGAGGTGAAAACGAAGTTGTCCACGAAATGAACGAGGTAACGGTGCTCATGCATGTTTAAGATGCGCCGCCTGGTGCATCCTTGATGCCATTTTCGTGGCGACACGCAAGACCGGCGCATACGGGCAAGGACAAAGAATATTCGAAACCCAATGTGGACAACTAACAGGCAATACTACTGTGCAGAATCGAGATGATAGTTGATCGAAAAGAATGCGGGTCTCATCATGATAGTCACGAACGTGATCGATAACCAATCGGATTTCGTACATTGCGCAAGGAAAGGCAAATCGACCTTATTCACATTCTCCGTCGCAACTTTCTACGCGCGCGCGCGCGCGCGCCGCTTGCAATTTATATAATGAAAAATCTGAAACTTTGGCAATTACAAATATAGAAGCTTCGAATAACCGATTCAACACCTTTGGACAATTGAAAAATATGGAGTTTGCAAAACAATCAGGAACAAGTTCATATTGCATGTGGTGGTTTTCGGACGAAACCGCAGAACATTACACGATCTATTGGGTCAATCTAATTGGTTTCAATTTTCAATCTATATTGAAAGATATAAATAAATTCTATTAAAATTATACATGAATCCCAGCAGATTTAATACAGTCATACCTGTTTTTGTGCGGTAGATAAGGACCGCAGAGAAAAAAAACCGCACAAAAGAAAAATCAAACAAAAGAATCGCATAAAAAAAGACCGCACAAAAACAGGTTTGACTGTATATTCGCAATCTATTGCAAAATCTTGGACACTTTTTGAAGCCACTGTACGTTCAATAGGACCATATGTCAAATTTAATAAATTGCTGCGACTCTCGGGAAACAAATGGTCGCACTAACGATCAGATAAGCGGAAGAATGGGGTGGGGCCCTCTGACAATCAGTATAATACACAATAGGCAGCGCGCACGGCTCGTTATCGGATCTTCCCACCCGAAATAAGCTGACGTTTCGTCAGACGGCCATAAGATGACGGCAACGACAACGATGATCGCAGAGAAGAGCGGATCGTTAGTTTTTAATCGGTCGTTAAGCGATCGAGATCCAGCGGCGCTCCGCGCACACCTATCTTATCCGCAGATGTTTCGCGTGGCTCTTAATTGTCTTTATTCCAGGAATCCTGTCTTGCAAATGACTAAGCAGATCTGTACTATAAAAAGTCCCTCTAACGCTCACATGTTCGTGTGGACGCTACAACATCCACGTACGACCGTCTGACATCACAATAAGCGATTGTAATTAGACTGTCCACAACGGTTTTAGTGGATTTTCTTATCGGACATATCGTCGGTAGCTTGGGAAATTCTTTTGTAATCGATTACTTAATGTGATCGTAGTAACTGTAATCATTAATCAGTCAATGATATAATTATAATTGGATTTTATATTAATCTGTAATTTTCACTGATTAATCGGATTAATCATTCTGATCGTGTAGTTTCAATTTTACTAAATTTTTTATTAAATTAATACAACAATTTTTTTTATTTCCTTACATTAGGAAATTTCGAATGACGAAAACATTGTGAAGATTGTTTCTCTGTTTTTTTAGTTTCCGAGTTAATTGCAAAACGGGACAGCCTTTCCATTCTACACAACAGATTGAGATTGGAAGTTCTGGGTTACAAGAAGGAAACCGCTTTCATCGGAAACGGATATGTATTCGACGAATACAGTTCGTCCGTATATCGCATGGTCTTTATCGCGCAAGTGAAAATGTCCGCCTTAGGCCAGACCAGCTGTAATTCTATTCATTTTAGTAATTTCCTTTTCAGTATCCCCGAACAAATGTAGATAAAAGTAAAACTAGACTCCCAATAATATACATCTAACAAGCTCTCTAATGAGCTCTGAAAAGTAGTATACAGGCATAGATAAAACAAACCACAATACAAGTAGAACAAATATAATAACTAGACTGCGGATTTTATGCATTTATCACAAAAATGGGTGAATGTAATTTAAAACAGTCAAAACATTAAATCGATTTAAGAAGGTCTACACGTTATCTACAATTTATTGAAATTGTTAAAGATATCAAGGCACTTTTGTATGATTCCTGAGTCTTGTAATTGACGAAGAAAATTTTTATTTTGCATAAAGATCCGCAGTCTAATAATAACACAAACGAAACTAGGCGAACCAGCGAAAGAAGAGATGGATACGCACTGATAGCAAACAAACAAATACTGCAGTGCGTCAGTTAATTCTGATGGTATGATTCGAATAAGAGAGTCTCCACGGTGCGTTGGACTACGTCGTTCACTGCGATAGGAAAATCAGGAGAAGCTATTAGGGCCACAGCTCCGAAACCCCGTAAACAAGTAGATAATGGCCGGTACGGGTGCAGTTTGGAAAAGAAAGTTTCCAGAAGGCCGTTGCGTCGTTATTCAGTCGGCGCGCAGCACGTTCCGTGTGTGTGAAACGTATCTGTGAACGTATGTATGTATTTGTAAACGTACAGTCAGTCTGATAATTGATGGCGCACACTCCAAATGACAGTAACTTTATTTTATAAATGGATCGAACAACACACATTTTTTAAACGGAATTTTTTCAAAAGTTTCATTACATATCATCTTGTAAAGTAATCGAGCTTGGCAAAAAATCTGATGCGGTTTGGTAAATTTATCAAAAAGTTATTCTAACTGTGTGTGTCATCAATTACGGGACTGGTTGTATTTGCGAACGTGTGTTGTGAACATGTTTACTACCGAGAGAGGTAAACATCCGAGGTATCGCCCGGAGCAGAGAGAGTTCTTTCTCGTCCTCTCTTCGCGAGTACTATAATACCTAGAACGCTGTAACTTGAAGACCACCGCCACGCGGTGATTACAGATTAACGTAACAGTCAGTCAACAGGATGATATTTCATTGTGGACACGTCTTGCGATAGAAATATTCCACCAGAGAGTCACTAACATTCAGACATGTAGAAATAACTGTTGCGTTTTTTCCGCGGACTATTATTAATCGTGTAACTGTGTTACACGATACTATATGGTGTTGCCTTCTTGATGGCGACCGGTGATTTTCAGAGAGAGAGAGAGAGAGAGAGAGAGAGGCAGAGAGGATTCACTCCGAAATGAAGCAATCCAAAAATAAAGCTTAAAGGAACGTGTTTTTAACGGCCTTTTATCTCGGGTGTGTACCAGATTTAACACTGGTGTTGCCAGAAAGGCAGGTAAAAAATGTGTAAATGGTTGAATCTCTGAATTTTTACACATTCTTTGATCGTCGTTCGATTTTCGACAAAATGTTATCGATTTTATTCTTCAACAGTTAGTTATATTTTATTCAGAGCACATCATTTCACGATAAATCAGGAATAATATTAAATAAAGTACGATCAAAGCACGATACCGCAGTAATCGATACAATTACCCTAATAACATCAGAATCAATCATACTAACCTAGCCGCGATCAAAACCATGGTTGCAACTTGCAACTCTTCGCTGCACAGGAATCCTACCAAACAATACTCCCTCTCGTTCAATACTATTCGTGATCGTCCCTCAATCACTATTCCATCCCCACAGCAGGTCCTCGATAGGATTCACTTGAAAAGTTCACAACAAACAAAGAAACAAGGAAAATACTGTTCGAAAGACAGCTTTAAAAATACGCGGCAAACTTCGACGCACAGTAACATGTCGACGCTTTATCACGGAGTAGTTTCTCTGATTATGCGTCGTCGGCTGGAAATTAACATACGTTGAGCGCGTGACAGCAGCGCTCCCGATTTATCTGAATTTCAATGGCTCCGAGAAAAGGACACCGACTATTTTTACACTAGACAAAGAAACGTTTATCGTACACGCATAACTTTCCAAGCCGGGAGAGACTACATGCATGCAACAGGGAAAAAATTACGATCGAAACCGATTGCTTTCGGTGTGTCTAACAGTTTTTTAGGTTATGACGTCGTTCGATGTTTCTTTTCCTCGATTCGAACCACTGCGAATATCGACAACGCCGTTCTATATGTGTTCACATGCATTTGCGTTTACTATGAACACCCAGAAAACACACCAAAACAATCACAACAAGGTTAGGAGTGCGCAATTGCTTCCGCATTGTACGAAGTATTATGGCGCGCAAATCAAAACAAACAACGTTTGTCGTAATACATCGTTTGTCAATTATTACATACTATGTATTTATACGACAATTCAAAATATGTGTAACGCTGCCACTCCACCTGGTGAATTTTGAAAACTCGTTCGCGGAAAACCCTAACCGCAATGATAACAAAAATTTTAGTACATAGTTTCTCTTCTTAAACTTCTAGGCATACTTCTGGACTGGTAAATTGTGCCTACTCGTATGCATGATAAATGCATAAAATCCTTAGTCTGATCACAAGAAAAACCGCGTAGTATCAAAATGAATATATTCTAGTTATTTTCAAAATTAAAACAATGAAATTGCTGTTAGTGCCGCGCGAGTCTAGCGATAAACAATTCAAATAAACCGCCACGGAGGCGCGCTCGCTCTCTGGCCATAGACCGGAACGATTCCAAAGGAGCTCGCGTCGGTATCGCGAGGACATCTGTATCGATGTTAATGACGGGGCCCGAGCATCCAATGTGTAAATAATTGGTGTGTGCGTGCGGCTTGAAATGGCGGTGGGTTTAAAAGGAAGAAAAGAGAAATCGGTCCCCCGCCCAACGGTCCTACCCCTTCGCTCGGCCACCGGTTTTACGAAACACTAACGTGGCTACCCAAATCCATCAACCAATGAATAATCTCGAAAACTTTTCCTATGTCTCCCACTTTTCCTCTCTCTCTCTCTCTCCCCCTCTCTCTCTCTCTTCCAACACTAACTCAAAACTCGTAGACCAAACACACAACTAGAGAAGTTGAAAAAAATAAGTTGAAGAAAATAAACGAACAAATAGAAACGTAGTCAGAGCAAAAAAATGAAAAAATCAAGAAGGAAAAGTAAAATTGGAGGAAATGCGATTGCGTCAAATACGCACTATCTCTCTCTCTCTACGCACGGTGTGACATGCGCGCGCTCGCTCTCACGCGTGACACACTGAATTCATTCGAGATCTAAGACACTTGTCCACGACACTAGCATGATAGGTCGCGGATCTAGCAAGCTGTAACAAGCGATCGACGGTGTGTGTACGAACCCTAACGTCCCATACGGTCTTCACTGACCGAACCACTCACCTTCTTTTCTCCTTGTGTTTCTTCTCCTTTCTCGGCGGCTCCATGATACCCAGAGCTCGATCCTGGAGAGGACACTGTTCCTGTTTTCAGACTGCACTACACCCCGGGACACTCTCGGTCACTGCCAAGGAACGTATCCAGCGTGCACGGGAATCGTTCCGACCGCTCTGTCTCTCTTTCTCACTCGCTCCCTTAATTGTCCGTCTCTTTCTCTCTAGCTCGTTTCTGTTCTGTGCTTTTTAGCTCGGACTCGTTATCGAGGAATCGTCGCACACACTGTTTTCTTCACACGCGACACAAACTGTACACGTAGCTGAGCTGCTGGTCTCGCGATGCTAACGTCTCGGGACGAAATTGCATCTTTCTTCCACTATCCGTGTGAAACGCACGACGAACGCCAAACTCATGGTGCGATGGCGATGACGATGACGACGGGTGAGAGGTTAGCGTGGTGGTAGTGAGCCGAGAGGCTACAATGGTATGGTAGTGGTGGTAAACGACCCGCTCGGAAAATAGTGGGGGGAGTCGAAGAGCTTGTATACACGGAATCCCGATTCTGGCTGAAGGGTGCGAAGTAGGGGGACGGTTTCTCGATGTTGACGTCACATCTTCCTTGTAGTTACCGCCATCGAACGGCAGTGACGTCAACCAGCTCGACAAACGCGACGAAGAAGAACCGGGTCGCGCGATTACCAAGTGTCAAAAACCGGACAACAATCAGCACGATGAACCTGTTATCTCTCTCGCTGATCCCCTCGGTCGAATTTCAACGAGATCGACCTCATGACGCATTTCTACCAACGACATAGATACGATCGTCAACCTCCTCTGCGTTTCGTTACCGGTAGAAAATCGTCGAGGAATTTTGTGCGCGGGACTTGAATCTGGTAATTGTTTCACGTCGCTTTTAGATTCAGTTTTGTTTTCTTGTTTCTACTCCATAGTTGTTAAAATGCAAAACTATCGTTACACGGTGTAATTAATCATTAGATGGCGGATCTTTATGCAAAATATGTATATATTTCCTTCCAAGTTGCGACGAACTGGAGCGAAATAGATTTATTTTCTGTCTAAATATGTTTAATAGGCTGAAAATAATATGACAGTATTTTTGAATTCTTCTAATGTTTTTACTGTTTTAACTCTTGTGTAGTCAACCGAGTACCCATTTACTACAATTTACAATTTTTACAATTTTACCATTTACAATTTTTCTGAATATATTAATTTATAGTCCTATAATGAGAATTTGTGCAAACATGTTATATGTATACAGAAAAGTTGACTACATAAGGGTTATTTTACGCCCACTCATTTTTCCTATAAACGCATAAAGTGCGCTGTCTATTTAATCTTTTGTTCGACCGATTTCTGACTATAATATATAGTTTGACGTAGTTGCACGTGTCAAAACCCGATGTTCCAGGAATGGACAAAAACTTATCTTTGGGCATGATGCGTCAGAAGCCGCTTAAACGGGAGTTGATCGGTAAGTCTGTGAACTGTGAACGGTTCGCTCGTTATCTTTAAGCATACAATGGAAGATACCCGCGAAGGCGAAGGCGACGAACTATATAATTCAAATGTATTCGTTGCACGTTTGACGCAATCGCGTTTTGCTTTTCAAACGAGACGCAAATGGCGAAAAACAGAACTCCGTCTGTCGTCGATAAGGCGAACTTCGTTCCGCGGAAGGTAGGAAACGGTATATATCAGAACGATATTTACGAATACTTTATTTCCTTGAAACATAGTTTTCCACACAATCTATTAATTGCGAGAACTACAAATAGCCTATGTACCATTAAGTCCCGATAGAAATTTGCTCTAAGTTTGCCATTCAACGCGGTCGCATCACCGACGGTCGATTTCATAGCATGATAGCGATCGTTCAATTAACATTAGTCCGTCCTATATCTACTTTTGTACTAGCAGGCTCCGACCTCTCTTCCCTTTTCGATTCTAGCTGCTCCTGACCAGCAGTGTGTTTACTGATACTCTTTGTATTTTCGCTTGCCTCCTCTTCTTCCGCATCCTCGAAGTCCAAGTTTGCTTCTTTGCTACCGTATAGCGCTGGGTATTGCTGCATGCATACTTGCATAGTTTTGAACGCTTCATAACAGTCCGAGCCTTTTGGTTCTGCGTCCGAGTAGTGGAAACACGAGAAAGCTTCCCTGAACTCCAATCCACATGGTCCCGTAGCCATGCCACCGAGACAAGGGCAATTCCAATTGATGTCTCCATTAGGCAAGATGAGACCAGGACTCGGTTCCGGTTCTGGCAGGTCTATATTACTGGGTGTCGCATGATCCTCCTTGGATGCGAATATAATAGTGTCTTTACCTTCCTTATGAGTTACTGGCATAGTTGATTGATCGATAAAACCATACAAAAAGTTAACAATGGTTCCTCAGAACGAAAGGCACTAATCAATGCTGGTAGTTTCTGCTGTCCGCAGTGAACGATAGTAAATTCGCAGAAGCGCGATGAACCCTATAGATGCATTGCTCCTCTTCGTACTTTTCTGCTAGAGTCAAGGCTGCCCTCAGGCGTACGTAACAGTCATCTGTGCAGCGTAAAACAAACCTACGACCCTCCGGTTCGTACTTGAGAATATCAATGGCACTCTTGGTTCCTTCTTCTCCAAACAACTGCCTCACAGATTGCAGGATGTTTTTCTTCAAGAATACTTTTGATATTTCACGGTTAGGACAATGTGGTAGCTCTCTGGAAACAATAAAGAAAAAATGACGTAAGTGTAACGTGTATTACAACATCATGACACGCAAAACGTCTGGCAATACTTCTCGACAATTTCACCGGCTATTTTCTCGATCGACACTAAAATTAGATTCGCAACCGTTTACGTAAACTACCGAAAAAACAAAGGAAAAAGAGAGCAACCGGAAAACTGTTTCGTAATGTTACGAAACCTATACCGATCAATGGTGAACGATAGTAATGTCGGTAATGATTGATAACGAGTCGATTTTTATTTCGTGTCTCATCGGATCGTGTGATTTCTCGCGATTCCTCGGAAACGTTCGCTCATGATATAACCTATATCGACTGTCCACGGGTTTCTAGGTTAGGTCGTGCTTGCGCGGACAAATATCTTAAAAGAGATTGAATGTACTAACAGGGAAACGTCTAAGTAATACATAGTACACAGAACACTGATTCGCGACTCACATTCAACATTCGCGGTTTTAATACAGCACTTTTAGTCGACGCTACGTGCGAAAACACTTTTGCGGCGTTTCGTTCATGCCTTCATGATAGAAAAGCAGACAACGCCATGCGCGAGGCACAGGTGGCGTCTCGACCTTCGTATAACGACGAAATGCATTTATTTATTCTATCTTTAGTTAATTCGTTACATTTGCGTTTGTAGGTGAAATGTAACTGTACAAGAAATTTCTGGTTCTCGTGTATGCTTTGATTTTTCATTTAAGATTCAGTAGCGTGAAATAAATATAATGTTATGCATTTACGACTCATGGAAAGTCAGAACATAAAATTCGATAGACTTTTCTAAGGCTTTACAAAGGCTGTCACCCCGTTAAAAAAAAGGATTTTACTTCATTCCACTTTCTGAAAATTTGTCTATAAAAATTCGAAATCGCATAAACATCCGCAGCCTAATGAGTACAATAGCAGATCAGGCGAAGCTTCTTGTTCTCCTAGAACGAACGATTCAAATTTCCCGCCACATTGTCCGACTGTCTATGATTTATTCGAAATTATCATGGATATCCATGGAAATTATATAAATTAGTATAAATAACACTACAGTGATGATGCTCCGTGTGATACGAGATACAGAACTGTATTTCAAGGTTAGCATTGTCTAAATTTTTTGGAGAAAATGTTTCCAATGGAAATTCATCTTAAAGCGACGACCAATGATATCGTTAGATTTCTAGGGAGTTTTTTGAGGTTCCATCTGGTCGGGGATGTAGTCGATCGATGAACCAGCCTTTATCCTGCCTAAATCCTGCGAGACTAGGGTGGACAACGGGCTTATCGACGTAATCCCGAAAGTTATTGTATGTCGCAACATAATCGAGTCGCGGTTATTCTTCCAGGATCTTCAGCGATCGTTCAAATATTCCATTGCCTGCAGGACCATTCCCACGGTCTTATCTCCACAATTTCTTCTCAGGAGAACCCATCCACGTGGTTTCCAAAATTAGCATCGTTTTTCACGTATTAGCACCCTGCCTTGCAACCCGGCTGCGAACAAAGCGCAGCCAGGCAAGATTCAACATTGTAGGAAAGTCAACAATTGCTGGGAGGGTTTCAACATTGTTCGGAGCCGGCGCGAAAGCGCAACTTGCTCGCGCAAGGTCAATGCCAATGTCAACAACGAAGGTTAAAAGCTGTCGCAAACGGAAAACTCGAAACTTTCACCCCGGGAGTCCTTGGACAATTCCCGAGTCTCGCGGAGACGAGAATTTTCGTTGTCCCTGAACGTTCCGTTTCCGATCGTAATGATTCGCGTTCTTGTCGGCGGCGGAGGAGAAAAAAAGATGAAATATGGTCGGTGCATTGTGCGCTCGGCATCTAGGCTTTTCCCGATATCGATTGAAACGCGAGAGCGAGGACGGAAACCGATTCATTTTAACTGTCCCCCGTGTGTCTCGGTTTTTGGCAGTCGAAAACATCTGGTCCCTGTAGCCTTTGTAGTTTTCTGCGACTGATCTGGGCACGTCGGAGATACGCGAAAGAATTGATACGTGGCTTACCTGAAGAAGAAGGCGTCGCTCGGATCGGCGAGCATGAGACCCTTGAGAGCCTTATCCTTTTCACTGCACCATGTGGGCCCTGTGTACAAGGCCCAACCAGTGGCGTAGCCACCCGGGAATGTGCAAGGGCGCGGCCACCTCAAACCTACCCCGATAAAATTTATCTCGCTGTCCTAAACATTGTCTTTCATGCTGGAAAATTATGCTAGGGGATATTGTAGTTCTCTTTTTTATTAAGGCATTGGAGGCTTTGTTTAAAAATACACAGATACAGATAGTAGATATACAAACTATTTAGGAGAAAGGTTTAAAGATTTTGTCTTCCATACTGGAAAATGCTGGTAGGGGAAATTGTAGGAGACTCTTGTTATCAGATTGCAATTCTCTTTTTTATTAAGGCTTTTTTATCAAGGCTTTGTTTCAATATACACAGATAGTAGATATAGAAACTGTTTATAACGGGATATTGGTTGTTTGTTATTTATATGTAGTACGAATTCGTTGATGTACGGAGTTGTACATTGTTGAACATTGTTGAAATAAGAAAGACCGACGAATTTTTATTATTACAATACGATCTCAAATATTATATATCATGAAACATTTCATGCCGAATTGTGTCTACCTAGATTAGCGATCAGTCTCATTGTGGAGCGTACATAATAGATTGTAAAGGTAATTTATGAACGCCTCGATATATCCTTATTGATCAACAAGAACGATAAATCGGTAGGATAAACATTACAGACCTCGAGGAATATTCGGCTTAGGTATATACTGGCGACAATGTCCGGCGCGCGGCGATGCCTAAGCCCCGAATACAATTTAGCGTAGATAACAATGCTCTATTCAGAGGTCCGCCGAAGCAATGACAGATCCTCAAGGCTATCGATCCGAGCGGGCATTTCTGGGAAAGGGACTGCCTCGAGGAACACAATCGCCAGTTAAAATAAGTGAGATATCATACGGACGAATTCGAAATTAGTTATTCCGTTGAAACTCCACGGGCGAAGGTTGATGATATCGAGTAATACTGTCGTCGTCTAAAGTCAAAGTTGTTGTTGGCCAAGGTCGTTGCCGGTGAAATCTGTGTTTATAAGGAAGAACGCCGAATGTCACAATTTTAAAAAATTTCAGTTTATTTACCCGAAGAAGAGTCATGAAAACAAATTCGAAATGGTCCAAAAAATAATGCAATTTAACCGATGTCCTATGTCAAAACTTTAAACGGCGATATCTCTCGAAAGTGAAAGTATATGGCATGTGGCGTTCTTCCTGACAATCACAGAAATATTGTCGGTGTTTCCACCGTGTCGGTGTTTCCACCGTGTCGGTGATTTTCATGGGACGCTTTCAGGGAAATCGGGGTCCGCGGTTGCACGTTTTCGGGGGCGTAGCCGGGGAGCGGCTCGTCGATACGCGAAACTAGAGAAACGGCAGTCTTAAAACGATTGATACGACGGCGACGCGGCGGTAGGAAGAGAGATAGAAGTCCGTAGATACACTGCCGACTCACACACACACACACACACACACACATGGAAGTATGGACACTTCGTTAGCAAGTTAAAATAATCATTACATTGACAATAACTTTGCCGACATCGTCTTTAACCAACAACGACTTTGCCAATGACTTTAGTCGACGACAGTATTATCCGATATTAACATCGTTGACAACAACGTTAACCGACTGCTTCTAACTTCTTACAGTGTAACAATTATATTTTTATACAAAAGTAAAAATGTCGGTGTAGAATTGTTAAAGAAAACAATGTCAGCACCATCTTTAGAAACGATGTTGTAATTTCTGTACCAATTTCTGTCCTTATTGTTTCTCTTAATTTGCAAGTGTCCATAGTTCCATGAGCAGTAGTGTACGCACACGTACAATGCGAACGCGGAATACGTGTCGGGAGAATACGACGCACACTTGCGCGTGTTTCAAGCGCATCGCGTCATCGATCGCGCTCCTTAAATGAAAGAAGTCTGCGGTTCGATTGCATCTCGCCGGGTGCGGAGCTCCTCCAGGGAGGATAGGATAGAGGATAGAAGATGAAGGATAGCTGTAGAAGAGAAGAGAGAAGCAAACAGCCGACGCACCCGATCCGTGTTCCCGGAGCTGCAAATTTTCGCACGTCCCTGCGATTTCCTTTTAGCGTGCCGCGATACTGACCAACGGAGTGAACAGAATGAACAGAATCCATAACACAGCCGTCCTCCGCTAACTCGTCAGCGTTTCCCCAACGAAAAACATGTGTCTGTCTCTTTCCTTCTGCTATGTATCCGTCAATTTTCACTGGACTCCGCTTAGATCTGTTGGAACTTCCACCCGGTGGCCACACGGTTCCTGGAACATCTCTCAGCGGCGTGGGACTGAGGACACCCCGCCCTCCTACGCCAATGTGCCAACAAACTTTGACGGAATTTCGCGATTTTCGTCGGGTTTCTGCGAATATCTATATTGCACAGATGCTCTCTCAGATTTTTAACAGGATCAGTACAATTATTGCAATTTTCCTTCTCAACAAAATGTTCTTGTGTTGTATGTAGTACGTAAGAGTAGGAATTTCTGTTCTGTTCTCAGTTTTGAAGTTACTAAAATTATTACACATTTTTATCGGCCCTCTGCTGCTCGTAATCGGAGAAGACAATTTCGATTTTGCCAAAAGACCTGCAGCCTACTTGTCACTGTTTTTTTATAGAGAATGCTGCACGGAGATGGGAATTTTAGTGCATGCTTAAGTAGAGTAGTGCTTCGGTGAGTTTCTAAAATGTATAATAGTAAAAATTAAAATTGTTATACATTTTCATCAGAAGACAATTTCGATGTTGCCTAATGATCTGCATCATGATATCGGGTTCGCAGACGATTTACCCGTGGAAAATATTCCGTTGTTATCGCGTTTTTCGGGATCGGCAGTACAGAACGTGGTCGCCGCTCACGAGGCAACAATAATTCCATATATCGAGGTTCGGTTTAGAAGCGTGTCATCGAATACAATGGAAGACTAATGACGTCACGGCAACTATAGCACGGAAAGCGGCGTGTTCGCCGGAATATCATGAATAACAAAGAATCGTAGAGTCATCGTATTTGTGCCGGGCCGTGTTTAATCGCATCCCGTCTCGTGTCCCGCCCGTCTCGTCCCGTCCCGTTTCGTTTCGTTTCGTATCGTCTGGTCTAGCCCGTGTGTTTCGTCGACACTTCCAGAAAAAACGTTTCCACAAAACGAGCAGCCTTACGTGAACACATTCTCCTCGTCTTATTTGTTCCGAACACGTTTTTTTAACGCGTGCGAAAAGAAAACAAAGCTTCCCGTGACGAAGCGTTCAATATTTCAAGCTGCGCATGCCAGCTGGACAAAACTGAATTTTTAATTTACAGAAATAGACGCGTTAGAGCGATGTTTAAAAACGGTGCGATTGTCTTTGCACAAATCCTGCGACGAAGCATTCGTTATTTCCAATAATGCATGCCGACTGGACGGAACTCAATATTTAAATTGCAAAAATCCAAGCATAAACGATCTTTCTTTATAAGTAAAAGGTCAGAAATCATTTTCTATGCAGAGATAAATTTCAATGTAATTTTCTACGCGCAAATCTCGCGACGAAGCATACGCGTCACTTCTTCCTTATAAATAGACTGCGGATATTTATTTAGAAGAAAAATTTCCCGCGGCTGTTGTGAGACACTTTTAAATGGTTTTCTTTCTTCAATCGGTTTAGTGTGGGCTCAGTATATATCCCTCGCTCTTCAATTCTATCAACTATTATGCAAAACAAAAATTTTCTACAGCTGCAAATAATACGTCGCGACATCGTAAAATTCTTTTGATCTTTCTGTTTTTCAAAATCGCGCCCACTTTTCTCGTAAATGCGTAAAATCCGCGGTCCACTTGTAAACGTATGTGAAACCCGTGGTTTGGTAATTATTTAGACTGCGGATTTTTATGGAAAATAATATTATTTCTTCCCTTGGAGGAGGAATCATATATTGACGTGTTCAATTTTTAAAATATTTCAACGATTTCGAATTTCATCTACCCAGTTTTACTAGAAATTGTACAATCGTGCCACCCTGTACAACTATAAATACCACCTTGTACAATTACTCTAGGTCGGAAGAAACGTTTCATTATCGAGATAAAATACAGCTCCGAGTGCGAAGGGCTAAATAAGTGAAATCCGTGCGTCAATTGCGAACCGAAGGCTTACTACGCGTTCGGTATAGCCTTATCGGGAACAGCGACGGCGAAGGGAACGCTGGCAGGAAAAAAAGAATGGAAAACAATGACTGGCGTTGTAGCCGGAGGAATGTTAAATAGAATGGAAAACGCGCCGCGACAAAAATAACGGCGACAATAGCTGAAATTGCACCGGGAAGCCGTGGTTCCTGTATTTCATTGTGCCGGGTCGCGCACCTTCCGCACATGCAACTTTATTCAATTCGGACCGGGAGGTTACGCCTCGAAGGTTAAAAGATCTCTCCCCCAAGCTTACAACAGCACAGCCGGTTTAAAATACCCGCGCCCTCGCCCGGTGCATCCGTTGCACTCTGCACACCCTGCACCTCGCTCCCTCTGCCAAATAATATTCGGCGGAGCCACGGGTTTTCTTCTTGTTTAACCCTTTGCACTCTCGAAGCTACTTTAACTCGAACGTTAAACGTTTCTTCCGACCTAGAGTAATTCCATTCAATACTCAAGTTATTATTAATTGATTAGATACAAATAAACAATATTTTTAATGATGCTACCGCAATTTTTAGTCACCACTCGAGTGCTAAGGGTTAATCCATCAGGCTCAAACATTTTCAATCAAAATTGTTCCTCTAAATGGCTAGAATTTATATACAGGATGATCCAGTTCCTCATTAGCATATTTTTATCTCTGTTTTTGAACTTACGAAGTTCAGAGAGAAGGTCGAAGTGCAGAACGTCGCAGTTTATTTAACGCTCGCGTTACGCAATCCGTTGGAATAAGGAAGACGGAAGAGGCAACGGCGATGCAACGAAAAATAAGAGTACTCTCTTCCTCGGCGCGATCATTAAACCACCGGGTGTGCACACCAGGCCTTTGGACTGAGTTCGCCTTGACGATATGTACTCGTCATATCGCCATTAGTGAAATCTGTCGATTCAGTTCCCTGAAAATCAGCTGCCCCCTTCACTCTTCATCCTGCGGTTCACGATACTGACAAGAGGCACAGACCTGTCTTTCTTGCGGACCCTTTTGCCCGTTCCTGCTGCCACATGTGAACGCTCTTTGATAGCGAACGCCCTGCGTTATCCTTTTTTCGACACGCTCCTGCACCCTCCTTTTATATTGGATTTATTCTATCGGATTTATTCTATATTCTATTCCATTCTGCTCTATTATGATCGATGTTTTATAAATATTTCTCAAATCCAATCTACTCGAGTGTAACACGGTGAAAAGGGAATTTGCTCAAAAAATTTAAACAGTTTCATTCTTTAGAAGAAATTTCGTAAACAATTTTTACAAAGTGCTTACCTTTGATTGCTGATGCTAGTTAGCATTTCCATCTACCGAAAGCTTATCAACAGCTTTTCTATGATTGTGCTGTACCAAATGGAAGCTTAAAAATCTTCTTTTACAAAACAATCCCAAACGGAACTATTAGACTACGTTATTGAGAGTGAGCTGTTGGTTTATGATTAGATCTTCAGCGGATTTTTATGCAAAATAAAAATGTTTCGCATTCATTGAGGGAAGCAGTTAAAATCAACATTACAAACATTCTTGAATTCTTTAAATCCTTTACCGTTTCGTATTCCACCCATACAATTTCTTCATAACTGTATAAACACAGTCTCCTTATGATTTAAGTTTCTGTAGCTGTAGGATCTATTAAAAAATCCACAGTCAAATTAAGGATCTGTAACGTCGGATAAGAGTGGGAGGGTAGTAATGGCTGGTATGCGAAGTTGTTTTAACATGAAATATAAATATATTTGGGTGGTATTGTACAGTCAGTGATTCGTTCGTATATACAGAATTATGTACATGCCGAACACTATATCCTCGAACACTCTGCTTGTAAACTCACGCGCGCACAAGGTCGAGCGAGTCCCACACATGTTTCTCTCGGTTTTTCGGAAATAATCATCCATTCATCGGCGTCCACGCATCCATCCGCAACTGTTCTTTGTGACACTTCGCGCGTGTGTGTCCTCCCTCTCTTTCTCCCTTATTATCCATGTGTATAATAGTATAGTGTTTCCTCCCGTTTCATCACTTCCCTATCGCTGGTTCGAGCGATATTTGGCGCTCGCTTACAATTTCCAGTGTTTCTGCGACTAATTAGGACGTCTGCCGCCGGACAATTCGAATCTACGGGTTCGTCGGCTCCATTTGCGAGCATAATCTTTCTCTCTCTCACTCTCACTCACGCACACACTCTCGCACTCGCTCTCTTTCTCGTCGCATACTCTCCCGCGAAACAGTCAGCCTAAGCGGATTTTGATCGTTACACGTCGGTACCTGTGTGTCTGCGTGTGTTTAATCATACGTTTTTTTACTTTTATGCTTTTTAATTTTTTCGTTTATTCGTCGCTTTTTGCTTGTTTAACTTATATAATTCTTTTTTTTTTAGCGTTTTGTCGTGCGCGCTCTGTCGCTCGCATCGATTTTTATTCTCGCCGTTTTATTACACTCTTCTATTACAGAACTACGTTACTTGTTTTTCGCCGTTTTTTCTCGCTCGTCGTTATCCGTGCACTTCTCTCTTTCTCTCTCTCTCTCTTTTTTCACCGTTTTCATTCTCCATTTATTATTCCGCGTTTTACAAACCACAACGAGGTATCGTTTACTTTAGACTTCATGACTACTAGTTTAGAGAATAAGCGTAGAAATGTATCACACTAGAGACTTGTACATTATCTTAAATGCGTAGGTATGTTTTCGTGTTCTTTATTTTCGTTTTCTCTCTCTTTCTCTCTCTCTCTCTCTCTCTCTCTCTCTCTCTCTCTCTCTCTCTCTCTCGCTTTCATTCGTTCTCGTTTTAACTTTTTTCCCTGCAACTCTTTTCTCTCGTTAGTCTCGCAGCACGAGTGCGTCTTCAGGCTTCGACAATACAGGATAGCGTAGATTACTCTCCGAAGCGGCTTCAGACGGCTTTAAACGGCTTCAAGCTGCTTCAAACCGCTCTAAATCGAAGATATCTCAAATCGCTCCGAGCCAAAATGATTTCTAGCTGCTCGCAGCACCCTCAAGCTATTCGAAGCAGCTTCAGACGACTTTAAGCATGTTCAAGCTTCTTCAAGCTGCATCAAACCGCTCTAAACCGAAGATATCTCAAATCGCTCCGAGCCAAAACGATTTCTAGCTGCTCGAAGCAGCGTCAAATGGCTCGAAGCTGCTGCAAACCGTTCTAAGCCGAAGCAGCTTGAAGTTGTTCCAACCTAAAGCTGCTCCAAACAGTTCCAAGCAGCTTTGAACTTCGCCAGACGATCTCGGACTGTTTTCAGTGGCTTTGAGCTGCTTGCGACGGTGTGAAGCAGCTTTAAGCCACTTCCCTATCTTCGAAACTATCGCCGAATAAATTGTAACGAGTGAACCGAGCAAACTAATCGGCCCGCCAGAACAGATGTTAGACGATGTTACTGGTCAATCGTAAGCGCACAATTTTCTCTCTATTTCCCCCTCTTTCGTCTCTTTTTCGCTTCGAAGCTCGTATCAAGGAACAGATGAAAACTACAAGAATATTTGCGACGGTAACTGAATTTGCTGCTTGTGGATCTCGTGGAAATTCGTGCGAAACTTGTCGAAATTGTTATGTAAATCTTCACTTAGCTCCTGTTTCTTATCGCACAAAGATCCGCAGTCTAGTCGTAAATAATTTCAACTTAGCATCTCGGTCTCGGTCTAGCCGACAAATCGTAACGAATATCGTTCCGATTGTAATTATTATTTTATCGATAAGTAAATTATTTACGACTCGACTTGACAATTCCCCGACTCGATGGAATAGCGAGCGAAACAGAACAATGAAACCAATGAACGGTAACTGTCGCTTTCCATGTACCGGGTGGACAAAGTTGAAAAAGAATTCTCATCCATTAGCATAAATTCGGTAATTGCTGTTTTCCGATAATTCGCTCACGTGTCGCGACATAAACGCAATTATCAAAACGCAGAAAATTGATCATCCGCAATAAGTTATCGTCGGTGGACAGCGGATTTTTATGAGAAATAAAAGTTTTCTACTCGAATAATTAATTTTCCTTCTTAATATTCTTCATATTTCTTTCTCAATATTTTCATAATGTTTTACTCTTTTAAATTACGCTTACTCATTCTCCTCGTAAACTCATAAAATCCGCTGTCCAGTCATCAGCTTAACAATAAAACACTTTTCCAGTTGAAAAGTCCACAGGCATTATCCTCCACCGCCGCAAAATATCGACTTATCAAAAATTCTAGAGCAGGAGTCGTGGCCAAAACACTCTGGCCCCGGGAACACGCGAGATTGGCCCCGAGGGGTGAATCCATCAAAAACAAAATTTCTCATCGATCTCAAAGTTATCTCTGGCTTTTACACGAAGTATCTTACTAGGACCACGCAATTGGCTCCCGACGGAGCTGGGACAATCTTATTGATGCCCCTGGGGGCAATCCCCGTATCCACCGATCTCAAAATACCATCGCAGAGAAGAGAGAAGAGAATCGCTCATTATTGCTCTCGTATGTCTCTCGGATCACTATCTCGATCGTTAGGCGTTCTTGCGGGGCCCCTGGAGCTGGCCCCGGGATCAGTCAAAAGAAAGAAGGAAGTCAGAAACATTAGGACAGTGCATTGTCACGTGGGAAATTGATCAGACTAACGAAAAGAAGAATGACGAGGGGCTACGCAGGATCTTTCAGTCTTTTAATCGATCGCGAGCGCGGTGCTCCTTTTTCCTCTGTGTTTCCGACTGGTTTTATGTGTCGTTTCCGTCCCTCGATCTATTAGGTTGTCCCAAAAGTTTCTTTCGGAACGTGTTCCCTTAATGTTTCTAAATAAATACAAACAATGCGGTAATCTTTATGTTCATGTTTTAGTACTTCCAAACATGAATTTGCATTATGTGCATGAAAGAAACTTTTGGGACAACCTAATACATAAAAGACGCATGGAGGAAGCGGGGCCGTCGATCCCAGAGCTAGATGGCCCCGGGGCCAATCAAAATAAAGAAGAAAGTCAGAAACATTAGGAAAGTGCATTATCACGTGGAAAATTGGTCAGACTAACGAAAAGAAGCAATACTGAAAAGCCGGACGAAAGGCCAAGCAGAATCTTTCAGTCTTTTAATCCTTTTTCCTCTGTTTCCGACTGGTTTTGTGTGTCGCTCCCGTTTCTCGATCCATAAAGGAGACGCATGGAGGAAGCGGGGCGTCGATCCCAGAGCTAGATGGCCCCGGTACCAATGAAAAGAAACAAACGAACGAATCGAAGAAAGTCAGAAACATTTGGAAAGTGCATTGTCACGTAGAAAATTGATCAGACTAAGGAAAAGAGGAATGACGAGGGGTCACGCAGGATCTTTCAGTTTTTTAATCGATCGCGTTCGCGGTGCTCCTTTTTCCTCTGTGTTTCCGACTGGTTTTGTGTGTCGTTCCCGTCTCTCGATCTATAAAGGAGACGCATCGAGGAAGCCGGGCCGTCGATCCCAGAGCTAGAAAGAGCCAGATAAAAAGAGAGACAGAGAGAGAGAGAGACAGCTCGCGGAGAAGGTAGGAGAACGAGACGATACCGGAGGGCCTTGTAAAAATAGGAGACGAGGAGGGAAGGGAAATAAGCACGTAGAAATGTCTCGTGGAGGCTGTCAAACGGTAGAGGCACCAGGAGGTTGGTTATCGATTGGCACAGGCCTCGGCTCGCGCTTCAGCCAGGGGCGTATTCGGCTGTCCCGTTTCGTCGCTCCGACTTTTGCCGGCTGGTAAATTTTTGCCAGCTTTGTGTGTCGCGAGGAAAGAGGATCGATCGTCGACAGACATACAGACAGACCTTAAAAGACAGACAGAGAGAGATATAGCAGCAGTCATGCTAGAGAGAGCTTCAGAGAGAGAGAGAGAGAGAAAGTTAGTTGAAGCAGGAGATGGCGGGCCTTTTGGGCGTGGTCCATCGGTTCAAATCGCTGGGACTATCACGTAGACAGTATAACCCATGATATCCTGACGTTCGTGACACATGGACGTTGCTCCTCTCTTTATAGTCGGTGCTTTCCGGAATCGAGCTTTTCCTTCTCTTTGACACTTGATAGTCCCAAGTTCTACCTATCTCTCTCCCTCTCTCTCTGTCTTCCTCGTTCGCTTGCTGTCGTTCGCCGCTATCTCCCCACGAAAGTAATTATTAGACGACAGCGGAACTTTATGCAAAATAAGAATGTTCTACCTAAATTTCAACGTACTGGAATGAAATAGACTTATTTTCTGTCTAAATATGTCTAATGGGTTGAAAAGAATGTAACAGTATTTCTGAATTCATCTAATGCTTCTAGCGTTTTGAATTTCACCTACTCATTTGTTGTTAGACAAATTAGTTAGAAATGCATCAAATCCGCTGTCATTAGACGACAGTGGATCTTCATGCAAACTAAAAATGTTCTACCTGGATTTCAACATACTGGAATGAAATAGACTTATTTCCTCTCTAAATATGTCTAATGGGTTGAAAAGAATGTAACAGTATTTCTGAATTCATCCAAAGTTTTTGGGTTTTGAATTACAGCTACTTATCTGTTGTTACGAACGCATCAAATCCGCTGTCTGATTAGTGGAGAAGGGTCTTCACAACAGGAGATAATATTTAAATCGTATATTTAATCAAGAACTATCAAAAGAGATCGAAACCCCCAGCGCAAACGAAACGACCGTGCCTGGCGCGATCTAGATTCGTAACAACTGTGCACACACACACACACGAATAAACGCACATCCACGTGCGGCGTCGAAGAGCTGATTTATGCCCCGAGGAGCCGCGATCGACGTTTAGCGGCCAAACTCGACCCGGGAAAAAGAAAACCGAGAATAGAGGAAACGAAATGGAGGAGCCACTCACTCGGCACGGGTGGTCGGAAATTAGAGAGCAACTGTGTCGAGAGGAAGATCCTCTGCAGACCTTCGCAGGCCTATGGTTGTCGGGATCGAAGGAAAGCTTCTTTGGCAGCGATTATCCTAGGCCGACGGTTCTTGGTATAGTTAGCTCTTGCTGTCTCGAATTCTGGATTTCGAGTTGGCAGACAATAGGCACATTGTGCGGCTTCCTGGAGAATTTTACGAGGCTATATGGATTCGAAACTGCTACTTTCTATGCACAGGCGAAGGACATCTGTGAGAAAATCAGTATTTTCGGAGGCGACAGACTCAAATTATGAATTTCAAGTATTACATGTTCAAAATTGCGCGTCTTCGTGGTTGACTATGTTAGAACACGAAAACAATCAGACCAGGAGGTTCCACAAGTTCCAACATGAAAAATTTTAAAAGGGAAATTACATTCGCTCAGTAAAATACACAGTTCGGATAATAATTATTTAACAGCCTGAAGAGATACAATTCGAAGACTTGGACTAAACGTTCAGTTTTCAAGAATAACGACAAACATTTCCCTTTTAACATAAATAGATGTTTGAGGAAATCGATATTTTCTCGGGCGATTTTAAGCTGTATATTTAAGATTGTGCGTCTTCATGGTTGGAATTTCCATGAGTTCCAACGTTAAGAATTCCGAAAAGAAGATTAGAGTCGCTCGGAGCCACTAATGGCCTCAATTGAGAGCACACAGTCAGGACAATCATTTAACAGCTTGAAGCTAACATCTGAAGACTTCCGGAAGGACGAAGAAACTTGGGCCAATCGTTCAGTTTTCAAGAATAGCGACAGACGTTCCCCTGCAATATACATACAGTGACATAAGCCATCGGAAGAGTTTCGAGTGGAAAATTAGGGTCGCTCGGAATCCATCAATAGTTTGAATTGAGGAATACACTGTGTCAGGGTAAAATCGAACAAGCCGAAGCTGAAATTTGAAGATTCACGGAACGGCGAAGAAGCTGAAATTTTGCCGGCGTTTTATCGAGGTCTCCGGTGACGGCAAAGTTGAAAATCCCTCGGCTAATTTGTCTTTCCACGAGGAGGGGCATCGTGTTCTCCTCTTTCGCCAGGTTCTCTGAAGGAATCCATCCGGGGTTCGAACACAGTTTGCTCTATCTCTTTCTCTCTCGGTCGCGGTTTCTCGTGAAGAGGCACCTCGGAACCTAATTCCTTTTTCCACGATCCCTTCTCGAACGTCGAGCGTGGTCGAGCGAAGCCTTAAGTGCTTCGTCATCGAAGCCCGTCGCGACCGTCCCAGCCCGATCTTGCGGCACGGAATTTCAGAAAATAGCCTTCGACGTTTCCGCGCCGCACTTTCAAACGTAACACGATGTGTGCACGGTGCTCGAAATCGTCGATCCAACAACTTCTTACGTTCCAGTTTCTGTCGAAGCAACGACCTCCCGTAAAATCCCGGCGGAATAAGCCGAAGCAAACGTCTTCCATCCTAAATAATATACACAGTGACTCCCACTAATATTCGGACTCCTACAAAGACGATAACTTTTCTAATCTTGGACCATACGATTCGAACTATTTTCAGAAGTTAGAACAACTGGTATGCTACGCTACGTGAAAGAAATTTTAGAAGGAAAATTGCAAGTCGTCGGAATATGCAGAGAAAATACTGAAAGTTGTATTTTGTAACTTTTTTCTGTGAGCTATTAAACGTATTCTGAAAATTTTATTATTTTTCTGAGCCTTTCGAACTTGATTTCATGACTTTCTTTCTGGAAGATAACCAAACCCTATACTATAAAGCTCAATTAATTCATAAACTCAAATTATTTGGAATTCTGGCATGTTCAAAATCATCAACTTTGCTATCCATCCTAATACACAAACTTCAGTCCTTCCTATACTCGGAGTGCCTAACAGTTCAACACTTCCTGAAGGAAATACTTTCTCTAAAATCACTGCAGAATTCGACAAACCAGCCACCCCCGCTCCTAAATCATTAAAAAAGATGCAGCATCGACTTTCGTCCTTCCTGTGTTCAAAGTTGCAAATATTTGAACACTTCTTGCAGCAATTACCTTCTATAAAATCAGCGCAAGACTCAAGCTAGCCTGTTTCTCCCCTAAATCATCGAAAAGGGTATAAAACCTCCATTGTTACCCACAATTTCCCCATTTCCCTGGACGATCCCGTACAATGATTATCCCAACGAAGGTAATACGAGGCAAAAGATAAGGTTAAGACCGAAATGGAGAGGCAAAGAGGCAAGCCTCCGGTAAGGACATCGAAAAGAATACAGTCTGGAAACGGGGTCCTGTAAAGAGGGGGTCAAAGAATTAAGGGGGCCTATCTGGGGAACTAGCCGGGTGTGCTTTGAGACGTGTGCAAAGAATAGTGCGAAACGCCGTGGCCATATTTGCCGAATCTCTCTTTCTCTCTCTCTCTCTCTCTCTCTCTCTCTCTCTCTCTCTCTCAAACATTTTCCTCTCTCTCTCTTCATGAAATACAATTCGGCGCGTCAGAGGAACCGGGTCATTGTTGGGTGCTTGTTCTTGGGCTTAGCTTTTCAATCGAGCAGAAGAGAGGGTCCCCAGCCCTTCTGAGAGAGCTGGGACGCGAGGGGAGGATCATTGGGGAACCATAAGCGTGAGAAAGACAGAATAAGATGGAATAGGTTGCAGTATAAGAGGGAGAAAAATTTTCTGTGAAAATCAAAGAACTTCCGATAGAAATGAGACTTTGGAGGAAAATCGAAAAACCAGTTTCTGGCTCATTTTCCCCATTTAATGACAATTGAAAATTCTGAAGAAAATCTGACGCATTTCCGATACCAATCCGCATATCTGTGGTTGCGACGGAAAACTCCGCACATGTCACAATTTCAGAAAAATTGAGTGTACGCGTTAATTGAGCTGCAGAGAATAGGATTCACGTATTTACCAGACAAGAAGTCCTGAAAACAAATTCGGAAATGGAAATACCTCGAAAATGAAAGTATGCGACATGCGGCGTATACAGAATGACAAATACAAATAAAAATAAAATCGAAGAAATGCAGATTTTATACAGAAATTGAAAGAGCACGCCTACAGATTTCATTTGGCAATGATATATTCTCGTAAGTGTTATACTGGAATTATTGTATGTCATGAGTTAGCAAATAAGTTCGTTCGGTTTTTTACAGTGGGATAAATAACAAAAACCGAACGAACTTATTTGCCAACCCAATAAAATCCTGAGTCTGTTGCGCAAGAGAGAAAGAGAGGGAAAGGGAGAAAACTCGAAGAGAGAGAGAGAGAGAGGGAGAGAGAGAGAGAAGAAGGAGGAGAGCCGCGAAGGTAGTGGGCCGTGGTCAAGAACATTGTAATTCGGGGCCGGTGGAAGATCGACGGATCAAAAATGGCTGCGGGTCGCTTTATGCTCGGCCGGTGGTTTGCGGCAACTACCTGCCGCACAGGGCTGGCAAACATACTTTTCGTTCTCCTGTTCGCTCGAGAATCAAAGAGAAAGAGGGAGAGATTTGGCTTTAAACCGCTCCGGTACCTGGCGTACCCGCCCTCTCTCGCTCAGCTTCTACCTAGCCCCGTCGTTTGCCCCGGTGTGCCCTGGACCCGGCTCCGAGCTCTCTCGGAGGGGTCCCGGAGTTTCAGAGAAAAAGCCTTCGGTGTGTATATCTTTACGAGCGTAGTCATAAAAGCCGTAGGAGTTCGACCCGTTTCTCGATTAACTCTCCTCGTCTTTCTCGCTCTCCTCGCGAGCTCGCGCTTCTCATCTCTCTTGCTCTCGGTTATATGGATCGTGTTCGAGCGGCTACGCGATACTTATTGTCCTGTACAGTCCTCGTGCCCGTATAATACACGGACCAAGCCCTGCCACCGTCGTTCACGATCGCCGAAAAGCTCCAACAGAGACCCGGACCCAAACCGAACCGACCCGCACGGGGTCCGTCCCGACAATGTTAGGCTAAAAAGGCTCGCTCGAGGATCCTTCTGCTGAGAATCTCGTGGGTTCGATGACGCGGCGATGGAGGACGATGGGAAATCCGATTTCTAAGGCTTGTCTAGCGCGAGGACGTCGAGGGGTTCCTTTCGAGCTGTTGTTTCGCTGCGAATATTTTCAGTTCTACGGTCTGCGAGCCGTGTCTTGCGAAGCTGTTGTTCCTCTTTGAGAAATTCCGAAGTCCCAGAGGTCTGTTTATGCCCGTCTTCCGGCGATAGCTAAGTGAAAAATAGCAGCAGATTTCTGCTGATCTTTTCGCAGCTGCTTCGAACTGCTATAAACGACTTCCGATGACTTCAAACCATTTTAAGGGGGTAGACTCTCGTTTCCAGCGTAATTTCCATTATTCGGAAGCATGAAGCTGCGCATGTAGCTAGTTTCATGAAGCGAATAATGCAAATTACTAAAACCTCAAATAACTAAAGCTTCTTAAACGTACAAAAGCGAGCTAATAAAAACGTAGTAAAATAGGACTTTCGAGGACGATCGCGGCCTAGATTGATCTTTTATCTAGCGCTTTTGACTGCTGAAAAACTTCATCTTTGCGTTATGGAGAAATGGAAAGGCGCGTCCCGCACCCTTGCAATCCTAGAAACGAGTCTATCCCCTGAAAACACACCGCGAAACATTGTTTTGCTCCTCCGAGAGAGGAGAGAACGTTCCTCTCTGGCTTTCCAGCCGATAAATCCTATATCGCGATGAACGAGGAGTTAACGTAACCGGGCTCGGATCGATACACGATATACGCATCCTACTCTCTAACACCAGCGGCGATACTCTCTCTCTCTCTCTTTCACACACGCACACGATCTCATCTCCAGGCGAATCATAATCTTTCGCTGGATATAGCTCTCGTTTTAGGAATTCGCTGCAACAAGCAGCGTTCTACACACTTTTTCTACGCTCCCTGTACCTCGTTAAACGCTCGTTTCGATCGATCATTATCTACGCACGGTTCCTTTTTCTCTTTTATCTTTCGTTCTATCCTTCCTCCCGCTTTCTCTCTCATACACACACACACACATTTTCGATTTCTCTCTCTCTCTCTCTCTCTCTCTCTCTCTCTCTCTCTCTCTCTCTCTCCGCTCATGTCTCGTTAATTACAATAATAGTAATAATATATATATGTAATGTATATATATATTATTCAGCCGTTCGATGCAAACATGGCCGCGAGTCGATTATTTTCGTTCGGTGAAATCGCTTCAGGATTTTCCGAAAATATTTCAAGTTTGTTTCTCGTAAAAATGGATTATTGCGTCCACCCTTCGCGAGCGTTCTCCTCGGAGAAGCGGATTACGTGTGGCAGTGTCGAATAATTGGGAAAACTGAACTGTTCTGATCTTCTTTGCGCATAATTCGATTACGCGTTCGCGACTTCGGGAATTAGATACATAATTCCGATGTCGTCGGTACGTCGACGCGCAGACCTCGCAGGGTTGAAGTGTTCGATAATGGAAAAGAAAAGTTGGAACTTCAGACATTCGATACATCATTTCGATCTGATCGATAACGTACGCCGTAGAGCGGCGAACACCGGATCTCGAGCGTGCGATTAAACAAAATAATTGTTATATAATTTGACTTGCATAAGGGAAACGTAACATCCTTTGTTACCCAATGAATCGACGGTTCCGACTTGCAGGCCGTTTTTGCATAGAACGGCTCATATAATTATACAGGAGATTAGGCTTTGTGTGTCAGTCAAAGTAGCGAGGGCGCTAGCTCGTTAATATATTAAATAATTTGAGGCAGTTTACGTCATTTTGTTTAAGGCCGAGTTAACAGTATAGTGAACTATAAAGGTGTCTGACTGTTCGTGTATGTATGTGTGTGTGTGGATGTTTCTGTGTGTGCGCGTGTCTGTATCTGCTGCGTGTAGTATGTGTGTTTGCTATAGTGTACACGCGTACATCTTTCGGGGTTTGACAAAGTTGGGTGGCCGGTCGGACGATTATGGTCGCGGATTGCGCTGCTTTTGCAACCTATTGTTTTGCTTGTCGAGAGTACCCGTACATTTCCAGACAATAATACATGTATTTCGAGGATCCTAATTTTTCTTTAAATTGCAGTCGAATTCTGTTCGTTGATAGACTGCGGATTTCCATGGAATTTTCGAATTTTGTAGCCAAATTTTAAGAAAGTGGTAACATCTTCAGTGCTAAAAGCATTTTGTACATTCGAGATACATCAAAATCGTATTAAATTCTGTCGAATTTTACATTCCACCCTTTCTTGAACATTTTCGAAAACTATAAACGCATGAAGATACACAGTCTATTCATTACTGAACGTTTTTGCTCACCTTCCAGAGAATTATACCGATGCAGGAATTAACGTAATCAACGTAATTCAAGTAGAAAATGTTCTACGCATTGTAGAAACTAATGTAAAAAATCTGATGTAAAAATTAACGATTTTATTAGGAAACAGGGAGAGCTGGAGGGAACAGACGCATTTTCCACCTCTCGGATGTAAGAAACTTATTATCAACATCGCACCCTCATCTCTTCGCCGCTCTCTTTCCTTTTGCATATTTTTTGGAGTCGTTACAATGCGCAAAATCATTTCTGCTATTTTTCAAAGCTACAGTTAGTGCTTGAAGATTTTTCACGATGAATATTTGCAAATATTTCTCGAGTACAGTGCACAGACATGATTCCTGAAGGGTCAGTGGTAGAACGGAGCGAATTTTCTGTTCGATTCCGTCGATTGGCTTCCTTTTTTTCGACAAGATCGGGGCGGAACCCTCTCCGGGTCGCGAAATGGAAATTCGCGAGGTACCGCAGACGCGTTCTCGAGGCTAGAACTCGATCCCCAACGATCGAGGGATCAATGGCAGACAATACTTGTCTCCCTTCGCTTAGGTTCGGCCGACCGTGCGACGTGAAGCAAGCTTTTATGCACGCACAAAAGTACATCGGAGGGCGAGGCTTGTTCGAGCACTATTTCTCTCTCTCTCTCTCTCTCTCTCTCTCTCTCTCTCTCTCGTTTCCGTTCCACGTCTCCGAGAATTTCGAACTTCACGGAAACGAGCTGCTAATTCGCGAAATCGTATCGCCTCGCTGTTGACCATCGTTCCAACAAAATAATGGAACGGAATAGTGTAAACATCAAGCTAAACAAAAGCGAACGACCTGAGACCGGTCATACGACACAGTGGTGGTATGTGTTCGGTGTTGAACAAGTTGTCTCGATTTCCCGTGACTTTTACGAACATCAGAGTGACTTTTACGCGCGTTTGATCGCGAATTTCGAATGTAACTGCGACGCGGACGAAGTATTATCTCTTTGAACTCGAAGCAATTTTAATTCCCGAATCAAGACGTATCTTTCAACCCAGAAGATCTTTTCTTCACATGGAAGTTGCACCTATATTCTCATACGACGTTTGAAGATGCTTCTTCACATGGAAATTGCACCTGTTTTCTCATACGACGTTTGAAGATTTCTCTTCCATTTAATCTTTAACGACGTTTGAATTTCTAACAATTTCTAGAATAGAGAAGAGTTTAATAATTTCAAAGCTGTTTCGAATAACGATATAACAATTTTGAGCCACAGAGTCACCGTTCGACTGCAACAAATGAATATAACAAAATGCGTGCGCTAAATTTACGAGGGTGTAATAGTGTATTTGTCAGGCTTGACGAGGACGTAAAACGGTATCAGTGTGTCGAACGGCGATTAGGTAATTACGGAACACTCGTGGGAACGCGTTTAACGTAATTAACTGTATCGCAACTGTACCGACTGCTAACAGTTTCGAGAAACGAAGGGAGAAGAAAAACGAAGAAAAAAGGAGAAGAACGAACGAAGAAAGGAAAGTCTTGTGGAAGGGAATGGAACATAAGCAGACACGTACACAGGACCCTTTCGGTCTCTTGCCGGCTACCAAAGGCGATCAAACAACAGCGGACTGTACTCTCTCTCTCCCCTCTCTCTCTCTCTCTCTCTCTCTCTCTCTCTCTCTCTCTCTCTCTCTATCTTGCTGTGGTTCTGTGCCGTTCTCGGACGAACGGATGGGAAGAAAAAGAAAAAGAGAAAATAGAAGGAGGGAGAAACCGCACGCGGCAAAGAGAAAATAATGATGAACCGCGACCCGACCAGAGCGGACACGCACGCACCGAGAGCGTTCGTCGAATGCAAACGTTCATCACCACCCTCTCCCGCCCCCACCGGAAACCGGACGTCTCTGACAACCATACTGCGCCCGCTTAGGGCCATTTAAACAATCGGTCAATCTCCGTTCCCGTCAAACGTTCCGCCAAAAATTCTAGAAAATCTTTCGCGTTCATCAAATAGCCGCTTCTTCGTTCGGCGAACAACTAAACGCTCCGCCGAAAGAATCGCATGATTTTAACAGCTGTTAGCTGTTGTGTGCGTCCGACAAGTTTAACACATACATGTGCCAAAAATACAATTAAATATAAACCTTCGGTTAGTCGCATGGGGTCATGGTGATTTCGGTGTCTTAACAGAGACCCAACTAATGGAAATCAATAATTAATTCGAACTAAAATAAATGTTGTATTTGGTTTTCGAACTGTTACTATTAAACTGCGGAAGTTGATGCAATTTTTAACGTTTAGAGCCAAATGAAATTCTATTTTCATTGGTAATAGCTGGACTGCGGATCTTTATGCATTTATAGTAAAATTGAGTAGATGAAATTCTAAATTGTTGAAATATTTTAGAAATTGAAGATGTCAATATATGATTTCTCCTCCGTTAATTGGTTTCTATTTCTCGCAATCGATACAGACAATTTTTATTTTGCACAAAGATCCTCAGTCTAGTAATAGCATTTGTAGATCCGTAATTAATAAAAATCGTACTAAATCCTGTCAAATTTAATACTCCAGCAGTTGTTAAACATTCCTAGAAGCCATAAATGCATAAAGATCCGCAGTCTAATTATTGTATCGGGGTCCTACAAGACCCTATGCGATCAATTTTGCGCAAATCGAGGTGCGAGTAACTAAAGGTTAAGTAATAATTTCTATCGACTTCCTGAAACATCGATTTGATCCAGAAAAGGAGGAACCACCCTTAGAAAGTACCGTCTACCCGAAGATCCGAGGCGCAGCCTAGATCTCGATCTAGAGGATCGCCGACCGCGTATTTCCTCGGCGAGGATCTCCGATCCGCTGGAGGCAATGGGAATATCTGTTGTCGAAGCGGTTCGAGAGCGGAACGCCGCGGATAAATAATCGCGAGCCTCGTAGATGGAATTTCTGTCGGGCGAGGCTCTAAACCAGGCTTCTGCCGTGGAGCTTGGTTTCGTGTTCGTGAGAACCGCGAAGAGAGCAAAGATGGAGGAGAAAAAAAACGGTAAAACGAGTGAGAGAAAGGGATGAGAGTAGAGAGAGAGAGAAAAAGAAGACAGCGAAGAAAGAGAAAAGGGAAACGATGCTGAACACACCACCACACCACACCACCCGGGAGAGTGTGGGCAGCCGCGAGGAACGCTGCCATTGCCAACGACGCTGTCTTCTTATCTCCCCCTCTAGGAGACGCTCAACGTTCCGTTACGTAACCTTCCCTAGGTCTTTACGAGACGGTAACGATGATAAACGCGCGCTCGATCGAGAAGGGAGAAGCGGTATCGCGGGGCGAGGTGGGACCAGAAACGGGGCGAGCCCTGTGGAATCTGAATAACAGAGACGCAGGGGCTGGGCGAATGCCCCTAACGACGGGGTGGCACCGTACAATTCTCCGCTCTAGCTTTTTAGGGTATACTTTGCTCGAATATAGCGCTTGCAGGGTGCAGCTCTCGCCATTTTGGCCGCTCCTTTTCTAGGTTAGGGTGCAGATATAGTAGAGCGGTGAAGATCGAGGCAAAATCAATGTAATTAAGGCGGTATTCCAGGATTGCAAGGGTGCGGGATGCACCCTTCTCATTTCTTGATAAGAATAGATGGGCTTTTTTAGCAGCGAAAAGCGCTAGATAAGAGATCAATATACACCGCCGTCTCCCTCAAAAGTCCTACTTTTACGTTTACGAGGCGTAATTATCGTAAAAAGCTGGGATTTCTGTTTTAGAAAATATAGGATATTTTTGATTTACATGTTCTCTACATTCGAGGAAGATTAGCAAGTACCATTTTGATTTCATAATACAGATCCTTGAACACTGACCTTATTTTGTTACTTTATAATCATTGAAGTTGCAAGGATAATTCCGTTAGAAATTATTAAATTCTTCCTTCAAGCACGTATTGTTATAAAAACTGCAAGAAATTTATATAAATTTAGTGTTGTTATTAAAAAAAAAAAAAAACAGTGTGTAGCCCCTTTGAATAAGTAACTTATGGACGGAAATGTAGAAACAAAAGTGACCTCTCGCCGCTCCACTATGTTCTCGTACTTACAACCCCCGCCTCTGCGTGGATTTTTCGAATATCGCTTCCATCTCGAGGCTAGGAACCTAGATTCAGCTTTTTAGGGGACGCTTCATTTGAACGTGGACTTTTCAAGGTACACTATCGTGTCTCCGGACCAGAATGTTTATAGAGGTCAGCAATGCTACGTTAATGCGGGAACGCTGCATCAATATTTCATGCACGAGGGTGAGTTGAAGGCGTAGGGCCCGGTCCCCGGGTCCGAGAGTGCTGGTGGTGAAGCCGCGGGGAGTGGGAGTAGCCATAGCGGGGTAAACCCCGATCTTGATAGTAGCACAACTCTAAACGTCCGCCCCTCAGACTCTGCGGTGATCGTGGGGGTAAAGGAGGCCGCCAGCCGTGTGGTGGCCGAGTTGCAGCTTCCTTCTTAAACGAAATCAAATGTTTCTCTCGTAATCGATAAACTGCGGGTGCTTATGCAATTTTTAATTTTTGTAGACGAATTTGAAGAAAGCGGGACCTTTATGCAAAATAAAAAATGTTCTTATTGATTGCAGGACACAGGAGCCAAAGAGAGATTGTGTTCTTCTTTTAATTACCCTATCAAGCTGAAACTTATATTATAGATGTCCTTAAATATTTTTAACATGTCCACTGCTTTAAATTGTACGTGTCCATTTTTGTCATAAATGCATCAAATCCACTGTAGCATTTGCAGAGTCTAAATAAATCAATTATCGTACCAAGTCCTGTCGAATTTAATAATAAAGATCCACACTCCACTAATCAATTACTGCACGTTTAACCCTTTCAACTCCGAATTATTTTTCAATTTTGTTGCCGACATTTCCCCATACTATTTTAAGTGATTTATTTGAAATTTACTGCAAAGGACAGTTCCTTGACTGCTACTTATTTTAAACAACTTTGTTTACTAATTATATTAAATTTAGCTCTCAAACTTTATTGTAATTTATATTTGTGGAATTTATTTGATGAGGAGAATGGAATTATTCTAGATCGAAAGAAATGTCTCATTTTCGAGTTAAAACAGGTCCGATTAAGAATCGAAGTAATTGTGGCCCCACAAAAAATATAAATTCCCCCTTCTCCGTGCAGAAGTGAATTCTCGCTCGCGGTATTCTCAACAACAGAGAAACAAAACGCTATCATGGAAATATCCTATAGAGATTTTTGATCGCCGTCAAAGTCGTTTCGTCCCACTGTGCACCGCGGCGGCGGCGGCGGTGGTGCGGTCGTGCGGTCACGTTGATCGATCGTTACCGTGTAACGAAATACGGTCCCCGTCCGTTTCTCCTTGAGCGCGCTCTTTGAAAAGGGCGCAGCACAAAAAGGAAAGAAGAAATCCTGGCCGCCAGCTCAGGCTCCTCTTCTCCCGGAGAGATCCTCCGCGCCAGAAAGAGAAGAGAACGCAAGAGAGAAAAAACACGGAGAGAGAGAGAGAGAGAGAAAGAGAGAGAGAGAGACAGACAACCAGTAAGGGTACGGCGTTCCCCGTTAGAGCAGGACAAAACGTGATCTCTCGCTGCCATTTCCTGTATACGAAACGAAAACCAGGAAGAAAGAGGAAAGAAAGAAAGAGTCTCTTTCGCGCGAGGAACCCCTCCCATTCTTTGTTCAAGCACGCTCTGTGTCCTCGGACCAACCTCCCTCCCCTCCTTCTTCTTCTTCTCGATGCAACGTGTTCCCCAATAGGGAGGGCTGGGAATTTTTGGCACTTGACGATACCGCGATGATTGTCGATCGGATTTCTCTATACCCAGAGGGTAGGGGACGACACCGTTCGAGACGAGAACCCCGTCGTTCCCTGTCGTCGGAATGATATCGATATATGCGCGCCGGCTAATGGAAATCTCGCAAGGCAGGGGAACTCGCGGCGGTACTAATACTATATCGGTAATATGTTTCGTTAACGACCCCAGTCCATCGATCCGGCGACCTAAAAATACTATTGTCGAACCCGACCCGACCCGGCCGGAAAGAAAAGAGAGAAGACCGGTGGACAGGGCGAGTCTTATTATTATACGAACGTACGTTGTGTACTCTCCCTGTCTCGCAAGAAGTCTTCCGACATGAGTTCGAAAGGAATGCGGCAGCACTGGCAGTTTCGAGAAGAAGGCGCATACCGCACCCTTGCAATCCTGGAAACCGTCTATCCCCTTGTATTTGCCTCGGCCAGGCTCTCGAGAGGAGAACCGCGTCCGGTCCGGGAAACGTAAGTTAAGTTAATGCGGGCCCTAAGCAAATGGATTTGTCTACCTGGGGCTAGAATATCGCAGGTGGATAGGGATCGGTCGATGCGTACAACGACGACCACCGTTTCTCTCCATAGTCTCTCGTTCCCTCCATCTGTCCCTGGATACGAGATGCGTATCTGCGCTAGTGTACCCCTCTCTCTATGTATTACTGTATGTCTGTGTATGTACGGGTCTCGCATGCGTGCACACACGAGGGTTCGTGTGTTTATCCTGCGGCTTTCTGTCCGTCCGTCCGGCCACCCGCACACTGCCAACAACAACCGACGGCCACTCGCACACACGCGGAACTCGACGCGCATACAATACCGGCCAAAAGTTTCGAATACGCTCATCCATCTTCTACAGCTCAGTTGGTTCAACGCGTTACGCGTTTTTATTGAGGATCTACTTATACTGGGTTCACACCCGATCCTCTATTTTTTCATGAGAACTCCTAAGCTTGAATCCGAACCCTGCCGCGACAATCGGGACCGTAAAAAGCAATTGCAAATCTCCTTCAAGTTGCGCGATCTCGATGCCGCTCGCGAAGGCCACGAAGATTCAACTTGGAACAATGCGATTATTAATTAGTTTATTTGTTGAAAATGTCAGGCCGATTAGGCGCCTTCATTTGGAATACGACGGAAGTCCCGAAGTATATAGTATATAAAAACGTATACGAGGAAATATGTACGTCGATAAAATATATAGTAGACAATATAAAAAAATGTCAGGCCGATTAGGCACCTTCATTTGAAATACGAGGAAAGTCCCGAAGCATCATCTTACATATAAAAAAACGACAATAGAAAATATAGAATAAGTAAATATAGAAGAAAACTGAATCTCCGCAAATTGCTTATTTCTTGAAAATGTCAGGCCGATTAGGTATCTTCATTTAATATACGACGAAAGTCCCAAGCCATCGTCTTGTATTTTATATCGAGAAGAAAGTATATCTCCGTAAATTGGTTTTTTTTTGTGAAAATTTCAAGTCGATTAGATAACTTCGTTTAAAATACGACGAAAATCCCGAAGTATAATCTCATATTGAAAAAAAAAATGTCTTTTCTAATAGAAATAAAAATTGTATCTCCGCAAATTGGTTATTTCTTGAAAAAGTCAGGCCGATTAGGCACCTTCATTTGAAATACGACGAAAGGCCCGAGCCATAGTCATGTATTAACAAAAATATATCGCCGCAAATTGTTTACTTCTTGAAAACGTCAGGCCAATCAGGCACCTTCATTTGAAATACGACGAAAGTCCCTAAGTTTCATCTTATATCTAAAAACAGAACTGTAACCCCACAAATTATTAATTTCTTGAACATGCCAAGCCGATTAGGCACCTCCATTTAAAATACAACAAAAGTCCTGAAGCATTTATATTTAAAAAACTTACTTATATTTCTAAAAAAACTGTACCTCCGCAAATTATTAATTTCTTAAAAACGTCAGCCGATTGGGTACTTTCATTTGAAATACGACGAAAGTCCACAAGCCAAGATCGTATAAAAAAAAGAATATATCTCCGCAATTGTTTACTTCTTGAAAATGTCAGGCCGATTAGGTACCTTCATTGGAAACATGACGGAAGGCCCGAGCCATCGTCCTATAAAAAAAAAAAGACAAAACTATCTTCAGAATCCACAAGAAACTTGTGCGGTATGTAACCCCTTTGTAACCCCTTAAAAATTCTACTCCTCGGTGTTTGATCGTTCTTCCACACATAGAGACAAACCCAACAGTTTTTAATCAACCAAGAAGAAACCTGGGAGGGGATCGAAACTCGTCCCGTTGCGCCACAAGTTCGCATCCCTTAATAAAATCGTTCTCGCCGTAGCACAATGGCAGGGTTAACGAATCGAAGCAATGGAGTTTGTCGATTCCCGAACTTTCGGCCGGTAGTGTACTGTTGGCGTACATACGGTACGTACACGTAGGTAGATGGGGGGTAGGTAGGGGTGGTTAGGTGGGTAGGTAGGTATTTAGGTATGTACGCAGAGATAGATGTATCCCGTCGCGGTGTGTACTAGACCAACCCGTATGCTCTTTAACGAGTGGAAGAGATAAGTCGCACAATGGCTACGAGCAAGAGAGAGAGAGAGAGAGAGAGAGAGAGAGAGAGAGAGAGAGAGAGATACAGATGGAGCAAGAGCAAAGTACAGATAGAGAGGAAAGAGAAAGAGAGAGAGAGAGAGAGAGCAGCCGGATTACGTGAATAAATGAAGGCTGGTGGCAACGGGGTCGGTCTGGATCGTGCTGGTGGTCACCTAACTCTGCGGCAGGAGAGCATGATAGCCTGGCGTCTCGTAGAATCCGGCGGCTTGTAGGGCGTGCAGCGAGCTGGCATGATGCCTGTGTATCGTGCTGGCATAAACGCTGGATACGCCGCCGGAGGAGACGCCGCTGGAAGCACCGATGGGCGTGGAGGATGAGGACGACGACGAGGAGACCTGGTGTCCGAGATGGGAGGCCGCCCGCGACAGCAACGTCGCCGACGGCCGCCTGTACGGATGATGGGCGACAATGGCGGACGCGGTCGCGACACCCAAATGGTTCGACGCGCTCGAGCAACTGCTGCTCGCGGACTGGTATGTCTGTTGGTAGCTCTGCCGTAGTATACCGGAGAGCGACGTAGCGGCCGTCGGTGTGACGGACGCGGAGGAGGAACTTCGGTCGCTTTGGTGATTAGGTTGATGATGTAGTTGATGCTGGCTGGTACGATGCGGCGGCGGCGGCGGTGGCGGCGGCGGAGGAGGCGGTTGCTGCTGATGTTGCGGCAACGGCTGCTGCTGCTGATGCTGATGATTGTGTGCGCGCATCGCGCGGAAGTAGTGTTGATAAATACCTGATATGACTGCTTTCTCGTCGGCCGAGATCATTTCGGTGCCGGAAGTGGTCGGCGTGCTTCCTTGCTGTTGTTGCGATTGCTGCTGGCCGTGATGAGGATGCTGGCCGGCGGCGGCTAGGGTGCGATGATGATGATGGTGCGGCGGCTGCTGTGGTTGAGGATGATGTCGCCTCTGCTGCTGTTGTTGTTGAGAAAGTGTAGCAGCAGCGTTGAGAGCCGCGCGATAAGACGCAGCCATCGCAGCCGACATCTGACCGGTCGTGGAGACGAGGCTGGCGGCGTCCGTTGCAGTCGCGACGACCGCCGCGGTGGTGGATAACACTGCAGCCGTTGCGGAACTCGACGAGGACACAGCGGTGGAGGTAGTTACTGATGCGGTTGCAACTTCCGTCGCAGCCGCTGCCGCTGCAGCTGCAGCTGCCGCCGCCGCCGCCGCCGCCGCCGCCGACGAGGTGGAGGATACTGACGCGGTGGTGATAACGACACCGGCTGCAGCAGCCACGCTTCTTCTGCTGCTCCTCCTCGAGGAAGATATGGGCGCGTTCGCCGGCGGCGGCAGGTTGTTCACGAACGGACTTCTCCTCTCGCGCTCGGCGCGCCGGTAGTAGCAGGGGTGTATCATGAGAAGGGGTTCGCCGCCTCCGGGTGGCGGTTTCGCCTGGCTTGGCAGCTCGTACTCGACACTGCAGTCCACGTGGAGCGGCTGCGAGTAGTCCTTGTAGTCCTTGTAGGTGGTCACAGAGACGGCTGCCACCGTTGCGGCTGTCGTGTTCCCTGTCGTACCCGTCACCGAGCTGACGCTAGCTGTCTCCAGTATCGTCGACGCCGGCAACACCGCCTGCTGTTGTTGTTGTTTGTTTTGCTGCTTTTGTGGCAGCGTCGACGACGACGACGACGGCGTTGGTGGTGGCGGATGCTGTTGGCCGCTCTGTTGACCAGCCGCCCCCCCATGATGGTGATGGTGATGGTGGTGATGATGGTGATGGTGATGGTGATGACCGTGTCCGTGCATAGCGGCACCTACCACCACCTCCTTCTCGTAGCAGGCGGCGGCCATGTTGGAAACCTCCTACTATCCAGGCTTCCGCCGGCGAACCGTCCCTTCTTGCGCTCCCGCTGACCAACGATCCACCTCGGACGCTAGGCTCTCATCTCGTGGGATCCTCTCGATTATTCTCCCCGATGACGACCACCAGTTCCCCGTCTCGCCCAGCGTTGGTCTCGGGGATCTACCGACAATCTCGATCTACGAATCCTTCTCTTCACCCTCTTCTTCACCCCTAAGTGTCTTCTTCTTGTTCGTTACGAGAAGTGGTTGTCTCACGAACAAGATTATCGGCATTCGACGGCGATCAGAAAACGTCGCGACGAAAAATGCCACTGGGCGGCGGTGTCTCGCGTTTACCAACGGCTCTTCTCAGACTCGAACGATCCGGACAGGAACACGGGAACGTCGCTAGAAACGGAGAGTGAGAGAGAGGAGAGAGGGTCGTCGAATCCAAGGGTTGGACCAAATCAATTTTATATCCAACTCCGAGGAACCACCCGAACAACGATACTCTATACGGATATATCTCGGTGGAGAAAAGGAGTTTAATACCACACGGAAACACTAAGGCGTTGTGGATCTAGGGACCAGACCTCCGACTCTCTTTCCTTTGCAATTCTTATAAATTCCTCTTTCCACCTCTCGATCTCGTTCTGATTATTAAATCCGCTCTCCGGTGTTGTCTCGTACCGAAACCCTGCCCCCGGACGCGCGATCTCACATTTCACTTTGTCACGATGATCCCTCCGCACGAATCTTTCCGACGGCGATAGCCGTACATCGCGTTCGCCTCGAACTTTTCAGGATATTATCTGGTGGCGAAAAGAAGCCCTTCGATTAACTTGCTCGCTGGTTTGCTCACGGGAAAACGTACCACCGTGGGAACACACGGAGAGAGACCGACCACGACGACGACTTGTCGGCGTGCGTTACACGTCGGCCAATGGTCGGGCCTCTCCAGAACCTGGGCGTAAACGTCGCGCCGCTGGGTTAGGCTCCCCGTTTCTCGCAGCCCCGTGTGTCGTCTGGTGCGCGTGTGTCCGTGCCACCGGACACCCTGTGTCGCTACGCCGATGTAACGCCTCGCGTTTCCACCGTCGGCATACGGCTTTTAATTTTCTTTTCTCTCTGTATGTACCACGTTCAGAGAAGCTATACTCCCTTGCTTGCTTTTCTTTTTTCTTTTTCTTTTTCCCTGTGTACGACGTTCGGAAACTTTTACTTCGACTTGCTTTTGAACAAGTATCTTTCGCTTTTTCTCTGTGTACGACGTTCAGAGAGACTTCTACTCCGACTTGCTTTCGAGCAAGTATCCTCTTTCTCTGTCCCAAAGGTTACACACCGCGCGCGAGAGAGACCCACGCACACACAGCCGCACAAAAAGGATATTCGACCGAGGTAGGACACGCTCAGGCTCTCTCGAAGGGGTACGCCATTGCTGCGCGTGTGTGTCAAACTCCGTCCGGCGCACAACGTATCGGTTACGCGTACATATATATTTCTATATATGTATACACACACAGATACACACGGGAGGGAAAGAGAGAGAGCCTGCGCTTATAAGCCACACTATGATACAGACCACCGTATATCTACACGTATTCTGGGTAGGGCACGCACACTCGATTCGGATTCGAGAACGTAACTCGATCGTCCCGTGCACACTGTCGAGCTCCGACTGAGGCCCGTATTCTGCTCGAACCCTCGTGTCGGCCTCGGACATTTTGCAACGCCCTCTTTCTCGCATGTAAAACTATCACGAGGGCTCTCCGAAAGCGCTGCGATGCCTGGTGGTCGATCGTGCGGAAGATGTTTAGGTGCTGTTTTCATGAGACACCCTATAGGGTACGCAAGATCGTAGGGAAACTGTAGCGAAACTCAGTCGAGTTCCCGAGCACGGGGAAAATGATTTTTGAGAATTTCTACGGCTCACTACGGCTCCGAAATTGGCTACCCTGTAAAGGGAACTTTTAAGGCAAAGAGTATTTAGGTACAAGTAGACGCGACACTCCCGACGGCACCTTTGATGTCGGTAGTTCGACTGTCCCTTTAAATAGGCACGCGGGAAATTTAAATTGACTGGATTTAATATTCTTACTTTGCGTATTTTTGCGGTTCACTTTTGTGGAGTCACGTAACCCCAATTACCATTTTTATTTCGCCTATTTGCATGCAAATGAAGCGATCCAACAAGCAAAAAACAACGATTCAAAACAGAAATAGACTTATTTATTTATTTGTGGCACGAAGATTCTGGCATAAACTCGTCTAAATCGCGTGAAATGAAAATGGTGATGGTTCTATCCTATCTGTCTAATAATCAAAAATCCATTTGTCTTAATTTGTAATGTAGTATTTATTGATAATGATTTCCAAAGTATTGTCGACTAATTTTCCCTATCTTCCGTACGTGTTCGACAAGGGCGAAGCTAGTGTGCAACAAGGACAACCAGAGAAAAGTTCGTGCCACCTACTTTTCAACAGAACTTCGAATCTCCTGGTAAGTATTAGGCGAACATGATGTGCAAGGAGGTATCCGACTGCTGTCACGGATGTCGATAATGTACATTCCTATTTTATCAATAGTACTAATTTTCTATTTTGCCGGCAACACGTGGTAAAAACACAGACGAGATATAGGAATAGACCTGACCACCGACGAGATACTATTAAAGACTGCCAGCCACTGTGCTATTCAGCGAGACCAGTAACCGGGCGCGAATGGGCGCGGGGATAACGTGGAACTTACAGTGATCTGATATACCACACAGATAAAAGTTCCACCACCGACCAGATACTTGTCGTCAAGTAGAAGAAGAATGATATAGTAGAATGCTGACATTACCAATTCTGTAATTGCCTTATAACACTATCGCCAACGAGATAC
>CM052314.1:24176452-24199300 GCA_028455605.1 Lasioglossum malachurum | reverse complement strand
GAAATTAGAAACGAGTCTACTCCCTTTTAAGCTCGCCGAGATTCGTTCGAAGCCTGAAAACGTTTCATTCGTTCCTAAATAAATATTGTTCACTGGCGTCTCAGTCTTCCCTTCATTGACGGCGTCTCGGTTGCGTCTTGCGTAGGTGTCAGACAAGGAAGATACCGTTAAGAAACGTGATCATCCAGAAGGAGTGGTGGGGCCGACACCAGAAAATGTGGAAGCCGGTCGAACCTGTGGAGGGATGAGCGACAGTTACCAGCCGTGGCATCCTGTTGCCAGCAGCACAGTCAACAGCACACCTTGTACCCGTTCGAACGCGACCACACCTGCGCCGATCAAATCGGAGGTCGAGGTCAAGCAAGAACAAGTCGAAACGCACGACTTGGACACAGTTTACGGTACTTACGACGAGACTACGAATTCTATAACGATCATCTATCCTGGCGAAGAGAACGGCGTCGGTATTCAAGAATGTGTCCAAGAAGTGAGCACAGACGGCGCCGCCTGCTCGGCCGAAGACTCCGCGTACTACACACCGAATTCTTACTATTCGAACAATCAGTTTTCACCGACCTACACGTGCACGGATACTATGTCGCCGTCTAGTATACATTCCGAAGACATGGACTCGAGTTTCACGCAAACGAAACTGGACTCCAGCGCGTCCGATTGCGGATACGAGTCCCACGATTCTCCAGCGCCCGATAACAGAAACGAGAAGAACAACATGGCCCTAGCCGATCTCTGGCACGAAAGCTTCTCAGAACTGTTCCCTACGCTGGCCTGACACTTTCGGCGCATCAACAAGACGGCGAACGCTGGACCGTCTTTCCTCAGTCTGTGATACACGCGATCAATCTGAGCTTATACGACTGGACTGCGGATCTTTATGCGTTTATAGAAAAATTGAGAAAAATTCAAGTAGTCAATACATGATTTCTCCTCTTTAAAATCATTGAAAGAAGAAATAACATTGAATTTAGTTTCTATTTCTTGCTACGATGCAGATAATTTTGAGTTTGCGTAGAGATCCGCAGTCTACGGATGACTAGACTGCAGACCTTTATGCGTTTATAGGAATATTGAGAGGATGAAATCCGAAATGGTTGATTAATTTTTTAAATTCAAGATGTCAATATATTTCTTCTCTGTTAAAATCATTAACGGAAGAAATAGCAATTTAGTTTCTATTTTTTGCAATCGATTCAGACGATTTTGATTTTGTATAAAGATCCGCAGTCTACGGATGACAAACATGCGAGGGGTCTGCGAGAACCCGAAAATGTCGGGATCTCGCACACCCGATAAAGAATAATCGTTTTTTAATTGACAATTTGTATTTCGAGACTTGTATACGTATTATATGTGTATATCTCTCCCTTGGTTTTGTGTTTTTTCTACGAACTCGGTAGAAAATCGTAGTCAGCACGACAATTTTTGTAACACGATACGGAACACAATTCTCTAAAATACGTAGCCCGTACGGTCCGTACAATCTCGAGCGTACATGCGATTACATATTTATTTTGTACGGTGTATACGTATTCGTACGATTTCTGTTCGATATTTGCATCGCTGTAATTATTACGATGATGTTACGTTTCTTCTATGAAAGAGATGAACACCCAGTTTTATATGGAGTCGCCGTAGAAATTTTTGAAAAAACACGTTTAACTTTTACGGTCGATTGTTAATGTATATATGATATATATATTTATTAGATGTTTACTAGCGAGGTAACAAGTGGTGTACTGCTGTGCAACAGTATGTCGAATAAATGGATTTAAAGCCGGAACACTTGCGTTTCATTTTTACTCTTTATCAGTCGAATGTTCTTTACTTTTGATTATCTCGAACCACATATTGGGGTTATCGTTATGCAATGCAGCGTCGACGATAATCTCGGTGTAAGTAACACGGGAAACCTAACTCGGAAACATTGACTGTTACAGTGCGTCGCAATAGCGATCGCCAGACAGCGGATGTTTACGCGAAATCGAGCTGAAAATTGAAGAAATCGATGTTCTCTCTTAATATGCTCGAAAGGTTGACAATTATTATAATAGTATTTTCAAATTCGTCTATTGCTTTTAATGTTTTAAATTAAATCTACTCATAAACGCATCAAATCCGCTCTCTAGCGACGACATACGGGATCTCCCGGTGTAGTATAATGAACAATTCCAAAAGTTACCGCAAAATTTTTTAAGAAGAAGGTATCATTTCATTTTATTCGACCACGACACATCTCGTCGAAAAATCTAAAAAATTGATGGACAACATTTACAGCTATACATATAAATGATGTCGCTGAATTTTTCCACAAACACTGGAACATCCTGTACGCTATATGTATAAAAGTGCATTCAACAAAAGAGCTGCAGTTATCGACCATCCTGATTCCTAATGCAGCTAGTTCGTTCCGATGCATTATTTAACTAGGGTTACTGTACATTAGGAAACACGAACAGTTTATGAAAAACTTCATTTCAATGGCGGCAAACTTTCTATCACTGGAAAGCGCTGCTGTTTCCCAATGCAAATCAGTCGACTAATTGTTTTTCCAACTTGAAACTGGTACATTAAAAAATCCTGAACACTATTATAATATTGATTAGAATACGCGCGCGCGCGATCGAAGAAATTCCCAGTGGTAACCCCTACGTTCAACGGACACGTTATTAGAAAAAACAAGCTACTAATTAGCACCCTTTATTAATCCTTAGACAATACGGTCAATGTAAAGTACCTGATATAAAATGCTCCTAAAAATATTAGCAACTTGCCCTTATTAAGGACAATGGAAGTATAACGATGACTTGTGAGATACCTTTAATACCTTATCGTTCGCGACAAAGAGCGAATGAACGATACGTTTTGTATGTTTAACTTGCATAAGGTTGCACCATGTCGAACACGTCGCTGGTCGCGAAGAAAATCTCTCAACGGACTGTTTCGTGTCTCGCGACGACAAGCGTATTAATTCGTAAAAGTACATTGTAATTGTTCCTTAAAAACGACTAAAGCGATTGCATTCTCTCACTCTCTCTCACTCTCTTTCTTTCTCTCTCTCTCTCTAATGCGCGTGAACACGTGTAACGCGTACGGAAAGTACGTAACATTTGTAAATATAGTACCGAGCGAAACAGTCCACTGGTTTGTCTCTCGTTTTATCCGTTATATGTTACAATTATCAATACTTTTTCTTTTCTTCTAATCGAGTCCTTAGCCGAACAACTTGTCGAAACACCCGTGGCAGTACGGCTTGTCGTTTTGTTCTTTGAAGGTGCCTTTGTTCAATTGTTTCAGGCAGAACGCGCAGACGAAGTGCTGCGGATGGAACTTCCGGAACATCGCTGTTATGCAACGACCTGAAATATTAATATGTATTAGCGTTGCGATGCTGCGACCATGATCTGTCGGTTCCCATGAAAATCACCGACAACGTTTCACCGATTCTAGATTTGGCCGATAATAAATTTGCCCGACAACGACTTTAACCGTCGACGAATTTAACCGACAACGATTTTAGTCGACGACAGTATTATCCGATAGTAATATCGTTTATAAAGATGGTGCTGATATTTTATTCTTTAACTATTCTGCACTGACACTTTTACTTTTGTATAACAATGTAATTATTAACGGATGTTTATGCATTTTCCAAGTTTTGTAGGCAAATTTTCAGAGAACGGAATTAAATAAAATCTTATTTTTAATGGGAACAGACAAATTCTATCGAATTTTATATTCAAGCCTTTTTTGAAAATTTGACAGTCTAATTATTACGCTATAAGAAGTTAGATGCAGTCGGTTAACGTTGTTATCAAATTATGTTTATGTCGGGCTAAGTTATTGTCGGCGATTTTCATGGAGCCCGTACATAACTTACTTAGATTTACAAAATACATGTTTGAAATTTTCGTTACAGGCACAGATAAAAACTTTAAAAATCGCGACCTTTACTTTTTCCTTCGCAATTGCGACTGATAATAATTTTTAAAAATTATTTACACATTCGCTGGTAAACGAAGCTGTTAGGTCGAATTTTGAAAAAGTGATTCGTTCGTAACACTAACTGTGCCGAGCACAAAATGCGACTGTGCTATACATCGTTTTATAAAAATGACAACACCGGATTTACTTAAATTTCTTGCAATTTTTATAACAACATGTGCTTGAATGAAGAAATTCATTTAATAATTTATAATGGAAGCATCGCGGTAAAACCGGTCGTGGTACGTTTAGTGTTAAAAAGGTGTACAAATAAATAAATAATGGTTAATCAAGAGACCTGTAATAGGCTTGTGGCATCCCGCGCATAGGGACCCTCTCTTGGCGTGATAGTGTGTCTCGCAGTAGGGTAGGCCTTCATGGTCAAAGAACGAGCCTCCTTGGAACTTTTGTCTGCAGTCCTATGGACCAAACAAAAATTCGTGCGTGAGCCTCGACCAGCGTCCAAGAATATCGTCGTCATTGAACGTGACAGTGACGCGGGAACAACATAAACAAGCAAACATAAACAATGCTAGTGATCAATGACACGCTCCACGGTCGACACGCACACAGCGAACGCTGCACATAAATGAAATTATCCCTCTCGTAAAAGCGACCTTCACGCAACGCGCTCGCTACGATAGCAACTCCGAGAATTCCTCGTCACCGACAACCATAAAACAGCATGAAAGGGGCTGGCGTTCCGCCGCAGCTCAACCGAGAAGATACGCATAGCGGATACGCTGCAGCCGTGCATCTCTTTCGTGTTGTGTGTGTTTTTGTTTTTTTTTGTTGTTTTTTTTTTTTGGTGTTGTTCTTTATTTTTTATTCGTCATACAATACTAGAAACTGCTATCGTAGCTCTCGCGATTCGTTAACATTGATCTTCTAAGACTAGAAAAAATATGCGATCTCAACCCCGTTAACAATTCATCCGATCAAATATCCCGGCGGAAATACTATAAGATCCTCGACAATGCCCTAACGCGTTAATGATCTGTGTGCGTGTTCGTGTACTGTACAGATTGATCCGTGTGTGCGTGTCCGTGTTTGTGTGTGTAGTGTTGGCATATGCGATCAATGAGAATTTCGAAGCGGACTGGACGACGACGACGCCTCGTCGCAGCGCGTTCCTCTCCGCGTTGGATTCGCCTAAACACCTGTTGGAGAAATTCAGGGGGGCGGGGACATATGCCGGGCTCCGCATTCGTGGAGCGACATAGCAACATAGAGGGGGTCTCGGGGGGGATAATAGGGCATTTCACATAAGATACGGAGGAACATAAGACACCGGGGCTCCGCTTATGCTTCCTCCTCCTCTTCCTCGTCGTCGTCGACGCCCACGCACTTCGGGCAAACGGGTTTGCCCTCCATCGCGTAAAACGACTTTCCGGACACCGGTTTCTTGCAATCCTGCAACGTTCACAGGACATGTGAGTCTACGCTGCCCACCCGTGTCGTTATCGTCGCGGCTTTCCAGCCTGTCCGAAAGACTGCTCCAACTATCAAGCTAAATGCCAAATCCTTGCAACCTCATTAGACTGCCGATCTTCAATGCGAAATATAAATGAACCGTGTATCCGCTGTCTACACGTGGTTGTTCTGCTGGTCAAATCTGACTTCAGATTTGACCGACAACGAATTTAGATAGTGCTGACATTTCTTTCTTTAACTATTCTGCACTGACACTTCTACTTTTGTATTAGGTCGAGTCATAAATAACTTCCGATACGAACAAGAGATTCTATCTAGTCGCATCGGAAGTTATTTATGACTCGACCTAATATAAACATATGCACCCCGGCAAGAACAGTGACACAACTCAAAAATAACGATTTTACAATAACAGTTACGTCAGGCATGCTTTCTGAGCTTGTTCAGATCTATAGTGGCAGGAACAATGTCACTTTAGAGTTGACGGTGGCATCCGTAATATCATTTTACTAGAATACTATTCTTGCCGGGGGGCGATATAATTACTACACTATAAGAAGTTTTGCAGTCTGTTAAACGCAGTCGCCGACTAAATTCAATGTCGGTTAAATCTGGAGTCGGTAAAATATTGTCAGTGATTTTCATGGAACCCGATTATTCATTGTTGGAGCAATCTTTCCACCGGAACATCCTCGACGGTAAGGACCAACGAAGCTTGCTAGAGACCCTGAGATTCCCGTACGCGCTCCAGCGTGATCGAAGGCTGTAACCAAAGCAAACAGTTTCAGTGAAATAGTCTTCCCGAATGGAGAACCTACCCTGCAAACGAAACAGTCGGGATGCCACTGGCTGTTCAACGCGGAGATGTAGTTCTCCATGATGGCGCGGTTGCAGCCGCCACACTTTGGCGCGAACATGTCGAAGTAGTCCTCCCTGCAGTACGGCTTCCCGTCCCGCTCGTGGAACCCTTCCTCCCCGAACTGTTTGCCGCATTGAGCGCAGAAGAAGTGTTCCGTGTGCCAGGTCTTCTCCAGGGCGGTCACGCATTTCTGAAAATAGTTTCGTGTAACCGTCTGGCTCGGGAAGACAGGCTTGACAGCAGGGACGCGTTTAACGCTTTCGGAGGACCAGGCTATTTCAGTTAACCCTGGCTCTTCGGGGATATTCGAGCCGTTTGTATTCTCGTTTCTTTAACGACGTTGTGGGATGTTCTCCGAGTTATCGAGGACCTTGTTCCATTCAAGATGAAGAATGTTAGAATGATATACAGGGTGTTTCGAAAATGTTGTACTTCCCCGAGAGAGGCGATTCCTGAGGTCATTTTTCCTTTTCGAAAATGACTAGTTTAAACGTGCGACTTGCGCGGGGTATTCTCCTTTCCAGGGTTGCACAGGTGGGATAAAATTCAATCTAGGCCGCAACCGCCCTCAAACCTCCCATTTTTACGTTTACGAGGCGTAACTTGCATTATTCGGCAGTATGCAGCTGTCACAGCTTTATGAAAATAGCTACATGCTGTCGAATAATGCAAATTACGCCCCGTAAACGTGAAAGAAGGCGCAACCCACACACTCGCAATCCTGGGAAGAAGGACAGCCCCGTAACAACGAGAATGGATGAAAATTGTGGCAACAACTCCACGATAAACGCGAGCCTAGCGTCCAACAAGTTCTTACATCCAGAATGGGTCCGTTGCAATAAGCGCAACGGGGCGAGAACAGATTATGATAATCGGACTCGCAGTAGGGCTGTCCCTCCCTCTCGAAGAAGTTCCTCGTGCCCAGCTCCTGGTTGCAATGAGTACAAGTAAAATGCTCCGGATGCCACGTCTTCCCCAGAGCAGTGATCACCTAGAGACAGATTGGATACGTTAACTTTCTGAACAAGATGCTTTTTTAGCACTCCGAGGTTTGCTATTTACTTGTCCCACGATAGGCTTCTCGCAGGCGCTGCAGCATCCTTTCTGAGTAGTGTTGACACCTTGACGACTCATGTCTGCTTGGAGGTTGCCTAGCATAGAATCCAACTGGTTCTGTTTGTGTTGAGCCGCCGGTTGCTGGGGATAAGGCTCTCCGTGTTGCTGTTGATAGTGATGGGTGGTGTGAGTCTCGGTGATGTGGATCCTGGTCTGCGGGCCCTCGGGTGGCAGCGGGCTTTGCGAGCTCTTGGTGGCTTTGTTCGGCTTTGCGTACGGGGAGTCGGTCACCGTCTGGTGCTGGTGGGATCCGCTGTTGATCTGTGAACGTATAACAATAAATAAGAACGCTCTTGTGATTACATGATTACAATGATTCGCAAACGTTGCAGTTTGTTTCGCTAGGAGGTCGAAGATGCTGATGATGGGTATTACGGTGGGCTGCCAACTTAGAGGAGCTAGCTCATGTTCCAGTTTCTAATAGTTTCCTTTCTGATTGGTGAGCAATGAACTGAAACATAGTCTAGCTTCAATATATTAGTGGAGCACTACGAAATCTTCGCTAATGGTGATGAGTGTCTCGCGGAGCCCTGCTCATACAATGAAGCTAGCTCATGCTTCCAGTCTTCGAATGTCTCCTTTCTGATTGGCGAGCAGTGAACCGGAACATGATCTAGCTCCCCTAGGAGAGCTCGATGGAACAGACACCAGCAGCAACGTGTCTACTAAACTTCTGCTGAAGGTGGCTTGCGGAACGATGGGAAAATGATTCGAATTGGAAAGACTTGATGTACGGTGTCCAGCGTGGAATGTGTTGGATCTCTGATTAGTATAGGGGTCGAGGGAAAATGTCAAGGTACCGATAAACGAAGATTCTCAAAGTAGCCGCGAGTCCACCGATGTCGATTGGCACAGGCGAGCTTGCAGACTGGCTTTCAAGCTTTGAGAGATTTCGTGGATCAGTATTGACCCCCACCTCCCATATTTTCCCTCCCTCCGCTCTTCTATGTTAAAGGGGCCACGGAAAATCGGCGGAGAGGAAAAGGAGACAAGCTGAAGGAGAGGAGGAGGAGCAGACTATGACGGCCGGACCCGCGACTGGTGGTAGATCGTGGAATGGAAGCTATTTTGGTAACCTAGGGAGCCAAGAATGGGCAGGAGTAGTTTTCACGCGGCTGTTTTCTCATTCTGTAGTGACTTTTAATAGTAAGCAAACACTACAAAAGCTTATTGCACCCGCGTCCAATTAACCGGCATCACGAATCGCGCAATTCAGATCGTGCATTCAAACAATTCAGATTACGTCCCTGGGAGTTGCGTGAACAACGGTTACGCTCTCCGGCAATCGGAAGCAAGTCACGAAAATCCAAAAGTGGCAATTCACTCCATCCCCATCCCTCTCGAGTTCGCGAAATCTAGGCAGGGACGCATTCGTTTCTGGGACCGTCATTCATATTCGGGGAAATCGGACTGAATGTCGGGGCTGTGTGCAATGTACTTTCAAACAAATCTTGTATTATGCATTTTTTAGACCATTTTTTTATAGACTAGTTTCTCCGAATGAGAACCGTACGTAAGGAAAAATTATTCGAACGTGTTTCATCGTTCGTAATGTTGTAAAAAATATACCGTAACGTTTGGAAGAGTCTACAGAATCGTCCATACACCTTTTAAAATTAAAAATCGAATGTTACAAGATTCAGCTGCCTTTTACCAAAGCACAGGACTGCTGTTCGAACTGTAAACTTAATTACGCCTGGAAATAAGTGTTCAGCAGTGGCTACAAGTGGTTAGGAGTTAGAACCATTCTTCCAAATCTACTGTACCTTGAAGTCAGACAAGGAAGCCATAAGATCATCGAGCTCCTTGGTAGCGTTGCTAGCAGTGTGACCATTTGTGTAGCCTCTCTGCACTTCGGACCGATTCAAAGAGCCGTGTCTCGAATTGTAGCCGTCGTAGACTGGTTGGATCTCGGTGGACGTTTCCTGAATGGTAACTTTCACTCTTCCGTCGGAAGAGTAATCCCTGATAGGAATACTGCGATTCATTTCGATTCGTGAATATTCGGATAAATAATTTTGGGATGCGGGGAAGCGTTGTATTATGTTGGAACGAAAGTTCGTAGCGTCTTTATATCAAAATTCAAAGATAAAATTAGAATATTTGTTCATAGGTTTATTGAATAACATGATAAGTCGCTTAAAAAATAGCAAAAGGTAATAGAGAGAATGGAAAATATGTTATTGAACAAATCCATGTATAGATGTACTAATTTTATCTTTGAGTTTTAATTTAAAAACGCTGCTTTTGTTCCAGCCCAATACTTACCCATTGGGAACCGCAGTGCTCAGCTCCTCAAGCAAAGAGTCCACCGTTGGCCTTGAAGCGGACATGCTGCTCGGAGATCGAAGCATCGGACTAGAGTCTCCATTCATTCCGGAGGACACGCGGTTCTCTGCAATCGTAAATGCAATCTATCGATGCAGCATGTTCTCTTGCAAATCTTGTAACATCGAGAGAAGCGTAGCTACTGTTGCTACACCAGTCGCGAAAATAGGATACTGACCTCTTTCCTGATAATGCGCGTTGTAGTGAGCATTGCTGAGGTCTTGGAGCAGAGTGTCCAGTTCCGAGAGGTTATTGTTCAAAGAGGGCGTTTTCCCTCCGGCGCTGCTTTTCCCAATTGTCTCTTCGATAGCTTCTCGGTTCTGGTAAGTCGGCTACAACAAATTCATTATCGACATCCGTCACGACGCTCTGGCTCTTTGCGAAATAAACATTGTCTGCCTCAACTGCGAGAAAACAGTAGCTGCATGGAAGTTCTATTACTTCTTCAACGATATCAGTAAGAAGAGAACAATATTGGCGATATTCCTAAATTCTGTTGGTTTGTACACTGTTTCAATCGCGATAATTCGATGTTTTTCATAAATGCACAAAATAGCAAATATATATTTGAAATTACTTAATCGTCACATCAATTTTTGTCCGGATCCCATTGGTCTACCTATTTTCGACGATAATTTTTTAAATATTGCATCATACGATTTGAACTTTTTTCAGAAGTTAGGACAATTAGTTTGCTACCTATACAACGTGAAAGTAATTTTTTTTTTTTAATTGTAAGTTGTCGGGATTGATAGAGAAAATACTAAAAGTTGCATTTTACAACTTTATGTGTGGGCCTATATTGAAAATTTAAAAAATACGTTTTGCAGATCTCTGTCAATTGTTTCATCGAAGTCGGTTAATGCGGGAAAAAACGATAGACATTGAAAGATGTAAGAAAATCGTGAATAATCGCAATTTCTACCATCTTTAAACGTTCGTAGTTCATTGCAACGTCAACGGATAGCGATGAAACTTTCACAGTGCAACATAATTGACACAGATCAACGAAAGATGTTTTTAAAATTTGCAATATTCATAAATAGACTGCGGCTGTTTTTGCATTTATGACTTACAAAAATTTTCAAAAAATACTGGAGTATTATAAAAGCGGAGCAAAATAAAAATGGTCTGCACCATTTGCAAGAGACTGGAGCCAGATGAACGTTTAATTCTTACTTTAATCGTTTTAACATGCTGGGAACATTAGATTCGGATTATTAAATTACTGTAACTTTTTCACTGTTTTAAATGGCACCTACTCATTTTTCCCATAAATGCATAAAATCCGCAGTCTAGCTCTTACCAATAAAAATATAATTTTATTTGGTACCATCATTTTAAAATTTGTCTACAAAAATTTAAAATTGCATAAACTTCCGCAGTCTATTCATAAACAACATTATATTCTTATAATCATATTCATATGCCTGAACAACTGCAGCCCAGTTGTAGGTCACAAGAGCACGGAAAGATTTCTCGAGGATTGTTAGTTCGATTAGAACACAGCCAGGAACAAATTTTGGTGGTTCGTAATCGAATCGCGGGTCAGACAGAAAGAAAACTCTCCTGTCGTCGTTGGCTCGATGGAAAAGAAAAGGCTTGACGCGCTTGCCAAGTTCCCGTAGAAGCATATTATTTCAAAGCATGATGTCACTCTGGATGCCGTGCACGCCGTTTTGTAAATACATTATCAATTGGGTGGACGAGCCGCGGCGGAGGACAGGGCGTCATGCACTTTTAATAGAAGCCCCGCGGTGGCCGACGGATTTTCACGTTTGTTGCAAAACCTGCAGAGTATGTATCCGCGGTCCAACCCGGCTGTGGAAGCCGAGGAAGGACATTGGATCGACTTCGGACCGTCCGAGGTCGAAACACGGTCATCTACAGAGAGGAAGAAGAGGAACAAGCCTAGAGAATCTTGCTTCAAGAACATAGAGCAGGGGTGGCCAACCTTTTGCATACCATCATCAATTTTTTTCGCATACGAGTTCAGTAAACGAATTGTTACGTTCTTTTTTGGGGTTGGAAATAGGAATATGGATCTCGCGGATATTTATGCATTTACAGGGGCCCACAAAAGTGTTCGTACGCCCTACATGACAGAATAAGATTTTTATAATTGTACCAAACGACCTGATGTTTTGTAAGCAATTAGAAGCATTGGTTTACTAAATGATGTGCAAAAGAAATTTTATAATATACAAGGTTACATGCAAAAATAAAAAAGGCATTTCTTTCAATCAAAAATCGTAGTTTTTCACGGCTTTTGATCAGTTTCTGGTTAAAATCCACAGAATCGTACATCTTTCGATGCGTGTCGTTTTTTCCTGCTTCAACCGATTTCGATGAAATTTTCAGTATGTGTATAACTAACACAGATCTACACAAAACGTATATTTTAAATTTTCATTTTAAGGGCCCAAATAAAAAAGTTCTAAAAAATGCCTTTTTTATTTTTGCATGTAACCTTGTAAATTATAATTTTTTGAAAATTTTTTTGTGCACTTCGTTTAGTAAACCAATGCTTCTAATTGCTTACAAAATATCAGGTCGTTTGGTACAACTATAAAAAACTTATCCTGTTTTAAAGGGCGTACGAACACTTTTGTGGGCCACTGTATGAAGAAATTAGTTGGGTGAAATATAAAACAGTAATAGATTCGAAAAATTCAAGAATATTGTAATGTTGTTTTGATCGCGTAACAAAGTCATTAAGGGATGAAATCAATTTTTATTTTAATCCCGCTTCCCACGATCAATGCGGAAGATTTTTATTTTGCATAGAGATCCGCAGTCTAGTGATAAATGATCTCTTGGACAAATGAATGATCCTGTCGTGAACCCCACAATTCACATTCTGCAATTGTAAATTGTGAAAAATTCCAACCAACTAATGAGTAAGAAAGCTGTATGAATTGAACTGAGAGCCGTCAGCTGTTGGAAATATGAAGATGCACCATTTCTAATCGTCCACAGGTTGGCCAGCGCTTGCTTAGATAGAGAGTCTCGAAAGTTTCGAGTCGCGGAGAATCGGGATTTGTATTTTTTCGTGATCGGAACACAGAACGATACATCCCGATGGAAACTAGGTTGCTCGATGAGTTGTCGGTCCGAAAATATCCATAGAACTGTATAGGTCCACCCGGAGAAAACATGTCGCGGTAGCTACGCGAGTCCTGCGGACACGCCTGGCTTGAATCTCGCGGACCAGTTCTTCGGAAGAACTTCTTCCTCGAATACATATCGAGCCTCGAGACAGAACCGACCGTTCGACTCTTCAAGGTTGGCCCGAATCAAAAAATAAACATCCATTACATCCGCGGAACCCATAAATCCACGCCCCGGTTCGCTGAAAACGTTGCGCACTGGGCCGGAATCGTCAAAACACGGCCAAAATTTGGATTTTCAACTTCGACGACAACCAATGAAATTTATGCAAATAGCTTCTGATATGTGTGCATAATTACGAAAATGCTCTAAGGCCTATATTTCTTGTTTCGAAATATTTAAGGGAGGAAGATGTTAACACTAAACGAATATGATGTTGAAAAAACAAGCACTATCTTCATTTCAGGTTCATTTTTTACAATATCGTAAAAATTACATTGAATTCATTTAGTTTAAAATAATGTGATGTCAAGTAACTGATAAACTTCAATGATTAAAAGTTGAATTTGAATTTAGATTTAAATATATGTGCCCACAATTATGAAAGTGGTCTAAGGATATTAACACTAAATGAGAGTGAGAGAGAGAAATCTTGCCTATATAAAAGTTACAACAATAAACGGTGAACGTGTCCAAGTTGGTAGCGTACCAAATCGATATCAAGGGAGTCGGAGCAAGAAAATCGACTCTCACCGAGGCAGTGGCATCGTTTCCGTTGGAAGAAAGCCGCAAGAAGCTCCTAAAGCCTCGCACTATGCTTTTTTCCGGTTCTATAGTGGCAGCTGTTGGCGCGTGCACCGCCGATGAATCGATGCATTGTGCACAGTTTATGCAACGTCTTCGAAGCCGCGCGGTAACACCGCACGCAACCGTTTTACAACGTGCTAAATTCGAATCGAAGGGAAAGCAGACGGTCCCGACCTTCGATGACGTCCGTCCGATTTTTTTCTCCTCTTCTGTTTATTCCTCTTCTTCTTCGAGGTGTCGAGTCGATGGTGATCTCGCGGAACCTTGGCGAGAGGTCCAAGATCGAGCGTCACGTTTTATGATTTACCGCCAAGAACATTCGTCAAACCGTGAAAACTATTATCCCTGCGACAAAACCATAAATCTACGCGGCGTCGACGCGGCTCGTTATTGCCGCGATTTTACCACGCCGGAAGTCTCCAATTTCCACCAACCCGTGGAGGAATCCTCCTCCTCCTCGTGTTGGCTCTAACGCAATTTTTGCATGTCGATTTTTTCACTAGTTTTTTCGTAAACGTCCGAGGATTTTTGGCAGAACCGAACTCGCTGACGCGTGGGCGCAATAAAAGCTATTTATAACAAGCTCCAGCCGGCATCGAAAAGACATTTTCGCCGTAGGGTAACTAGAACAGACACTGTTTAACTAGATCGGGAACGAACAAGCTTAACCCTTAGCACTCGGGTGGTCACTCGGGTGGACCTTATTTTCCGACCATGAAATTTTGAGCACGCGGACGTCGCGGGAAGACGTGCCACATTAGGGTGTACCTTAACTGTACCTGGTGAAAATGTTTTTGCGAGATTTTCTCACGCCCCTCTCCCCTCCCTAAAATGGTGTCGTTGGGTAAGAAAATAATTCCTGCAAAAGATGAAGTTGATCGGATAAGAGGAAGACGTGCCACATTGACGTTGATGTTGCGAAAAACATGAAATTTTATAGAAATGGGAATATTTGAAGGAAAGACTTTTGATTGTGACTAAACGTTTTGTTTATGGCACAATTTTAGGGGGGGGGGGGGCGGTAAAAAAAACTGTGGTGCTCAAGGTGGTTCGGAACCCACCTTAATAAAAACTATCAATCCCGTCGCTAATAACCACAGCAGTTGAGATGCGACGTAAAATAATTAAAAAAAGGAGGGGCGTGAAAAAAATCTCGCAGGAATTATTTTCTTAACCAATAGCACGATTTTAGGGGGAGGCGTGAATAAAATCTCGCAAAAAAAATTTCACCAGGTATAGCTAAGGTCCACCCTAATGGTCACCCAGAGTCGCCACTAAAAATTGCTGTACATACCATTATTCAAAATGTTGTTCATATTATTAAATATGTTGGTATCTAATCAATTACTAAACGTTTAAGTATTGTATGAAGTATTCCATCAATTTCATATCTATAAAAAGAAAAAAATTGTATAGAATGGAATTATTCCAGATCGGAAGAAATGTTTAATTTTTCAGTCACGATAGCTCCGAGTGTAAAGGGTTAACTCTCTGGACGCAACCAAGGTGGTTTACGTCCGCAGCGAAATTTCACTCTTAAATTTCTTCTTGATATTTATTTTCTCCCATTAACCTTTCAATGGTTATATACAAACATATTAAAATAGCGACTTGAATACGTATTTCAGAGTCGTTTTAGATTCTTTTGATCGATCTCGTTGTTTATTTTGGCTGAACGTATCGTTACAATAACAGTTCAGACGCGGAACATATTGGAAGAATCGAGACAACTGTTTAGAACGTTTCGCACACAATCGAAAATGCGTCCAGCCGAAGAAAGCTTGGCGTAGAATATCGCGAAGTAAAAATATGCGGGTAAATGTTTCCTAGGTGAAGCGGATAGTGGCTCTTGGCTCAGTCTGAAATCGGATTATCGATCTGAGAGGCCCCGTGGAACACCTGTTACGTTCCCCGTCGAGGTATCGACTCTCTTGTCCGCGCGTGCATCTATTATTCAGATTTTCGACGTGCTCGGCTCGGCCAGAAAATTTCCCAGCTCGCGTGGAAGAGCTCTGCGGGCGTCCCAGCCAACTGCACAGTTGCGTATTGCCAAAACCGATACTTACTATAAAATACAACTTCATCCGAAAGTTAATTGCTTCGATCCGCCTTGCCCAATGCCACGGTTCCATCGGCGTGGCCTCACGAATTGCGCAAGTATCATCGCGGTGCAGTAATGCTTCGATATATGTCAAACAAATCGGGACCGAAATGGTGCTTGCATCGTATACAGACGGTTCTCTTTGATCTCGCGTTGGTGGATCGTAGATTAACAATTCTTTTACAATTTTTACAATAAAAGTCCCGAATTGCAAAAACTGGTTAGGTGGAAATTTATACCGCTACAACATAAATAAATTTTTATTCAACGCGACTGAACAACTACTGTAAAGCAAAATTTATTTCTTTGCTTATAATTGAAACACTAAATTTAAAGTTTTGAGATTGTACATACTGTATGCGACTAAAGAAAGAATGCGATTTTCCGATGTAGCATACCAACGCGTTTCTTGTCGATGATCGATGACCAATAAGGCAGGCCTCGTCGGGGGGATCACGAAGCGTTAATTAAACCTAATTCGGTTAGATCGATCCAACGGCCCGGCTGGGGTCATTGCATCGATCATCGTCGCGCTACGCCCGCTCGTTTTTCTTCGTGAATCATTCAACCGGGTGGTTTAACCCCCGGCGAGGCGGGTCGATGATGTTTATATTGAGGTCACGTTTCGATACTCCCACACGATACTGTTAAAACGATCGTTTGCATTACTACAATGCCCATTAGAAAGTGGAGTGTCTAGAAAATAGTTCTCCACGTTTCAAAATTTTTTTAATTTATATTTGATGGCCGGAGAACGAGTGGTCTTTTCCTTGCTGTGAATTTATTCAAGAGTACTGTGCAGCTATTTTCATATAAAATTTCATTATTTTAATGTAAACGAGTGGTTCTAACTAGTTTTTTTTTTCTGCGACCATTTCATTTCGCGATTCAGCTATCTGATCGAATGAATGCATTTGGTGAAACGCATTTGGTGATTGCAATAAGCGAGTGCACAGTATATGTATGTGCAGTATGCGATCGAAATACGCGGACAGTCTTTTTCCGTTCGCGGAAAATTCGCGTTTTGTTCTCCTCGCTCTGTTCCTCGTTTTGGGAACAACTAAAAAGATATTATTAACGCGGCCGAGTCCTTCCGAGACGAGCCAAATTCTCACGTGCTTATGCTAGACTGTTTATCGTTGCGAAAATATTTTTGGTGATCGGTCAATTCCGTTCGGGACCATTGAACAATCCACGGTAATGGGCCGCGATAACACTGTCACGCAATTAAAACATACTGCTGCACAGTTGGCGGTCCTTGGACACGTTCCGACGAAATATTCATTTTCATAAATGCAGTAAAAATATCGGAATCAGTATCTCGGAATTCTCTCAGAGCTTCTTTACAGCTGAAAAGAAGAAACATTTAAGCCCGCAAGTAAAAGATCCGATCGCGTTTGTAGAAAAAACCATATTGCCAATGGAACGAGTAATTTGTTCAGGATTTTTCGGAATTAATCACCAAAAATAATATTCAAAAATATGACAATCTGCACAAGGTATACCCCGCCCTTAATGATGCAAGGGTTACGATATAATTGTTAAGAAATACTTATTTGAAAGCATGCCTTGCAACAGGGTGAATTTCGAGTACAAAACCTAATTGGCGAGTTCGCGATCGAAAGTTCCGTGACTCGCGCGTAACCCGAGCCCGGTTGTAAAAATTGGGAGTCGCGCGCACCCGATTTTTACGCGCCCGAATTTTTCGTAGCCCGGCTGCGGAGGTTCGGTCAATTTTAGAGGCAATATCGAGGCTAATTTTAACTATCGCTTGCGTCATCGGCTCGCATTTTGGAATGTATCTATTTTGCACGGGCACGATTCCGTACAACCATCGACTTCATTTCTTCTGGAATCGAACACTTCATTATCCCGAGAATATTTTAGTTAAATCGGTAATGACGTGGGCTGATAATAAAAAACATTGTTTTATTATCGTAGGAAGATCGCGACGATTTTAATTGACAGATGCCTGCATTGTATATTTTGACATCGGCATTAAACAATATATCTATTCAATATTGAATCGTGGCTGTTCACAAGAACAACCGAATTAAATTATAGATTTGAATACAGTTTAGTCTGAACACGGCTACAAGTGTCACCCTCGCCATCTATCTCAGAACGTCCGCGACATCTCCGGACATCCGTCGATAAAACGACACTCCGAATTTCCTTTTCGTTCGACCGTCGGTTATACGATCATCGCGATCATATCGAATGTGCTAAAAATATTAACGCCAACGCTAAAATATTAAATAAAGCAAATCGTTCCATTCTTCAGATTTTGGCAGAGCCCGAAGAATCGGGACAGTGACGAACGTTTTTACTTGTACGGGCTCTTGTTAAACAAACGGTCGTAGATTTCTGAGAAATTTATGACGAATCATCTGTCAGTTTCAATCCACTGACCAACCAAGACGAATTGCCTCTTTAAATCATTTTATTTCATTCTGGAATGACTGAAATTTGTAAAATGTGTTTTTACAAATTCTATCTCTTTAAACTTTAAATTTTATCCCCTTAAACAAATTTTTGGCTCCACATTTTTGTCATAAATGCATCAAATCCGCAGTCTATACTTCGTCCAACGGATTCGGACAGTAAAAATAAATGTAAATGCCGGTTGGAATAAAATTGTGTTTCGTTTATCTACACTGACTCGTCCCGTTCGATCCGAGTACAGTCTAATGTATTATAGCACTATAATAAATACATTTATGGTGCACAATAGGAAATGCAGATTGTTGTCAGTACGTTGACTAGTCTGCGTCAGCGATTAGGCGGTTTATTGACTCGTAAATATGATCTACATACCGACTGCGCCGGAAGTGGGGAGGTGCGATTGTCATAAGATCTATATGCGCCGGTCCTGGCACCGTTCAATGATCCATAACCTGGTGTTGCGTTGCTCCCGACATGATTCCCTTCCGACGACACTGTGTTCTGCAGGTCTGCCAGCAGCGCGTCTGAAATCAGAAATATCAACAATCATTTTTACAATTTAACCATTTGCACTCGGAGCCAGCTATCTTAACTCGAAAATTAAACATTTCTTCCGACCTAGAATAATTCCATTCTATACTAGTTAAATGTTTGGTAATTGATTAGATACCAACATATTTAAAATGTGAACAACATTTTGAATAATGGTACAGCAATTTTTAGTGGCTAGCTCACCACTCGAATAACGATGTTACAAATACAAATGGCCAGGGCCCGCGAATACCAAGCTACACCCTTGCCTCGATCTTTCTCGGTTCTTGTTTTTCATTCGAGCTCTCTGAAGTCTCGCTAATTTCTCTATAGAATTACAATTTAGTTTCTAATTGCACAGGTTGCGATAATCACACACTACAATTAGCATTCTCCGTGATTGAATAGTGGGAAAACCAAAAGCAGCTAGTTTGCGCAACCGTATTACGTTTCCCCCGACTCTGCGATTCAACTAAATTTACCAATCCCTGAGTCGCTATTATGCTAGAGCTCTAAACATTCGAATTATTTGAACCTCGAGCGAACATTTGAATTTTCAGTGATCTGTACTATATTTATGAATGACGTCGCCGCTTCCATTACGGAATCGACAATCGAACGGCGTCATAGGTGCATCAGAAGTATGCAGAGATCCTCGAAAATTTATTCGATCTCCGCGGTAGATAATATTGTATAATTATCGACGATCATCGTGATCGAAAACTATCGATATCTCTGCATCGAAAAGACAACAATCTCGCGAGTTTGACAAAGCTTCAAGGTAAACACGAAAGGTGGCCCTGGCTACTCGACACAACCAAATGGTACAAGATGGTTTACCGAGGCTGAACAGATTCGTCTCGTTTTTCTCGGTGTTGTAGGCTTCGTAGAGGTTTTCCGCTTGGGCCGTTTGTGATTCGCATGCTTCCTCCATCGTTAGAGAACAAACCACGACACACCCACGACAGACTTCCGGTCAAACTTCGGGCCGAAACTGCGGCCGAGACTGAGACACTCGTGCGGCGAGTTGCTACGGGGAACTGGGAATGTTTTCCTGGTGTGCGACGTATACGGGGAATTAAATTCGTCACCTCTAGTAGATACGGGCCGCAGGACGCTGAATCAACGATAAAAAAACTTTCACACCTACTCGTCGAGCTTGCGATAACCGTCCCCCCTCTTTCACTCTCTTGCTTATATTTATCTCTTTTTACGGCGTTCAAAAAAGTTTGCCATCGACGAAGAACAACGCTGTAGACGCCTCGGCGTACGCGGAAAGTTCGTTTCACCGGTGAAAGACGAGCCTTTAGACTTTTCCGAGAGCACCAATGGAAACGACCGGAGTGTCACGTGCCACATGGAATGTGGAAAGGATTAGCGCGCGCGCGAACGTGCGTGCCACGATCGGCGAAACGGTACTGATTGTCAATAAAGCTGCTCGGTAAGGCGACCGGCTTGGAGACCGCAGCCTGGAGGAGGCGAATTCAACCTGGAGAAGGAGAAAGAACGTGGAGGGAGTGTGGTTCGAATGAGGGAACGCTGCACACTGTTCCGGATAGTTCATGCTAGCTGGACGGAGCCCAAAACCTTTGCGGTTCGACGTGTTCCCTTGATTCTGTTCGAAAAATTTGTACAATATCATTCAATTGTATTCCCCGTTATCGAAGAATTTCAGCTTGGCTTTGGTCACAGTAACGGGCCTAAACACATCGATAAATTAAATATCAGATGACTGCATAACTTCGGGCCCGATTTTCATGGATATCGCAAACTGTATTGTACGGTGGAGTGTAAAAAGAAAAAATTATATAGTCACCATTCTTTTCTACGATTAGAAGTAATTTTTCATATGTTATTAGAATATGAATTTGAATTTTATTTTCAAATCGGGAACGACCTTATGCAATCATCTAATAGTTTTTTCACTATGAAAAATATATTTTAGTGCGCTATAAATGGCGGCGCTCCATAACGTCCTGCGTCCACATTTTGTGGTGACGTACGAAAAGTATGAGGCTGCAGCAAAGTTTTGAGACGAAAGAGGAACAGCCATTTTTCCTGGTTGCGATTTTCAGCCAGGACACAGAAAAATACAGGCCGTCTAGTTAACTGGCATCTCTTTGAAGACAACGTAACCTAGTCGGCTTGCTCATGCGAAGAAGTAGCATGTTAGAACCTGTGTGCTCGCAGTAGTCCCGAATCGAGCAAGCGCGCATGGTTGTTCGCGGAATCGGAAGCGTTCTCTGAATCGTTCTAGATCGTCTGGCATTCTTCTACGAAAGTTACGGAAGCTTGAGGTCATCGTAACTGTCCCCAAGCAACGATCGATTACGAAATATTGAAATACAAATCGTTGATTTCAACACTGACACGCACCCGCATTCGAAGGTGCTTCATTCAGTGTTTGTTTAACCCATTGACCGAAATAACTTGCCGTTTCCCTTGCACTCGACGAAATTGTAATTGCATGGATCGCGGGATAAATCGTTTTGAAACTCGGTGCGTATTCGTGGACGAGATGTGACCCGGTTAACCGGTTAAAAATTCAAAACGGCGGCCCACTGTTGCAACTTCTCTTTCATAAGCCGTTTTTCGGTCGGTAAAGTAGGTCGCGCGGCTTATGTCACGAACGTAAACAGGTGTCCGTTGTTATTATAGTGATTTCATACATATTCACTTAACTTCATATGACTCGAACATAAATAAATTTTTATGCGTAGTCGACAGCTCTGTTTACGCGTGAAACACTACATTTATAATTTCGAGATTGTAAGTACTATATGCGAGTAATTAAAAGTTAATAAAGAAAGCAATTCATCATTTATAACCCAATCGAAACAGATAATTTTTGTTACACGTTTCATTATGAACAGTTCACTTGAATGAGGCACAACATTGGCAACCAGCCTGCCGGAGCTTCCCCGAATCTATTTTATACTTATGAATCATACAGTGTGTGTCGATTTGGACACGAATATTGCGTAGTAAATACGCGTAACGCAGGATCATGGCCATGCTGCAACACGATCGATAAATCATACGAAAGAATCCCGATTCGTACTCAATCTTCTCGTAAACGACGAATACGAGACCGCGGTTGACGTAATACGATTCATAAAATCGTTGGTGGCATTCATACGGTCGTTTCGTCACATGATACTCGATTTGAGAAGCAAACAAATTTCAGATTCATATTTAGCACGCAAAAATCTACAGGGTTCATCTACCGGTTGTTCGCATACAGGGACGCCCTAAAAAACAATGATAACTTTTTTAATATTGAACTATACGATTTTGACTTTTCTGACAAGTTAGAGCAATTGGTTTACCGCATGATGTGAAGAGATATTTTTTGTAGTATTTAAAAAGTTATCGTCTTTTTAAGAGTGTCCAAATATTAGTGGGAGTCACTAACCCTTTGGACTCGAAGCAATTTTAATTCCAAAATCAAGACATTGATCATTTTTATTTTATGGGATCTTTTTTACATTGGGCACGTAAAATTGTTTTCTCATACAACGGCGGAGCTTTTTGCAATTCATAGAATGCAGACGAATTGAACAATATTAAAACTGTTTGAATAATGTTCTAGTCATTTATACTGCCGCCTCAGAGTCACTATTCGAGTGCAAAGGGTATTCTCGTATCACTGATGAGCGTGGACCCTTAGAGGGCGGCTACTTACTGATATATTGTTCCCAACGTGCATGCTTCTGGATAGTCGCCAAACGAGCCGGTCGGATCGGTGAAGCGGATCTCATAAATTCGGTCATCTTACATTAAAGTCTTTCTGAACGAGCGAAACGAAAACTTTGACTATTCGAGTCTTGAAATCCCCGAGCACTGATTTCCGTAGACCCTACGACCATAGTCTATAAACACGGGGGAGGAGCTAACCATTTGACCGAAGAAAAACCGTTAAAAATAAATGCTGCTCTGTTTGCCAATTATGTTTACTACGGACATTATACGGATCACCCAGGAACACGTGTTGCCGCAACGCGAACGGACGCAAAAATAAACGTTTCTTTAGGCGATCGTGTTAAATATAATTACTATGCGAATGTGGTCGGACAAATATTCTCCATTAACAAAAAATGAAAGCTGTATCACTAAT
>CM052314.1:23488744-23546405 GCA_028455605.1 Lasioglossum malachurum | reverse complement strand
GGTATAAAATTGCAATTGAAACAAACGAACAAAAATCCTGCATTTCTTTCCTTACAACCTAACAGCTATTATACGATAATGTTTGAACAGAAAATTAAATGTATTACATATACTATTTGAATAAATATGTCAGAAAAAAAGAGATTGAGAAATTGTGGAATGATTATGGACAGCTCTATAGAGAAATTTGAAAAATTATAAAATATAAGAACGATAATTAAAATTTAGGATATTTTCGTCAGATTTGATTTACGTGTTCTCCACATTAGAAAAAATTAGCAGATACCATTATTATTTCATAATATAGGTGGGGAGTGTACACCAACTGTAATTCATTCTGCAGGATCCTTTTCAATACTGCGGTGCAGCGTTTGAGAAGCATCGTGTGACCCCAGCGAGGTATCTCGGGAAACTGACTCTGAGCTGGCTCCGATCGTTCGTTCGTTTACATTTCAGGTGGCAAACGGGGGTAACTACCCATCGGCCAATTACCACGTAATATTCTCCTGGCGGAAGGTCTCCGAGGTGTACCAAGGAGCTTGCCGCGACGTCTTGTCGTCTGTAAACGATGTAAAGCGGGGTACGGCGGTCCGTCTGGGGACCGAGGTGTGCTTCGTTTATCCTCCCGAGATCGTCGAGGCAGCTCGTTAGCAGAGGGAAACGGCTCGACGTGGCGAGAAGAGACGAGCCCTGAGTAAAGTATAGAAGAGAAGAGAGGGCCAGCCGTTTAAAACGCCACGTAAACACGGCCCAATCAAAGGTTATGGGCCATTAGGCAAGAGAGAAAATTGCGCTGCGTATGCAGGCGCACGCGGTAATCGGTCGCGCGAGTCCGCTCGCGTGCTCACCCGACCGTGTAATCTTTTCGCGTCATTGGCCGCTAAACGCGTATAAATCACTGGTGTCGGTCGTCGACAGCGCTTTCCACCAAGTTACCTGAAAATTACACGGATCGTTTCCACGGTGTATCGCAGCCGCGTCGCCGACGGCAACGACAGCGTCCACGCCGTGCGGATAAAAACCGCATCCGCCGGGAAAATCTAAAGGATCGCCGCCGAGCGAAAGGGTTCGCTTTTGTCCTTTATTCTCGTAACGCGCTAAACGGTCGCACAGACTGCCGATAAATCGAAGATACTCTCGCCGGCTTGTCGACGATTTCATTGCTGCGAACACTACAGCCGCGGAAAACTTGGATTTCTCTTGAATCAGCTATGCGGAAATGATATACGAAGCTCAGTGAAATATTAACCGGACCTTGTATCGCGCAACACCATAGTACTGGATCCATGTACTGGACAAATGAGAGCGAATAGTGACCACTTCCATTGCCTTGCGTATTATCATCACTAGACTGCGGATCTTTATGCAAGATAAAAAATGTTTGCATTGATTGCGAGACACAGGAGCCAAATAGAAATTTCTTTCTTCTTTTAAGTATATCTTATCAGGCTGAAATGAATACACTGATGCCCTTAAATCCTTTAAATTTGCTGTGCTCATTTTCGTCATAAATGCATAAAATCCGCAGTCTAATTAGCACGTTTTTAACTATCGGAGGCACATCAAATCCATTGAAGTCCTGCATAGATCGATTCAGCAATTTAAGGAGCTGGTGAATGAGTCACTGAAATATTACCCGAACCTTGATTCGTGCAACTGCATAGACGTTCTTATCTGCACGAGACCGAGTGGAAATTCAAGTAGATATGTCTCATATTCGACGAGTAAACAAATAGCACCGACGTTTTCAACTATTGACGGCAGCAAATCCATTGAAATCTTTCATAGATCGAGTCAACAACGTAAGGAGATCATGTAAAGTATTGATATACAGCGTCTCGAGTTCACCAATTTCTTTTTATACGCGTTCAAGTATTACCATTTTACCGAATATCGAGAAGAAAAAGTTTATCAATACGCCGGCGCTTTAACCTACATTAAAAGCTCAGTGCGCCAATACTTTTCTCATTCAGTGCATACGTATAGATGGAAGTTTCGAAACCAGAAAGTTGTAGTTCCCTTCCCTCTTTAGACAAAAGTTTCTCCGAGTGCTGGTAGCAGTATTAAAACTGTTACGTACCCTGAAAAACTTCTGTAGCCACGAGCAAGGAAAGAGTCCCTCTTTAATAACCCAATGCCGATAAACGCGAATGATAATTTTCATCTGATTTTACTTCTTTCTCTGTGAATAATACGAGCCGAGTTCTCGCCACCTGTCGCAAACATTCTAAGAATACTATCACGATGATATCGGCTGAATCTGACGCGCGAATCGGTCTATTCCATGATTCATTCAAGAAAATTCTCTCGCGCGACAAAGAGAAATCTGACCAATTGATATAATCGACCGAGGCGAATTGAATAGATCCAGATCGGATCTGTCGAAGGATTCGCTTGCATCCAGGCCATTCCGTTCCCGAGCTCGTTATAATCATTCCGGGAGAGTTAGTTATGGCTATCGGTTAAAGTTCCGAGTGAGCTCTCGTCGCTGTTTAACATTTCTCATTGACAATCGCGGCAGGATCCTGCGTCCGCGTCGCGTCGGGTCTCGTCGGGGCGCTCGTTGCTTATTCCAATCCCCTTTTTCCGAGCTAGTAACGGTGTCCCCGAGGCGAAAGAGATTGGTGGCCGGTGATAATGAAGTCTCATAAATAAAAATTACAGAGAGACCTTCTCGGCGTTGTCGGGGACGAGCGTCACCGAGAAAAAAGACCGGCCCGGAAAAAATCGTCCCTCTACCGGGCAAACTTTATCACTTTAGGTACCGGTAGTTGTTCGCCTTCTGGGCGGGTTCTCATCCTGCTCCGTCAGGCTCCCCGGTTAAACAACGGCTCACCTTTCCCGGCTTTTCTACCGGGGCTCCTCTTCCACCGCTGTGATCGCTGGAACTTGTTCCCCTGGTGTACAGGGAGTTTCAAAATTATATGTCTGTTACACAAATGGACCGCAAAATTCACCTTAACACTGAATCGCAACGTCAAAATTGTGTTTTATTTCATATCACTTTTATTTCTAGCAGCTTTAAGAGAAGAGCTTTTGACAAGATATAATTCTTACTAAATTAATGCAATTACCAATGTTTGGGTTCGATTCACTGCACCGCGTTTAAGAATTATAGCAACTTAAAATTCCACTTCAAACCCTATTTAAACCTTGAAAAAACGCAACTAGAAACTCCAGTTTTTTTATATAGTAAAAATGATGTAATTAATTATGTTCAAAATTTATTAGGATTCAGGTGCCTCGAGGAGCGAGGAGCGAGGTGCCTCGAATTCGCCGAGCATCCGGAATGACCCTGTGTTAATACAACAGCTGCTGGCGGAGGCTGTCGGTATGTTTGCATGACCGCGCCGTGTCTCCTTCGCGAAAGTTGCGACCGGACAATCTGTTACTCGGGCAGAAGACACAATGCAGCGTCGCGAACGAAAATCGCGACGCGTCACCAGCGTAAAAACCATCCTCGAAGGGAAAGTCGATTCCATCCCGGCTGTAACGGCCCATTTCAGCCGAGACGAAGCGAACGACTCGCGGTTCCCTCGACAGGCCGGCTTTCATCGAACCATCGAGTCTCCGGGCCAGGCGTCGTTATCGGCGGGTTCACGTGCGAGGCGTAGCTGATGAATGGTCCCTCCTCTGCAAAGGCACGGCCGTCACGCGAAACGTTATTTATAACATCGAAGCTTGGAAGCTGGTACGTCAAGTCAGGACGACTTTTCTCCCTTCCGTTCTCCCCTCTTCCTCGTTCCTTTTCTTTTTTGAATGAACGGCTCGGCGAATGAACCAGCCGACGCACAGTATTTCCTAGAATCCCGTTTTTCGTAGTCAAAAGCCAATTTTTCGTACATTGAAAAAATTTTTCTATAAAGTGACAACCCTTCAAAACACCCTAATCCAAAATATTACCCGGTTTAGGTGATTCAACGTAAAATTAACCGTCTTATACTGTTCATTCTAAATATACTGATGAATCATTGCTCTCTCTTTATTCTGAAGAAAATACTTGTAAACAAATTTTCCCATAGTCCAAGAGACCGCGAAATACGAACTCTAAAACACCCTTAAAACCTAGGAGGTGAAGGTTTAAAGGGTAGCTAAAGAATGTCGTTGGTGTTCCAAATAAATAATAAATATTTGCACGTAAATGTTGACTTCTGCCGGCCGGCGACTTTTTTCCCCGCTGGATTGTTGGAACAGCCGACTGTGCCGCAGGTTGACCAACACCGGCCGGAAAGATATTCGCCAGGGAACGAACGAGGACCTTGATTCCGCGAATTTAATTCATCAGGAAAAGCGATGTTGTCGTGAAGGAAATTAGTGGAAGCTGTACGGAAGTGCTCCTGGTATCTTCCACTAAATGGTGCGGCTCTTCGAATGAAAGTAAGATACAATATATGTACATACAGGTTAGTAATTGCTAGGTGAAAAAGTCGGAAGAAAAATACCAACCAGCGGCATCTCTTAATGAACTATTCTTTTAATGCATGTTTTTCTTTTCTTTTCTACTGTTTCGAACAAATCTCTTGATACACACGCTTCTTCTTTGTTAATATTTCATTTGCTAATGTCGGTCGCCATGTCTGAAGAATTTATGATAACACGGTCATGCGAGATAACTTGCTTTTTTTCATGGATATTAATTCTGTGTTCATACGAAGCTCAGACAAATTCAACATTTAATTGAATCGAATACAGGTAGGAACAAAACTGATCACACACACACACACACACACACACACACACACACACACACTCACTCACTTTAAATCAGAATAACTTTTTTATGAATGGACCAAACGACTTCGATTTCTCTGTAAGGCAAAATGAATTATGCAGTTTAGTAAATGACGTGTAAAAAAATATGTTGAAAAAATGCATTTGGTCGGAATTATGAAAAACAATAGTAAAAATTGATTTTTATGTGATCAGTTTTGCTCCTAACTGTATTGTTGTCCTTCTACTTCGTAGAAATATTTTTAGGTGCCTGTATTATACAGTATCAGTATCAGGGAACTGGGACAAGTTACTGCTCTCTTCTAACTAAAAATAGGAAAAATCATAGAGGAACAGCCGATGCACATTAATGCAGCCCAATTTTATTTGTTAAATCAATCTTGAACCTGAAATTGGCCCGACCTGACTTTGATCCGGCGCTTTATCGCCAGAATAGGTTTAACAGCAACGCGGTATGAATGATTTGCTCTACCCGCGACGCGATGGATTTATTTGGGAGCTGTAAAACTTTCCGATTGTTCAGTGATAGTTCGTCGGGGAAAAATATTTCCGATGTTCAGTTCCAATTAACCCGGTAAACCGTCACCGCTTTTAATTCGATATTGCCGGTATGCATGGAGCCCTGCCGCAGAGTGTAATCGATGGCAATAACGCGAACGGAAACAAGCCCAGGCATATGCACCGGAAATTGTTTTATTTACTCTGGAAACAGCGTGCGCTCGATTAATGACTCGTGTCCATGTGATAAAAAAAGATGGGGGGTACACGCGTTCACGCATAACTATAACAGGCCGAAAATACCAGGCGGGTTGCTGCGAGTTGTTTGGGATTACCCGCGGCGTTTGTCCAGAGTCAACGAAATTGCGAAATTGCGAAATAACGAACAAACACGACTAAAAAAATTTCCGGATTCTCGTTTGATACGAGGGATTTCCGCTCGCGGAATTCTCCGGCGAAGAAAAAAAAAAGGAGAGAACAGGAAGAAACAAATGGAAAAAAGGAGAACGATGAAAGGAGAAAACCGAATACGCGACGCGCTGAGTGTTCGTTTCTTCGGCTTGGAATTCGGCCAAGTTCCGGCCGAGCTGGATGGGAGAGGTGGCAGCGGCGGCGTGTTCCCCTTTTTCCAGAAGCAATTGAATTTTTATATCTGCTTGGTGAGATGCGGCTGGTAAAAAATGTCGAATGATTCCGAGACCCGAGCGATGGCTCGAAGCCGTATAAGACCACGCGAAGTGTCATACGTCTCGCAGCCTTCACGCTTTACGACAGGAATTCTCTTCTAGTTTCCTCGTTCTTCCTCTTCCTCAATTTCTCTCTCTCTCTCTCTCCACTACGATCTCCCACGCTTTGCTTATTTCGTGCAGTGAGATCGATACTTTCGACTCTCACATGAAAAACGCAATCTTCCTGACGTTTCAGTTTTCAAAACCGACGAAATCTTTGTTAACCCACGCGAACAATTTTCTAATTTCAGTAGTACACGAGCTGGGTGTTTATCAGCTATTTATATATTTTGAAAAATGAACCTTTAGATAGTGCTTGTTATTTCAACATTATATGGAATTCCCTTAGTTGTTAATATCCTTTTCCTTAAAATAGTTCGAAGCAGGAAGCTTAGACTTGCTAGGATTGCAAGGGTGCGCAAGGCATCTTCCGATTTCTCGATAATGCGAAGATGGAGTTTCTCAGTACTGAAAAGCGCTAGATGAAAGATCAATCTAGACCGCGATCGCCTTCAAAAGTTCTAGTTTTACGTTTACAAGGCGTAATTCCAGAAATGCTAGAAACGAGTCTACCCCCTTAGCGGCAAGCACGGAGCACGTGTCCAGGAATTTCGACCGTCAGTTTAGGAGTCGAAATGAATACCGGTACTCGACACGATTTTATGCATTCGCCAGCAAGTTTCTACGAATCCCGAAACCGCGGGGAGAGTCTCGGCGCAGATTCTCTCAAGGAGAACCCGCACGGAACACTCAGCGAGGTAATGATAGACAATCGACCTTGATAGGAACTCTTCGCTCGCGTACCCTGCATCTCGGTGCGGCGAAATATTTTCTTGTGATAATAATCCGTGCTCGAAGAGCTTTATTCGGAATGCTTGGCCGGATAATGGTTACTCGTTACTCGCCGAGCACTCGAACAAGGCATGAGCTCCCCCAACGAGATAGAGATAAAACAGTTTCCTAGAGAGAATGGAAGTGGAATAGTTGGAGATCCGAGTACAATTGTCACTCCATCACACGCCATTGCCGAGTGCTACACCGATAAAAAAAAAGCAAAGTGTATCCGAAGATCTCGTGGAAGCGCTGCTGCTAGAGAGCTTGTTAGTGTTAACGGCTTTGAAAAAACTCGATTCACTTGCGAACTGCTCGAAGAAACTTCAAAGTCTCGCGAAATTGATACTCCTTCAAGCTCGCGAAGCTGCACAGTACGCCATTCAAATATTTCTTCATCTAAACGCTCCTCGAAAACGTTTCACGGTTTTTCGAACTCGGATGTCTGTCGGTTATCTATTTTCGAAAATAAGTAGAACGCGTTCTGTACGACTTTATTGGATTCAACGTACAGTGAGTAATATTTGGACGGTATTAAAAAGACGATAATTTTTTGAGAAGTTAGAATAATTCGATTGTAACGTAACGTGAAAGAAATTGTTCAAAAAAATTGCAAGTGGTCGGAATTGCAGAGAAAATACTCAAAGTAGTATTTTGCAAATTTTTATGTAGGCTTATATCGGAAAAGAAAACACGTTTCGTAAGTCTGCATTGATTAAACGTCTAAATTCAATGTCTGTCTTTCAAAAAACATTCACAATGCATTTAATCGACACGAATCTACAAAACGTATTTTTGGAATTTTCAATATAAGCCCAGATAAAATAATAATTTATACATCATACTCAATTGATCCGACATTGATGTCCTAGTTCAAATAAAGACGATAATATTCATGATACACACCGTCTTCATAAAAGTGTAGTTTCGAACTACACTTTACGACTTTACGACGCGACTTTAAAGTTTGAGACGATGTTTCGTCGAACGTATGACTTAAAAACGACTTCACGCGACTCCTGGTTCGTCGTCCAGTAGATGTAAGATCGTGTTCGTCTGTGTTCATTTTGTCATCTTATGAAGTTCATGTTTAAACATTGTAGGAATCCTACGAATTCTACGACTCCCGCAATTCTATTAATCTTTACATGAAATTTTTTCATGCGCGAAGAGAATTTCAGAATCGACAACAAACATATATATTGCTACGAACATTAACAAAATACATGCCGTGTACATGGTGCATAAAAAGTAATGGTCATCCGTCGTAGGGGTGAATCTACTTGTCGCAAAATTGTTTAATTTTAATTACAAAGAAAATTGTTGTGAAAGTTTGTTTTTACATCAATACCTTCTACTCATCGAGAAAAGAAAAAGTTTGAGTACCCTTATAAGAGTCCACGTCATTGATGAACGTAAACAGTGCCAAAAGGAATTTCTTTGACAGTTTCCCCACTTCTCGACCTAAAGTCCTTCCGACACACCCCTGTCCAATTAACAAACGCAATATTTCCTCACCCTTAACCATTCATGAAAAACCGAGGTGACAACCGCAGTACTATTTTGACCGTTGTCGAAGTAACTTCCCGTTTGCCGTCACGATATCGGAAAGTGTATTGTGTAGTATCCAATGATTGCATAGAAGTGTGGTGTTTTGTGCTTCATCGTTAATAAGACCACTTGATCCGACGGAGGAATAGAAGATTCTGAAAAATTTGTAAGTACCTATACTTGACATTCGTATTTTATAATGTAGGATTAATATTCTTATGTGTAACAATGGATACAAGGAATTCTTTCACACATTTTGCAACTTCAAATTTATGATTCGAATGGGCAGGGAGACGATCACTTGGCACGGGCCTAGCGACGAATGTCCCTTTAAATTTCGTTTGATTATAGTAGACTTTTGTCTATACGTATAATTCTACACAATCAAATTTGCAAAAAATTTAACAGCTTATATCTCTATTTGTTTGCGACATGTGGCTCCTTTCAAACTGTTTCTCTTCTCGATGAGTAGAAGGTATTGACGTAAAAACAAACTTTAACAACAATTTTCTTTGTTATAAACTATTCTGCGGCAAGTTTCTCTTAGAAATGTCCACCGATCCAGAAGTATAGATTCACCCCTATAACCGATGGCCATTACTTTTTATACACCCTGTACAATGTGAGTTCCATTAGCAAGAATACATTTCTGAGCCCTGTTGATTACATTCCTGGTGCTTCGCGATAATGCTGCACTGGATATAACCTAATACCAAACGACCTAATAATATTTCAATAGAGTGTCGATGGTGGCGGCGTAAGTGGCTGAAAAAGTGCGAAACCGAATGAGAGAGCCGTGTTGATCGCGAGGACCGTATAATTCGCGGCAGCAGTCAATATTTCCAAATGAAATTTTATTGTGAAACACTCAGCGAACGGGGGCGGTCACGTCCGTTCCCAATGATTCACGCGGGGAACGTTCGCGCGAATTTTTAAGCAATGATATACCTCGCGGCGAAATTATTTCGATATTTAAACGAACGTTTTATGCCGGGGCAATAACGTTTTCTCACAGGAGAACGGTAAATCGCGGGACAGCACGGTGTAACATAAATAAGCGACGTCAATGAAATATTAATTCCGCCGATGGCAAAATGAGCGCGCTGCAACTTTTTCAACGGCGCGGCTTCGTGTTTTACGGGAACGGAACCGTGTTCGTCGCGTAATTTCCCCGACCCTGCACAATCCGGCCAGCTGATATTTTCGCGTGGCACGCGGGGACCAGATGCACACGGCTTTAAACTGTAATAAAAATCCGTGCGCGTTTCCGCGTGTGCGTGTACGCGGCAGAACGTTCCGTTCGGCCGACGCTATCGCCTGTCCCCCGAACATGCAAATACGGATCGCAAATATTGAAACACGCAAACAATATTCGCATTCGACTCGATAACATTCGACGCGGCCGTTATATTAACTTTTTATACGCGCGTTTGCTCGCCATTTAAGGGAACGAAACGACCCGGCCGCTCGGCTGCGCCGGCGAAATCGCTCCACGTCGAACCAGGCCGCTCGTTAACCCTTTGACGCATTCTCTGCAGGGAGACTGCAACTCGACACAGTTTTCATACAATTTCATATCTAATTCGAACCTTATCCTTCGCAAATTTCACTTTATGCTTTACACCGAACTTCCTGCGTTTTCTGCAGTATCGCTAATACAGGTTCAGAGCTGGGGAAAAAATAGTATTTTAAATAGTAAATAGTAAATAATCCTATTCATCCTAAAGTATGTGTACAACTTCGAAAATAAAATATTTTATATTTGATGCAGGAATTTTTGAAAATAAAATAATTTATTTGAGTCGCGCAGTAGAAGAATATTGGAAATATTTATATTTTGTCTTTATTCTAACGATAAGATAGACTGTATGTTTATGCGGTTTCTCACGATATTGTTATTATAATTCTCACGATTCTGGTTAATAATCTAAAACAAAAAAAATGCGGCACACACGCATACTGCAACATAATTTATTAAAATTGATAAACAGCACGGTAGGGGAACAGTGTATATATATATATACATCTATAATAATAATTTGAAGCCATGCGATGTTTCTCTGGGAGTTTCTTTCGCCCGATTGTGTGTGTGAGACGCGGTTTCCTTTATGGGATCGCGGCTAATGCCACATCCATTTTTTATCTTCCCGTTGCGTCGGTGCATCCCGCGGCCGCGCCGTATATTTAGTTTTACGCGTCCCTTTAAAACAGTAAGCAGCTTTGTACACCGGTCCCCATTCTGCCGGCGGAGTAATTGGAAACGAACGAGTAATTGTGAATACAGGCGTGTTTCGGTGTGCTCGTAATGGGATACGATTTCATTTCCGTCCGCGCGGAAAAGTTTATCGAGAGTACGCCGGGGAACATTGCCGCGTGTTCCTAGATCCATGCATCCCTTCGGTGCAAGGCAACCTCGATATAGTTTATGCACCGCCATGAATGCGCGTGTCGCCCTTGCCGGGCGACGCGAAACCGCGCGTATTTTATGCCGGATACACGCCGCGATCATAATTTTTCGTTCCAATATTCTTTCGGGGTAGACTCGCCCTTGTTCTACAAGTTCAAAAGGTCTTCCAATAACAGCGATAAATCTTTCAATTGTTACAACCGGTATGTTCGTTATTCAATTGTTAGTGTCACACGTTACTTGCACTCAATAATGCTCGGCAAGTCATCGTGGATAGATATTCAGTTGCTGAACGCGTTGAAATTAGTAAAATTTATCGCTTTATTGAAATCGAAATTCAACGACAGGATTATATTCGAGAAATCCGGAAGTCAAGTGGCCTCGACAATCGTGCGACTTGACGCCATTAGACTTTTTTTAGTGGGGCCACGTTAATTCTCTTGTTTATTCCAATAAACCACAAATTGTTAATGTGATCTTAAAACAAACGTAATTCGTGTTATCGGTGAGATACGACCTGATTTATGTGCCAGAGTCATCGAAAATTGGGTTTGTCGGATTCACTCCACCAAACGCAATCGTGGTGGTGATTTACATGATATTGTATTTCATGTGTAATGCCACATCGAATGTACTTCAAAATACATATAAAGCAGTGTGAGTACTAGATTATCTTCTGTATTTTTCGTTTTATTTCAATTCAAAGTTCTATCGCTCTTATCGAAAGACAACCCGCGGAATAACTGCGAGACATACCGTGTCCCCGGAAGAAACGTTCTGATAATATTCATCCGTTGAAGTTGGTGCATCTCGGGTCTAATCGTAAGAATTACCCGGGGATTCCGGGTAACGTTGAACAGTGAACGAAGGATTAAGGGATTAAACGCAGCGTTCAGCAGCTGTCCAAGTACCTTATGACAGTGTTGCATAATAAAGCGATTCCTGACGCGGTGAACTCGTTGTTTGCTCCATTTGCGTTTCCGACAGACAACATAATGTCGACGTGAAGGGTGCTCTATTCGCAGGGACAGGTTGCTACCGCAACCGAATCATGAGGCTTCTACCAGCGAAAGAGCGTATTATAGTAGCCGAGTCAGCGGATTTCGGCGTACAGCCACGATGTATAGACCGATACGTCGCCGGTCGAATCAATCTTAATCCCAGGGTTTATCGTTTTCGTGTTCAGCTCCAGGGAAGCGCTTCGCCCTGTCGCTTGATTTAAAGTCCAGGATAATATCGGCCACCATCCAAGGTGGAATTGCACTCCGCCAGGTATGCCGGAGTAAATTCCGACGAACCGTCGCGGCATGACGGCACGCCCGCAATGTCTAATCAGTGCCAACTCAATTTCCTGCCGCGTCTATTGTCACCTGATTCCGGGCGCGTCTCGTTGCCCTCTGTATGCGTGCGCCTGCCGCCACCCTTTGTCCGCAATGGACTGGAGGTGTCCCGGATCGTTTCGCGTCCACCCGGCAATTCTAAAGAAACGCTCCGGGACGCCGATATCCTCGGCGAGATCGGGTCACCGGGCGAAATAAGATTAAAATCTAGTTCTCGCAGAAGTACGGCCGTTCCCCTCGAGTTCAAGATATCAATTATAAGTAAACTGCGGTTCTTTATGGAATCATAGCTTCTGAAAATTTTCAAAAAATGCTAGGATATCAGATACGACGGAATTTAGTACGATTTTTATTTATTTTGGACCCCCACAAATGTAGACTGCGGATTTTATGCATTTATGACATAAATGAGGGTGGATGCAATTTAAAACGGTAAATATTAAGACAATTTAAGAACATCCATATGTTATATTCAATTTATTAAAATTGCTAAAGATGCAATGAAATTTTTACATGCTTTCCGTCTGTCTTGTAATTAACGAAGAAAATTTTTATTTTGCATAAAGATCCGCAGTCTACTAATGAAAATAGGATTTTGTTTTGCTACCACTTTCATTATTTACAAAGAGGTATGTACTCCGATTTTCATGAAATTCATGAAGAACATTTTCTCTCTTTTAGTTTTCGAGATATTCGCGAAGAACTATCGCTAGTTATTTGCATTAAATAAAATGTTGAATTTCTTAACAATCAGGTTACATTTGATTTGATTTTTTTTTTTACAAAAAAAGCTCACTTAAAAATACTTGATTTACGATGCGTTAAAGACAACGCCCATGGGTGTACGCTGGTCGGTCACTAAACCTTAATATCCTCGAAAACGAGTGCGCGTGTGAACGAATGAATTTTCATTCTCGGTTTTCAAATCGTATTTACCATCGTGATATCCTCGGCGAGCGAGCGGACGCTCTGGAGCCGTCGTAACTCGGCGAGAGAGGGACCGAGAGAATTTTTTCCAAGGGTCACCGTTAATATTCGACCGGCCTTCATTATCGCGGGCTACCAGGGATCCCGGTTTACGTAATGCGCTCGCATTTCACGCGATATGGAAACGCAAGAGTCGGTGGTTTCGGCAACCTCGAGCAAGATAACCCTACAGGTCGAACTCCCCGGCCGTTATGCCGATAACGAAAACCCGTTTCCGTAAACCGATGTTCTCCGCCAGCCCCACGGGGGTTCGCTACATAAACTATTTCAGACCCCGCGAGGATTACGCGGATTTTCCTCGTGCCTTCGTCACCGTACCCTTCTTCCCAGAATCCCAGCCCAGCACGCGTTTCCACCCCTTCCTGCCTGGAACTTATGTACAGCAGCCGTATGAAATTTTTCCCCTTTATCCCTCTTTCCGGCAGATTTAAGCGTCGAGCGGTTTAACACGTTCGATACCGCGCGAGAACCCGGCAGGCAGTGCCTCGAGCAGTTTACTACAGTTGGCGTTGCATGTAACACTTCTTCTTGCTACGAAAGTTTTCATACCAGGCGTCAATCGACACTGACACCGGGAAAATGTTGATTTTCGTCCTACCTCCGCGCTGTTCGGAATTGTTTCCCGATTCTGCTCGTTCCGCGCTTCGGTATTGACGTTGTTTCACTGCCTCCGACACCTAGAGACGTTTCTAATGGGTTTGAATCGTATACTACGGTGCTTTGATCTGAAGAAATTGGAAACAAGCGGTACAACTATTTGAAATTAAATGTGTAACTGCACTGCGGATCTCTTTGTGCAAAATAAAAGTCGTCTGTATAAATTGTACACAGTACTAACACGCTGATATTCGTACATTATTTTAATCTATACACTGCTTTAAATGCTGTTATTTTCTTCCCCGATTGTGCTCGGCCCGAACAAAACAACACAAAAACAACGTATAAATCATTATCGGGAAGTTGGGAACAAAGGTAAAAGACACATAAAATAAAATAACACGAAAGAGATAAAAGGATTCAGAGTTCTGCGAATAACATGCGTTGCAATGAAATGTATCTCGTGTGTTCCATACAATCGTTAATCTCATTATACCAAAGGCCAGTGGGCTAGAATAAGCATTGTAATTATTTCAGTGATGAATGTAAAATAATATGATCAAAATTCAAAGATAATTCGATCTTGTAACCAGGCAATGCCGGATGGAATATACGTTGTGTTCTATGTATATATTCGAGAACATCGATAATAGAATACAGTATGTAATAATTAGTGGTTGTTACGCAAACGTGATGTGAATAAGTAGCCGTGGCAGGTCGCCATTAACAAGGCTAACGTCGGGCCGCGAACAATTGTAAGACCGAATCAATGGGATCTCTTCGATTTTATTTTAACGACATCTAGCCGTCCTCCATTTAGTGGGCCAAACCGATTCAAGGAGGAAGAGAGCGGATGGAACAAAAATCCGGCCTCCAATAGGAAAGCACCGGCCGAAAGTTGCGGTGAATAGCGGGCGGCGCGGCGCGACGCTCGGATTTCCTCGTCCATGTTTGGCGACCGTATTTTTTCCACGATGACAGTACGGGCCGGCTAACAGAATCCCGAACTTTGGTACCGCGCCAAAATATTATCGTCCAGTGTGCTTTACATTGTGCCCGATCGGGTGGCACGGCGCCGCACAGTGTTCCGGATAGGAAAATCGCGAACCATTTGGCCAAAAAATCAACTTTCGGGTATCGACTTCTGCTAAACGGACTCTTCTTTCTAAAAATATCCGCATGTCTTGAAAATATTAATCAAATTGAATGAACAGTTCTCCACAGAAAACAAGTCTTAAAGTCGGACATTCTATTCGTTATTCGTAGGTTCGAATACATATTTTTATTTAGGTAAAGTTTCTGCCCAACTCTGACTGACCCTCTTACGAGGTTTAAAATTTCCAATTGTACAATGTTTTTTGGTGTATCAGTACAGTTCTCCTTAACGTATGTTGACATAGGTGGCCATATTGGATGCTTAGTCTGTTGTTCACTGATCGTTCGTGAATTTTTGTCCAAAAACAATAGTGTTATGATGCCTCAGCTTCTCTATTCACCGGACATGGCCCCCTGTGACTTCTTATTTCCGAAACAAAAAAGAACCGTGAAAGGACGACGCTTTGCCAACATTTAAGAGATACTGACGGAATCGCTAAAGGAGCTAAACAGCATACCGGAAGTTGCGTTCGAGAAGTACTTCTGAAGGGGACAAAATTATAATATCGGTGAATAAACAAATATTTTTTGAGAAACACTAAAATTTTTTTATCAAACTCCGTAGTTCCGGTAGCAGGCAGAGCGGTTCAGAAGCTCGCGCGAATCCGGCAGCACGTCGAAACGAGGGAAGAAACGGGATCGCAGTTCCGTGCACGAGTAGAGACTCGATACCACTAATTTCACCGGTAATATCGACGATTCGATCGCGTGTGCAGTCTCGCGAGGGATAAGATCGCGTCGAAACAGGGGCGAGAGAGAACGTGTGTGCAGTGTGCACGGTGGAGGCACGTGCGCATCACTGCGACACCGACACGCATTGGAACACATACACCGTCCAAAGGATGGCATTGAGTCGCGCGTCGAGGGAGACTCGCGGAGTTTCTAATGCGTTAACGAGTCGTCGACACGGTTGACGGTAGTTTGAGCGATCTGCTCGTCGTCGCGGCTGGCTCAATCATTAGGAGGCATGCATAACACCCCATCGACGGTACTGAAGTGGAGAGGCCACGGCTGTCTGGAAATTGGCCCGATCCTGTATCGGGAATCGAACACTCGCCGGTATAACGAAGCCAATTTTGCTGCGACGCGACGTGCACGGACGTGGAGACGAAGGAAAAGGAGCGAAGAGGCCGCTGGAATCCCTTGCAACTGGGCCCGAAAGAACAGGGGTAGATTATGTGATCGGGTAACCCCCGCTCGAGTCGGACTTCGTTGATGCTTCTTAGAGAACGTTTCCGGCAGACCTCCATTATGATGTCATTACACTGTCCAACAAATCTCAACTTTTTTTATGTTCCCAATATACTGTTCGGTCCTTCTTGTAGAGTTTTTTGTTATTATAAAAGACATTGAATTGTTCTTTACAGCAAACGATTCTGTAGACTTTCCCGAATCCAGTGATATATAATATTAAAATAGTGTCCGGGCACGGTCGTTGTCCGCTCAAACCCCCGGCCTTTGGACAACGAAGGAGCTTTTACTGTAACCGTTCTCGAAGGAGGAAGGGTAGATACAGCCTTCGCGGTCTCCGATGAGAGGGTGGCTAAATTAGATGGAGCGGTAGGAGTGTCGTGACCTTACGGAAAAATTGCCGAAGTATAATTGCAAAGGCTCATCGCGGCGTTGCGATTACGGCATTAGTTTTACGATGGCCGTATCTTTACGAGAGAACTCGACCGCGCGGAGGAGCAGGAGGTCGAGCAACCCCGGAAGCAGGCTAGAGACGATCCTAATCGGCCGGCGTTGTTGTACTTAATATCGGCAACGGGAACAACCGTTAGCAGGACTATCGATCCGTTCCGGCTGAAATAGTAAACGATTCTTCGGAAAACTATGCGCCCACGCTTGTCCTTCGCTCGCTCGACTTTCGGTACGCCGGAACCTTCGTAACTTTACGCTCACGGACAATTAATCGCCGATTCCCAGGCAACGCGCTGACCGTCTTCGAGCACCGGCTCGAAGTTCAAAGTAAATTCGACGAGCGGTAGGAACGGCTAATGAACGGACCCGAACGCCCCGCCGCTGTTTACGGAACCGGAGAAATCCTCCATAAATGCCGGACGAATCCCGAATGAAATTAGCCCCGCTTTTACGACCCCGCGTTTCGACGAGAGTCCCGCGAGCATTCTTCCGCCACGGAATCGAATTATTGCGAGTCGCGGAACGAGACTACCGACGTCTGTCACCGATTCCGGTCCGCTAATGCGAGACCCACGAAAGTGTCTCTAGAATTGATTCATGTTTACATAGAATATCGTGCACCGAAGCTTAACCCCTTGCCGTATCATGTTCGTTATAGTTACAGCGATTGAAACGTCTTTATCCCCAAAAATGTCTCGTAGAAGATGAAATCAAATTTATATTTTTTTTTACATTATAATCAAATTTTATTTCATTCAAAAGGAAAGACGTTCACATTTATCAGGCTTTGTTTAATTATGTTTTTTAATTAAATCTTCTTTTTATTTTTTAATTAATTTAATTATCTTCGTGACAAGCGTGATTCGTTAAAATACGGCAAGGGGTTAAAGATTCTTTATAACGAACATGAACGTACTATTTCGCCTTGTTACGGATTAGGAGTTTTCACGTATTGATTTCGATGCTTATCTCGCTGTTGAATGAATTATTCTGGGTATAATCAGACTCGGTAAACATTCCCAAAGAGGAGTGTATATCTATCTTCGATGTGCGGCGGTGCGGCCAGAGCCTTGCTCCATCAGAGTCCGATGAATAATTAAAGTAGAACAATAATTTCGCGCAGGGTGGAATCTTGCCGTTCTCGGTCAAGAACGTTGACCGTAATTCGACGATCAGCCACGGCGATCAATGGTATAGCAGCTAGCAAATGCGGTTCATTTGCGAGCAGATAAAATCAGGGCAGCGGCGGTAGCACGACTGGCTAGCGCTATCATCAGCCGCGCCAGCAGGTACTTAACTGCAGGATGAGTTAAGCATCTGTTGGCCGTGCGTTAGCAAGTTTCTAATTTATTTACTCGAAACGAGACTTGCGGTGCTCGCGGACTTCGAACGCCGCTTTACAGCACGTAAGTGTGAGAAATAAAGTTCGCGGTGCAACAACGGGACTATAAAACACGGGAAGGGTCGGTTGCATGGATTTTCGAGACGCTTGACGCATCGCCTGGGGAATTAAGCGTGTTTTGCTGCGGCGATAAACGCGCTTGTTCGCGATTAATAATTCATGCAGGCGAACGGCCGGTTCTGAAATAACGTTCGGCCCCACGTTCCCGTTAATGTCCGACCTGGACAAGCTTTTATCTAACGAATCGCCTGACGAACACGAGGATTAAGGAAGAATCAAAACGCCTCACGGGTGTGGCTACTGCAAACGAATTTCAACGAGGTATCGTAATACTTAAGCTTTAATTGTGGATCAGAGGATGTTGAGAACCGTAGTTTTAAGCGTGCCGATGACGTAGAGTCTCGAATATCATGTTTAGCTACCTGCCAGGCGCAGCAGGTACCGTGGCACCTAATATGGAGAAAACGCAACATCGCAGTACCGTAGCCATGCAGTGAGCCGTGCGCGATGATCGTTGATTGGCTACCTAGAAAATATCCTGGTCCGCAGAATAGTGTACCGGGTGAACCGATCATTTTATCCACCTTGAATATTTTCGGTATTTGTAGTAGTTGGACTGCGGATCTCTCGGCAAAATAGAAGTTGTTATTTTAACAATCCAAGGGTAAACTTTACTTTACTGACTCGAAATTAGTACCTTTCTCCTACGAATTATGATGTATTTGGTATGTAAACCAGTAGATTTGTACCCGGCGCGGATGCAGATCGAAGTTTCGATCCTCTAGGATCAATAGTTGAGGAACTATGGTCGCTTAAAGTTGAGCATTTTTGACAGGTAAGGGCGCCGCCATGTTGGTTTGTAGTGACGACCGCGAGCCGCTTACTTTGCCGCTTCCGTTCCCTCCTCGCGTGCGACCGTCACTACAAACCAGTATGGCGACGCCCTTACCCGTCAAGAAACTGTAAATATGCTCAACTTTAAGCGACCATAGCTCCTCAACTATTGATCCTAGAGATCTACTGGATTACATACCAAATACATCATAATTCGTAGGAGAAAGGCACAAATTTTGAGTCCGGTAAAGTAAAGAGCAGCCCAATTCAATATTCTGTATATTATGATAACAACAGCGCAAAATTTAAATAAATTTAATCGTATCAGTGGTGCACACCATTTACCTTTAATGCTGGGCGCGTTTCGGGTTGAATTCCACGGTTACGCAATTCTAAAAATTGTAGGAATATGTACGCTTGTAGCGTGTGAAAATTTGCAAGCAATCGATAATCTTTTATATTGCTTCAACCTAGCTTTGTACTGTAACAACGTATACGATTTACAAGAGTTCCGCAGTTTAGCCACAATATAGAAAAGTTATTCCTCGGCCAGCGCTGGGCGAAACAGTTTTGTCAGTTCCAAGTCTGATAAAACCGCAATCGATAATCGCGACAATGTTATTTTATCAAATCCGCCTGCCTACAGGCGAATACGCTAGGTGCCTAATTATCATAAACGTTGATTAACTACCCGGGCAGAAATTATGCGATTGAATCCCCATAATAGCCGCAGGAACAATTATTATAAAATGGATCACGACAGCTTGTTCGAGATACACAGTGGGATGAACAAGTTTGTCGATACGTTGAAATCTATTTGTAGTATATAATCACTGTTAGACTACAGTTGAACATACGAAATAAACATTTTTAGATGAAGGATAAGCTGACAAGAACGTAGCACTTTGTGCTTCTGATTACATGATGAAAAAAATTATTACAATATTAAAACTTTCTTTCCGTCCACGTAATTTAATTCTATGAATTTCTATGTGCTTGTGGCAAGTGTTTGTTGAAACAAATGCGAACACTTTAACTGCATATGGCGTATTCCAATATTGGGTGTACGGTAATGTACACCGTCATAAAATATCACAAAAGCCTGCCAATGTTCCGTTAGTTTACGGCACGTATTTATCTTTGCCGGGAACAACGTTACAACTTCCACGAGCTGTTTCAAATTTGATCAATGACTGGCCATAATTTGTGTAATCTTATTAATGTCAGGACAAAGGAGACTTCATCAATATCTATCTAGGAAATTGGAAAGAGCACGGGTGACGTCGCGCCGGGTACGATGTAGTGCATCAGGCCGAACCAGCGAAATTTCCCGATGATATTCGCAGCCGCGGAGACGTTTTGATAAATGGGCCCTCGCGCAATAATTGTTCGCTTGTTCGCGGGAAATATACGGCCGGGTAAACAGGAAGGATGAAAAGTGAGTAAGCTGCACGGTGGGGGGAAATTCCCTTTCAAATGACCAGTTTATGAGACAGGTGATACTTTTACGGCACGCTAACGAGTCTCGCGTCGCTGGCACTCCGCATCGAAAGTTTTATATCAGCCTCCCCCCCACAGGATACTCGACAACTGTCCTCATTCAACGGAGCGACTAATTAAAATTTCGGCATGAATCGCCCGTTTTCAGTACCCGTGTCTACAAAATAACTGCTGCTTGACGAATTACGCCGAAACACATCGGAACGCAGCATTCAACAACTTCGAAAAAAATTCCCCGCGCTTGTCCTACTTTTTAGTGCGTCCGGCGGATTTTTATTAAGGGTCCGGGTTTTTCGATGTTACATTCTAAGCGAAATTGGACACTTTTTGGAGTACTGTTTCGGATTTTGTTCAAACATGAATATGTTGTAGAATATGTTAAAAATAGTTGTGATTTTGCAGACGTGCAAAGGAAGGTGTCACTCGTTTTCCAAACCGATGAGAATGAGTTTTAAAGTAATATTTCTTATGAACGATTACTCACATTTGGACGAAGAGCACGGAAAAACGAGCCTGAAAGTGGTAATGAAAACTAAACGAGAAGGCAGCGGTGGTTGTTGATAAGGTTCGTGGCGGGGTGGCATGAAAAATGTAACACAAATTCGCACTAGGTAGATTGGGGCTGTCAGCAACCGCAGAGCGCATGCAGCAAATTTTAAAACATTCTACGCGGTTCCGTTAGATAAAAATACTGCGGAAACTGACACGTAAAATTACATGAAAATTCAAATACAACGGATAGGATCGCTTATGTATTTCAGATAAAAAGAGATTCAGAGACCTGATTTCGTCTATACCGAACTCCATATTTCGCAGGTAAATAAAACTTTATTTTCGCGTCTTCGTGAGAACATGTTATTACAATAATTTACAATAATTTACTCATCGAATGAACGCCGTAGTTTGCGAGAATGTACATTTCTTGAACGATCGTGGGAAATGTCACAGTGTTACAAAAAACGGAATGTGTTTATGGAAATGTCGGGCACGGTAGACAGAGACTAAGTGTCCGGGTACTTTAAATTCTCAAGCAGCGCATTGTTTCCCCGTGCACGTTCGATACCTACTTCGATAATTATCGACTAATGACGCCGCGTCTCCACGCTCCGAATCAGCTCGTTAGCGGCGTTTAAGCTGCCCGTTCCACGGGATTCAGTGAAACGGGTAAGGAAAAATCGTCCCGCGGGAAAAATCGCAGCCACTCCCGCCAGAAGAAAAATCGTTGCACCGTTCAATGGCTACGTGGCGGAGATTCCCTCCATTATCCCAATGCAACGTTAATTGCGAGCCATTCCTCGCGGAACCACTCCCGCGTCATTTCTACGTTATTATCCCAGCGACGTCTAACTTCATTCGATCCCCCACTGGCTGTTGACTGTGACGTTTAATCGGTCCGCCACTGGATCCGCGTGTTCTCTCGAAGAGTCTCAGGTTTTGTCGAAATTCTGCTAAACTTCAACCATTTTCACAAAATTAATTTATTTTTATCTGAAAGCTTGAGTGGAACTCCCCATGGGGCTTATAAAGCTATACGTCAGGATTAACATACGGTCTAGTATACATACAGTTGACAAATAAATCATTGAAATAATTCAGCGAATCAATTTATTATTTCTTATCTGCAACTTTAGTCATTTTCAGACAATTAATTTTGTTTTATTTGCTAGCTTGAAGTTTTACATACGGTCTGGTATACATACAGTTAACACAAAAATCATCGAAATTATTCAGCGAATCAATTTACTATTTCTTATCTGCAAGTACATAGAACGTTATTTTTTGTTTGGATTTTTGGACTGTCGATGGAAAATCACGAGCCGTAGTGGCGTAGTCATCCACGAATTCCGAATTCATAGAGTATTGGGGGTGGAGGGTTGAGTTCGTTTACATCAACAAACGTTCGCGATATCATAACAGTTTTCAAAGCCCGGTTCGGAAGAGTAAACGCGTTTCCATCGTCGACGGGCATCACGGCCAAAATATATAAAAATACACTAGTAGGAAAAACACTCTGGCGCTCGTTAGTCGGCAATTCATTCGTTATCGCGAGGCCCTCGAGAAACGTCGCTTTGAGCTTAATTGATTAGCTCGTTAGGCTCGCGCTCTTCTTAAAGAAAAGAGGCGCGCCGTGCAAATAGCATAGTCCCGTTGACCAGTATCTACGGAGGCAGAGGTTCCCTTTGACGCAAAGATAATTTCCCGTGATTGTGACGGGTAATTTTGCTAATGAAAATTCCAGCGCGTAATAACGCATTCACAAAGACTGCACTACGGGGCCGGAGCTTTTGCTAGACTCGGTTCTTTCTGGAGCCAGCGCAGCAGCCGGTATTGTCTCAGTTGCCGAGATTGCGGATTTAGAATTCCGCCTCGAGCTTTCTCGCTCGAGTCGCTCGCCAATTCGCCGGAATAAATAATAAGTTAACGATCAACCGGATCAAATCGCTGTTCTCTTGACGAGGAGGAGCACGAGGGCGCGACGACGTGAAAATTATAATTGAAACTTGATCCTGCGGGAACGTTCGCCTTAATCGATTCATCGCGAACGGTGCGCGACGCTATGGAGTACGGAGTTCCGGGCCATGCACAGTGAGATATTTGGCAGAAAAACCGGAAAAAACTATCTTGGCGTTATTTGTCGGCTGAAGATGATAAAAAAGTAGGTCGTTGAATTCGTCCTGACGTCAGCTAGAACATTATGACATAAAAAACATATTTCCACATTTTAAACAATCAAAGGGATTTTTATTTTTTGTCGAGAAATAATTGTTTTCACTGTATGTCAAAGAAGTATTTGATACCCACCGTGAAAAAGCGGTTTTTATTTTCTTTTTATGACTGCAACTCACCAAAAAATGATACTGAAACTGTATGTAACAAATGTACATGATGCCGTTTTTAAACTTCAATGCCAAATCTGCATTTCACCGATGTCTGTTGTTGTCGGCAATTTTTGTTACAGTTAAAAATCGGACATTTTATATGTAGCAACCTAATGGCAACAACCCGAATCGTATTGCAGATTTATTCTATCCAGACAACTCCCCTTTGCTCATTAACAAAACGATTCGCGACCAGCGCACCGAAATCTCCGCACTTAATCAAATCGTAAAACGCGGCTCGGCGGGCAGTGTCCCAGTTGGATCGAGCACACTTGTCCACACTTGAAAATGCGTCTGGTGTATAGAAAAGCGTAGTATCTGCGGCGGACACAAGTTTCGCCGTCGCTGATGGCTGCGTTTTGTGTTGGTCAAAGCGCAACAAAGCCAAACAGTTTGTACAGGACGACTCCGGGAAGCCCGCGTTACAAGTGCCATAATTTTCCCGGAGCATTTTCCAAACTTTCCGCCGCCTTTGTGCGATCCTTTGTAAGGCGAGCCTCACTCGGACCAGCCGCGCCACTATATCAATTTTAGTGTCTTGCAATACGGTTGCCATCCATTCCGCCGCGCCGGAAGATCCCCGAGCGTTCTGTACTGCGGCTCCCGCTCTTTCCTCGAGCGTTTCGCCGGGGGAGCGATTAAAGGCGATGATTTATACGATTCGTTTGTTCGTTAACCGCGCAACGAGGGAAACAAGTTTAGTCGTAGACCACGCACAGCGGTCCGGATCGAGAAATTCACATTTTGCCTGAAATGCACTTTCTCGTGTCGATGTCCAATCAACGAACATTGCTTTCTGAATGTCCATGGACCTGGGAAATGCAGAAATTAGTAAAATTTACCTTTAAGTACTTACTGTTTTAATTTTTTGTTTTTTTAAAACACTTCATATCAGTAATAATAGTTTCTTCGACATCTCTCTCTCTCTCTCGTGGAAGCGAGATATCTCGTCCAATACAGTGGAAGAGTGAATTTGATCTCAAGAAAGTGAAACCAACAAACAAGCTAACAGTACAACTATTTAAAATTAAATACAATATTATTATTACACTGAGAAAACAATGCCACGATTTTTTTCGGTATAGCCGGCGCTATCCTCCTCGAAAATCTGTTCGCCCTTTGTGGATCTCAATCTTTCAGCAATGCAATTCCTGTTGCATTCTTCTGTTGCACGCTGCATGCTCACTTTTCCTCCCGTCAATATTTTTCATAAAATCGTTCGGTTCCGCGCAAAGGAATTCGCGCCGTTACGCGTTTGCGATACTATGAAAAAATTCTTTTCATTATTAGAATATTGATTTTCGTCCGTTGCCAGCGTATGATTTCAGAAGACTGTAGAATACAATGGAACTTACAAGTCTTGATTAATTTTCATCCGAATGTTTCCAAGTTTCAAGTCAGCCTTAAACGTATAATGCAAAAGTGATGCAAGTATAACTTGGTATCTTGGTATCTCTCAATGGTTCTTTTATTTTGATACAACCAATAGACACCGAGGTATTTCATGGTTCCTATTGTCTCACCCGGTATATTCAACAGTATTTTCGGTTTTGATAAACACTCAAACAATTCTTCCACACACAACAATGTACGATAACAATTTACGAACTTGATCGGATATTTTGTGCCAGCGATATGAAAAGACAACATATTTCGGGGAAACAATTTATAAACAGCGTTGAACTATATTTCCTCGTAATATTGACTGCACAAGCGAGGCCACAATACTCGTCAGACCACAAACCTAGATATGTATATCCCTTTGCAACGATCTACACCTACGTTGTTCCAATTAATAAACTATTTGTTGTCGCAGGCCTCGTGCATTCAGCACGAATCATGAATAATTCTTTTGCAACCTGTTATCGTTACAGCGGATTGCAAACATATTTGTCCGGAACTGATTGCCCGATGTAAATTAAAATTCATCGGGATAGAACGACTGTTTGCGGAACGCATCTGGCTTGCCAGATATGAAACGTATCGACGAGCCGCGAATTGTTTCCTCTGTGTTTCGTGTCCTCGGCACAAAGAAAAATTGCGTCATCGTTTCTAGGGCTTTTGTTATGCTTCGATACCTCGGCGTTCCCGTTGTGTCCCGCGATCCAATGAAATGCCAATACTTCCAATGTTTACCGGCTTTCTTGAAACTCCGTTTACTGTTGAATTATCGCGACAACAAATTAGTGATTTTTATTCTTAACAATGAACCTACCAAGCAGTAAGAACACCTTTTACGTGTGTTATTTAGATTTCGCACGATTTTATTATAATATGTGCTCGAATAGTTAGTTTATTTCAATAGAGAGCCGAAGATAGAGGACGGAATGAAATACGGATCGCGTGGCCGAAGCGTGTTCTCACAATGTAATGCCAATTAAAAATGCTCGATTTTTCATTACATATTTTTTATGGGACTTTTACTAACTTATTTCTGGCATTTTTGTGATTAAAATGACACCAAACACGATATAATATCAACTGTATTTAGAGGTTTAATTGACGATGAAAGTTTCGATCGCAAGGAAGGACAGCGTACGGGAAAGAAAGAGACGCGGACTGTCGCCGTCGCCGGCACAGTTCAAAGAATGTCCCATACGCTGTTCTTCGTTACGTTCGAAACTTTCATCGTCGATTGAATCACTAAACACAATTGAAATTATATCGTGTTTGGTCTTGTTTTAATCAGAAAAATGCCAGAAATGAATTAGTGAAAGTTCCATAAAAAAAGTAATGGAAATTAAGAATTTTGCACATTCGATTCATGGTGTCAATGATGTGGTGGTGATGTTCACATCGATATACCCGAGCCGAGATCAATCATTGCCGCCCTGCGGCGCGGCGTTGACAGCGATCGCTCATGCGATCCCTGACAGTAAGTGCGGATTTACTGTATATTAGATGACACGTGATCATGGGAAATTTTAAAACAGCAAAAAATCCTCACAGGAGTTTTAGAAGGACTAGTTTCATGTAACGCGATGTTCTTAATTGTTTCCGATCTGTTTACAAAGTGGTGTTTTCTAGCGTGAACGAACGTTTCACTCGCTGCTCGAGGCTTTTGATACGATGCTGATGAATTCCCCAGCGGATTCGACAGGCCCCGTAAAGTTGTCACGCCGAAATATCACAGCATTTGCTTAATTTATTATCAGCGCAACGACCGGAGTATCGCGTCTGCGACAAACGAACGTGTAGAACCGATTGCAGCCGACAGTTACGGACGCAAAGGGTCCTCGTCGTTCTCGATTAATCAGCCGGTGCATTTCGTAACGACATAGCAACACAACATCTGCCGCGTGTCCCGCCACTAGACGTCAGTCCAGGGCTTCGACTAACAAAAGTGCCACCCGTTATGCGTGAGTACGGTTCTAACAACGGGAGTGACATTATGCGAGTCAAAGGTGACCGACAGAAAGGAAACCTGGACTGAGGTCCTCGATTGTGTTGTTCGAACGTTTGTGTTGGAGTTTCCATTATACCACCAAGCACAAATCTGTAGCTGCAAGGAAAAATTCTTTGGAGTATAGGATTTACGTGTTCACCAGAAAAAAGTCATGAAAACAAATTCGGAAGGCTCAGAAAATAATGCAATTTCACCGATGTCCTATGTCAAAGAATTAGTAATAAAAATTTTAAGCGACAATATCTCGAAAGTGAAAATGTGTACAACCACAGAAATATGTACGTATTCAAGCGCAAAATGGAGTGGAGGTAATATTTATAGGAAAAATTCACAGCACTGAAATCGTTTAATTCAAACGACTGTCGATCGAACAGCGTACATTTTAGTAGAGACCGAGTTTTCTAATTATCACAACTGCCGCTCCGCGCTGGTAAAGTTAATTCGGGCGGCCGACGTCAAAAGTTTCATTTGCCGCGTGCGTTCTAATTTGCGACAGCGTACGCGCCCCTTCACGGCGCAATTGCGTCGCAAAGGGGTGGAACGTAGCTCGAAAGATGCCACATCTCTCGCTGTGCGGAAGGTTTACGCCCCTAAGAGGTGGACAGCGTGGTATAACGCGGTACACGGTCTCCGTTTTCGTCGTGTCACGACCAAGCTGTTTGAAAGAATTTTACTTCGCGCTGTCCGTTAGCGCCTGACGTTCCTGTAAAACGAGCTTCTCCTTTCCTGCGGGATCGTAGGTGAGCTCCGTTTGCTTTTCGAAGTTCAGGTCCGGCAAAAACTGTTCCCCGTGCCCTTTACCGTTTTTCGCCGAGCTGCGGTGTGCCGCAGGATATTTTCCCTGCTGTGAAAAGTCCATGTGAAATGCGCAATTAACCGCGTCATACCCGAGCCGACGCGAGTTTTCTCCGCAAACGGCGCGCAACCGTCTGGTTGCTGCTAAGAAAAGAGGCTGTTGAACTGCTGACTATGCTTTTCCGCCGATCGGCTTTCCCAGTGTGTCGATTTAACGTCGCGTGGATGGGGAGCTCTAGGTTAGGCTTAAGGGGGTAGACTCGTTTTTCTCATAAAGCTGCGACAGTTAGATGCTGCCGAATAATACAAATTACGGCCCGCAAACGTAAAAATAGGATTTTTGAGGGCGATTGCGGCCTAGATTGATCTTTTATGTAGCTTTTTCGATTATCGAAAAACCCCATTCCAGAGGGTACAGCATAAATTTCTCCGGTTTTGTTCATATAAGCTAAAACATCCAATGTCATTCTGGGATCATGATTATTCCGCAATATTAACCACAATGAACCTAGAAACATTGTCTGCTCGAAGAAGAGTATCCGACCAGAGCTTGATTTTTAATTTAATTAATAATCATATTGCTTGTTCCTGTCTACTTGCGCAAATCAATTTCTATGTACCAGAGCGTGTATTGACAACTAGAGCAAGATTTCAAATACTTAAAGCCAGATCTACTTATGGATTAATTAATCCAATAAATCGCATTATTGCAGACTAAGATTTCTTTACTGAGTCTTTGCAAACTTTTAAAAAACAATTACGCAGGATTATAGGATAATACCATATCGTTTGTACCATTAGTTCTTTGTTATTATATTTTTCTTTTTTTTCTATTGTAAACATTTATGTAAGAGGACTTCGCGGTCCGTCTATAATAATAATAATAATTAACGCGAATAATAAGAAGGCGCATCCCGCTGCATGTTAAGAAAAAATGCATTTATAAAAAAAAAACCTAACAGTCCAGGACTCAAAATTGAGACCTCATCCGCTTCCTACTGGTCCAAAGAATGGTGAGCACTGCGACCCGCTATTCGCATTGCTCCAGTGCTTGCATAGCTTTTTATCTCTCCCACTCCTGTTCTTGTCTTATAAGCGCATTCCGCACCCTTGCAACCCGGAAAAACGTGTCTACCCCCTTAACAGAACTCGTTATGTCGCTAGCTATAATGCTAGACCTCTCAGTCTAAAATTATCAGTAAAAAATTCTTCAACGTTGGAGTTTTCGCTGGGCTCGTTCGAATTCGATAAATTTCCGAAACTTCAATTCCACCGTTCCGCATGACAGTGTAATTTTTGTAATGCAATTGCACGCATACAGATCGTCGACGCAGCGGGTGCCCATAATGCAGTTCGTATCGGAAGCAACTACAGGCGCGAAATCTTATGAATCTTTTAAGCAGCGCGATACTTCCGGGCATTTTACGATTCAGAGCGCATCCGTGGGAAAAGTTTCGCTTTTCGAAGCGAGTGGAACACAAGTTTGCTTTTCCCTCCTTCGATCCCAGCCGAGTTCGTCCGAAGGCCAGGATCTCGCCGGCTAAGCGTTATCCATCGAATAGTTATACATTCTTCGGCGGATCGTGGCTCGTGCTCTTTTATAAGCGGTCGTGGGGCCAGTGGCTTTTCCGGGGGAAGCCGGATAGGTGGTGAGAAATAAATTAAACATCAGCCCGGAGAGAATTCGTTTAAAGTTTCCGGCAGCAACTGATCCACCAGCTGCTGCAAGTTCGTGGCACATCTAATTTGCTACTCAAAGGATTACGTGTTAAGCCTTGCACACACTTGGCTCGGATGCTTGCGAACAATGTAACCGCACATACTGCGAAGCTTGAGAATATTGTCGATACTGTTTCATAGACATTCTACTGTACTTCTTGTCTCTTTCATTCCTGGGCTTCTCTGATGTTTAATCGAGATGTATCGGATTGTATTGATTCACACCACAATTAATATTCCATTTCATGACACAGAGATTGCTATATCCGGCACACGCGTTGCCAGCGGCATGCTATTATATCATGTTTCGTGTAAACAGAGTTGGATTAATTATGTGCACTTTGTTATTTCGAGCTGTCGCTAGACCGTAGTCTTTCACGCATTTGGAATGATTAAAAATCACAACATAAAATACATTACTCTCCAAACGTGTTTTAGATTATTCATCCACTGAAACCGGATCTGGGCAAAAATTTTATTTAAATAAAAATTTCGAATGAAGAGAGAGAGAGAGAGAGAGGGTTTCAAACCCACTTGAAAATGACCCACGTTGTTCGAAATTTTTATCTGGATACAATTTTTGTTTTGTAAAACCTTTTTGTTATTTTATATCCAAGTTCGTTTCTACACAAGAGTATAAAAAAGTTTCTCTGATGAATCCATTGCTTTTATGAACACTGACTCTTTAATTACACAGTTTCGTGGGCATGGTTATATTACATTATTTTTTGCCATTTTTTTTTTTGCAAACTGCGCATTCTGTAGTTGGATGAGATTTTTTTCTGTGAGTTGTATTTTTGTATATTATTATGTAGATCTACATCGATTATATACAATGAACCCTCTGCATTCTCAAAATAAACAAAGAAACTCTAATTGTGTAAAATATGGAGTATTTAATATTTATAATCTTTAAGCACTTTCCACCAACGACGACTTGCCTTAAAAATCGATTACTTGTGTCAAGTTTTCGAATAAAACACCTCACATTAATAATAAAGGTACACGACATCTTTCGTCCACAGTATTAGTTCGAGCACGAGCGCGAGATATCTCGTCCATTTCGTTTCTTCGAAATCGTGGAAACGAGATATCTCGTCCATTGTTAAAGGAGGTACGAATTTTGTCCAGCTACTTTACGTTCGTGGACCACTGCGGCGACGTGTCTCTCTCAAAATTGGATATTGGTTTCGGTGTCCCCGCGAAAAGCTAGCTCCGGACGTACTCTGGCACGGGAATTGAATCGAGCAGTTTTGCCGGCGACATTTAGATTTCGTCGAACTGCCTGAAAAGTAATTGCGCGCGTACACTTTGGTCGTCTCGGTGCGGGCAGCGAGCGGACGGGCTCGATCGCGGAGGAATCGCGCGTGGACGTTTCCGGTGATCGGTGCAAATCGAGTTTTCGTTTTCGCAGTGTACCCGAGGGACCGTCCATTTTGTTCGCGATAGAGGGTATTTCGGTAGGAAGTGTAGCGACACGCGGCACAGTTCGTCGGCACGGTGGAAAATACGGTGCGGTGCGGCGCGGCGTCACGAAACAAAGCGTGGCCGGACTGATTGGATTTCTCCGCGTTCGTGCGTATTGTCGCGCGCGTGTCGCTCGCCGCTTTTTATTCGGTCGCGCGACCTTCGTAACGCGATTTCTCACGCACAAAGGGATTTGTTATTGCCCTGCCTGCGACACCGGCACTCCCTACTCGCGCCAGCCAATACTCGCTTTAGATTAGCGAACCCCGCGACGAAACTACAAGACCACTGTCATTTAAATGCGCCCATAATTATGAAAGTTGTCCGAGTCGTATACAGCAGAGTTGGGCAAAAAATTAATCAACGATCGACGACTAAATTTCTACTTCAATCATCATATATAATAGCAATTAACAATTAATCTCCTAGTTTAGTCGTTAATTGCGGTTAACGATTAAATACTTATTAATTGCGAAGAGTTTTCTCACGAATCTACAGCAGTTTGAACATGAGCGAGTTCGATGTTGATCACCAGATATAATCCGTTTGTTCAAAATGGAAAACGTCGTCTTTCAATGAAACTGGAGTCATTTATTTTCTATTTCCGATGTTTCTCTGCTATCGACGAACAGTGCACGACGGACACATCGATTTAAAAAGAGTTTATTGAGATAGTAACCAGAAGATCAGCTTTATATCTTAAAATGATGAGACCTGAGCACTACGGAACAGTATTTCTGAACACATTCTAAAATTGTGCATGTTCTACATACACAACAAGCACACAGCGGATTTTCCAGTTCTCTCGCAAAGCTGGCGGAATCATTGCAGAATGCTGAACATTTTTTCGACTCGTCGGTGGTTCCATTTCTCATTGTCATAGGGAGCGGAATATTTCGCGTTGGTCACCTACTTCACAGGCACGCCGCGCGGGCATTACGAAGTTAACCGGTGGACCACACCGAGCGAAGCGAAACGATACGGAACGTTCCGGGATCGTGCTCGCGAAAATGTGAAGATAACCGGTGACAGGTGGCGGGCCGTCGAAAATAATGACGTCGGAATGGTCGTTTATCAAGGCGAAACGTCACGCGAGACGTATGACAAACGCGGATCGCGAGTGAAATACCGCGACTAGACGTAGGAAGCACGAAATTACGCGAAATTACCCAATATTACCGGGGAACACGCCAACCGAGTGCCGTCCCGATCGAACAGGCCGAAACAGAGTGAGACAGAGAGAGAGGCAAAGGCAGAGAGAGAGAGAGAGAGAGAGAGAGAGAGAGAGAGAGAGAGAGAGAGCACGGTGCACCTGGCAGGTGTGCCTAACATCCAAGTGTTTTCCTGCATGGTCGGAAGCAGGCGGCCTTATATCAGCTCGATTATCGCGTATAGGATATCGTAGCTGGCTCTAGGCCCTAGCCTCCCGGTACGTCCAGCCATTAGGGAACCAGGAAGTCTGCCATTACGCTATCGTGCGGCTCGCTCGCCGGGAACGAAAGAAAAGGAACCGAAGAGATTTTATTTCCTTTTCTCCTCTTTCTCTCGGATTGTTCCGCGGAGTCGGTGATCGGACCGATTTTCTTCCCCGGGTTATATCGATATCGCGGCGACCATTAATCCTGTTTGCGTCTGTGTAAGAGCTAACAAAGATAGAAGACGTTATTGGAGCCGGGCACAGCTTATTCTCTGATACTCCGCTCGGGATCAACTTTTAAACAATATTAATACGTACCGATCTTGTTCAAGCTTCCTATCTTTCCTTCGGATTACAGAACTCGATCTAATACGAGCATCTGTGAATTCGCTTCTCCAGTTAATCTACAAGGGATTTAATATAATTCTTTGCGCTTCCAGGTCGCCGGGACAAGCATGATCTCGTGCCCGGGAGAAACGGATTAGCGAGGTACAAAGCGGTGACTACGTCGGGAGAGTTCGAGAATGTTACCACGTTATTATTAATGTATTAAACCTGTTAGCAGATCTGTACAATTTTTATTTTGCATTAAAGTCTGTGGTTAGTCGTGGGATAAGAACATGCACAAAATTCAAGTTCGAGCGAAGGGACTCTCATGCGCGTCGCACGACCTTTCCGTGAGTAATCAACACGACATCTCGAGGAGGGGATCCAATCGAGCATTCCCTCGTTCAACGGAGAGACAGGGGTAAACTCGACAGGACCATAATTACAGTAGAATGGGGAGAGAGTCGTTCGTGGAAGGGAGATTGTCGCCGTGTCAGAACTTAATCGACTCTGCGTTTCCTTGTGGAAAAAGCCGAACAACTGAGCCCTCTTTGAGGAACGCCGATTGGAAAGGAACCGAGCGCGCTGGGCAGAATTTCATGTTCTCTTTTACAAAATTGTTGAAAATACAAAAACTCATCTGGTGTGACTCTGATCGACACTATGATCCACTCTAAACTTCATCGTACTGTTACTAGGATCTTTGTGCAATTTTCAATTTCTTTAGACGAATTTTAAGAATGTGCATCATGGCGGCGCTCTTACCTGTCAAAAGCACTAAAAATTGCTCAACCTTGGACACTCGTAACTTTCGAACCATTCGAACGGATCGAAATTCGCCGCGTTATTTTGCAAACGTGAAGAACCCGTATGACCGTCCCCACGCGCCGATGTCTGGTCTCGTTTCGTTCGGTGCAGCGAACTGCTATCCAGGAGTCAACGTTTTGTTAGCAAGTTGCCGACCTTCTTTTCCCTTTTTCCCCGAAAGAGACGTAACTCCAAGGTGGTCGGCGGCGGATTTAATCCGCTGGTAATCCGATTTCTGGTGGAAACGGAAGACCCTCGGGCAAAGAGTCTTAAGGAGGATCGCAGTGCCTTCGCCATGAATTATATACTTCCCGAGTAAACCGTTCAAGTACAACCAGTTCTGGACTACTGTAATTAAAACGTTAATAGAAGGGACGGAATGGGCTCCGGATAACTCGAGCGAGATAATCTTTTCCGAGGTTACCAAGCCAGACGTGTCTCAGACCAGGTTTTACCTAATTCTGACCGGTCGAGTGCTATGCGAACGATCGATGCCTGAAACTGGCTATCCATCAGACTGAGTTGCGGATTAATCGATTAAAATTTTAATCGAGATTGATTGATTAATGTGTACGATTAAAAAAGCAATCATTGAAAAATCGGCGATTGATTCAATTGATTGATGAAGTTGATCGTAATCGTTGATTAAAAGAAGAAATCATCGAAAAATCAGAGACTGATTCAATCGATTGACGAAGTTAATCGCCATACGGTCTATCCATAAATTGTAATAAGGAGGAAGATGGAGACAGAGAACGGAGCTATTCATAGTTTTGATTCCGTATTTCATTTCGAAGTTTCAGCAGTTAATAATTAACCAATTATCCGATGGACGATTACAATTGAAGGGAATGTAATCGTTAATCGCAATCAACGACTAAATTATTTATAGATTAATATGTATTTAATCGTTAACCGCAATTAACGATTTCTAAGTATTTAATTGTTGACCGCAATTAACGATTAACGACTAAACTAAGAGATTACTTAATTGTTAATGGCGAACAACGATTGAAGTAGAAATTTATTCGTCAATCGTCGATTAAATTTTTGCCCAACTCTGTCATCAGTCTGTCCTGGTCTTATCAATAATTTACAAATGTCGCACTAAATAATTGTGAACAAATTTAAATATGAAATTCACGAGGTAATTTTGAGTATCTTCGATCTTTTTTAGCGACTTCAAATTTTGGAGGATTACCTTTCAAGCGGAAAATTGTTGTTTCTCGGTTTGCCCACTAGGATTTGTAAAGGTGAACAGAAATCCCAACTTTGATGAATTCAATGGAACGGGGAAAGGTGAGAGCACGCGTTAAAACTTGTGTGGAGCCATGCCAAATGATTTATCCCGCGTGGCGCAATGAATGCTGTGGACTCGGTGAAAGGCTCACTTTTGCACGGAAATCTGCAATTTTAGATAATATTCGCGGAAGACTGGCAGGTCTGTATGACAGCTCATCCTCTTCGGAAACAATCACGGTGAGCCTAGAAAACACCAGCGCCCGCGAGTTGGAGGGAGCTTCATCCTCCATCGGTGCAACATTGTCGGTTGCCAGAACCGAAACCCAAGGTAATCCATTTTGTTCATCGTACCGCGCGAAGTTCGCGAAGTTTGATAAAGCCGTGGCAATCTGGAGCGAGCAGAAATCCCTTGGCTCTGATAGGACGCCTTCGTAATAACGACACGAAGCGCGGAACGATCGAAAAGGATAATTAAGACTAGTTGACACTAGTTTCCGAAGGGGGTAGAACATTTTCGATAGGCGACCCGTTAACCAACCGTGCAAACAACACCTTTCTTGCCGAGTTTTCCTGTGTAATTCGAAGCGCGTCAGGTGGTTAGCAGTGCGGCGATCGCGAGGTGGTTAAGCGGCTCGTTGTTCGAGACTATGGGATTAACTTCTTTAGCCGCTCGCTGCTCACCGCTCGTTTTATCGTAGCCAGCTTTCGCGCTTCTTTGCAACCGGATAACAAAATCTGTGTCAAGTTTGCTCGCCAGGCGGCCGAGTGCTGTGCAGATTTATCATACTCGCTGAATCGTTTGGTTTCGACCGCTATGGTCTGCAGATTATGTTACCTCTCTTAAATGATCACGGTTGGAGTTACGTAATGGACAAACAGCAGACGCTTCTGGTTTGTTTTGTCGACTAATTGTTATCGAAGAAAATAAGTTCGCGCGAGAACCCTCAGTTATTTTCAACGTTTCTGAGTAGAACATACTATTTTAGTTCTTCAATTACTGAACAACGGACGTTACCCAACTGTAACGAAATTTTTGTATGACATAGAACTCAAAAAAATATTTGACACGTATTTTTTTACAGCTGCCGACATTCGTGTTAAGGGGGTGAAAGTAGGCCTCGAATTTGGTAACTTTTTACCAAAGGAAAAAATTCCTTTCAACGAGCTGTTCTTTTTACCCGATTTTCGACTGTCCTCTCTCCGTAGGAGAACGATTCTCAAGAGGTTAGCGATAATAGAGGGATCGGTGCCGTATATCGTTGATTCGAACTACTCGAACTCGTATCTACTCCCACTGCGAATCGATAAACACGCAAATATCGTAATTTTGAACCAGTCGGCGGGATTAGGGTCAAGGATCGAGCTTGTGGAAAGGCAATGCGAGGGAGAGAAACGAGATTACCGAGATTATTTAGGCTTGACCCTCGGCTCCCTTGTTCGGTTTGCCCAAGACAGAATCCCCGATAAGGGTAATTCCTTATTGATAACTCCGTGAGAAATCCGGAGAGCTCGCCTATCGAACTGGATGCAAAGTTGAACAGCCAGTGGGAGTGACTTGTGAGCATAGTTGCTGGCCGGATTTACGCCACCCGCTAGATCCGCTGTTTTCGAAAACGTTTCAGCCAACTCCGACTTCCTTTCCTTCGAAATTCTCTTAACTCTCGGCGGCGAACAGGCGTGCCATAAACCTGGAAATACCAGAAGGGCACCGTTATTGTCCGACATTTTAGTATCGCGGACACATTCTAGTTTGTTCTACTTTCGTTAGTTATGGTCTGGTTTTCGACAGACGAGAAATACACCGACGTTCCAAAACATCCATGGACACGTCTCAAGAAAATGGAGTTGAATAACATTTTATTTCGTACAATAGGAGTTTTGATGGGGATCAGATGCACACTACACGACCTTTCTTTCTTGAAAACTTTCCGGAGCTATGAAATCTCACTGCTGCACATAAATACAGCAAATACACGTGTTCCTATCATTTTTTCTTTCTCCATGTAACTCGTGAACGTATTATCGTATCAGACCGAAAGCAACATTTTATTTCCCACATCAAGGATTTCGATACACAAAGTGTACTCTCTATGTTGAATTCTACTGATCCTTTTTATTTTTGTCCGCTACAAATACTGACTGCTGTGCATAAATAAAGTACACATTCTTACACATTCTTACACTATCATTTTTTATTTCTCCATGTAACTCGTGAACCTTTTATCGTATCAGACCAAAAGCAACATTTTATTTCCCACATCAAGGATTTCGGTAAATAAAGTGTACTCTATGTTCAATTCTATTGATCCTTTTTTTGTCAGCTATAAATACTGATTTCTGCGCATAAATAAAGTACACATGCCATCGTCCTTACACGTGTTCCAATCATTTTAATCGCTCCGTGTAATTCATGAACGAATCACCGTATCAGATCAAAAGCGTGCGCGCTCCGAACGCGCGTTCGTTTAGTTTGCCAATAAAATAATCGCTCTAATTGTTGAACGTTCATTTCCCTTGACGGGTGGTCTTCCGAGCCATTTCACATACTTAGTCGGCACACGCAGTGCAAATATCCCCAAAGCCCGAACAATGGGAAATTGTCAACCGCGGGCAGTAACATCACTCTTTATTTTAACCGTCCATGCTATTGATGGCCCATCCTCTAGCTCTCCGGTGCCTGCTCGCTGAGATAAAAGGGAAAATTCTGTGATATATAGATGTACGGTGCAGCGCGTATCCCTCTAACAGCCATACTTAACCCCCTAAGCGGGATATTTTCTATGTTGTATTAGCTGCATGTCGAATCGGAAATTATTACTATACGTTTAATGGAATAAAGATGAGGAAGATGATGGAATTATTTCGACGTACACTTTCTACTTCCTGAAACAATAATAAATTACCACGTCCTTGATCTCTCAATTTACTTACAGATAATTAAACCGATTCTGCACACTTCGCTGCTCACATTTCCATTTCATAAAATATTTTAACAACGAGTTCGCGTTTCATAATCTATGCTTCGAAATGATCAAGTCGAACCACTATGAGTAACGTTATCGAGCGTCGTAGAAAATTGTTGGTATCGTCGTAAGGGCCAAGGGGTTAACTAATTTAACCACATGTGTATTCGCTGTGTATGCTACCCCATAAATCCCAGAGGCGCAAGGTACAGCACTCGATCCATGTCATTAAATCGATACGCAGCCTCCGTGTATAATGTACGACGAAACTGCATCTTCGTCAACAAAGGACATTGTACAGAGCGGACAAAATCAGGTGGATTGATTTCGTACAAGACGCAATTGAAAATTAAAGGGATGAACGGTGGAGTACAATATAATATTATTGCAGTATCTAAAGTATGTAATTTTTTCTCTAAGCTAATATTTTTACACATTTATGGCATGTTTTATGGAATGCAGTACGTATAGAGAAATACAAATTCGAGTTGGATACAGGTTTAATTTTATTTCGACTGGACGGCAACGTTTGTTGGAATGCTTTTGACGTGTGTGTATGTATAATTTTTATCTCGTTTTACCGACGTATGAATACCTGAACTTGCTTAAGGATCCACAATTCCATTACAGTATTAATGAATATTCCAGCTAATAAAGTAGCCCATTCTACTGGCAACCAAAATTGCAATCTCCTAATGGAAGAATTTAATTACATTGAAAAATTTAGCAGACAACCCAATCCCGGAAATGTCTGGCCATGCATTATAGCTATTTTTAATAGATCCAGTCTACATTTCGCTACGGGAGCATACCCAGTACTGCATTATATCAGACTTCCTCATTTTTTCATTTCACCGAATATTACCACCATATTAAACTTCATTTCATCAAAATTCTCCATTCAGTATATCCTAACGAAATACCACAATGTAAGTGTAGATCCAAATCAAGCGTTCGTATTTAATGATGTTAAACGTGCTTTTAGAAAGAATAATGATTTGTTAAATCACACACACATACTTTAAAAAGAATCAGTCATAGAACAGTTATTACATGAAAAATAGAAGAACTCAATTAAGATAATATTTTCTAAAAGGAAAATAAAATTCTTCCGATACAGAATAATTTAAAGGGAGAAAAAAGATATTTCGCAAGGTAGCGTAAGGAAAATTAAAACAGTACAAATTCAATTTCCGGATCTGACAGACCCAGTCCGTGCGCTGAAGGGTTAAAAGAGAGATTATATTTTCATTAATCTTTAATCCTCTAGGATTGAATTGGAAAGTTTTGATACTACATGGAGATCGACAGTTTATTAATCGCGTTCATGTGTGGAATACAATAAGATCGTATTTGTAGACACGCGATCGGTGTTCTGCACGATTCTCCATTGAAGAGACGGATGAATAGATCTCGCAGCTCGCGTCATGAAAAACAGGAGTCAAAGTGTTCTCTAAGGAAGCAATGTGACGGCGGAGGGAAGTTCCCCAGTGGCCTGGAGCGACCAGTCGATTTTGTTCCCACAATAGTCGTCGGCGCACCGGCTTCTTCGGAAGCCGGTTATAAAAGTTTGACGAGGCGTCTACGATTTTCGTTATCCCGCATCTACGCCGGATGGATTATCGATCGCTCGGTGACGCCAACACGTCACGATGAACTCTGTGACCTGCACGTACCCTCCTTGCAACAATGCTGCTACCGCCGAGTGCGATACAAACCTTTCCATATATCACGGATGCGACGTGTCTATGGTTCTTCTCGTGCCAACCGGATCATCTACTTAACCGTTTCAAGTGCCGCGGCCCTTTGCAAAAATCCGAACTGAAATACAAAGCTTTTAACATGACTGCGGCAGACATACCAGGTTGCCACAAGAGCTGCAATATACACGTTTAATGCAGTTATTAATGTGCGCTAATACATTAATTCCTAAATTGCGTATCTTTTTAAAAGGGGTAAATCCGCAATAACAGATATCCAATACCACTGTGTGTTCAATCAATATCTTGAAAAACAGCAGTTTTTCGTGAATTTTTTTCCAGTCAATGTTAATCTGCTGATTTGATTGTTTAAAAATCGACATCCCTATTATGGACAGCTCTAAAAGCCAAATCGAAAAACAATTGCCCTCCTTGAATTTTGAAAATTAGAAAATTCTAAGAATCATCATTAAAATTTACGAAACATAAGTAGGATATTTTGGTGAGATTTGATTTTCATGTTCTAGTACCATTTTCTAATCGTCCGCATCGAAATTTGAATAAGTAGTGAACGTGTTAGGGACCTGTTAAATCCTGTCGAGCATTGTTGAGCGGCAACAAGGTGCGAACAGTTTCGCACAGAACCGTGAAATGTTAAGGGCACGCAGCTTGAGATCCGAGATCAGAGGGAGCAATTGCTAAATTGACGCGAGGTCGTCGAATAAATCCAAGTGGAGGACCGAGAAGGTATCCCGTTGTATTCTCCTCGAGTCTCGCTGAAGGATTTGGCAGCGGGCGTTCCGAATGCGGTGCGTGACGACGCATATTCATCGGCTGGCGGCGTCCCCTTCTGTTCGTTCGTTTTCTATCTTCCCGTCTGTCTTGGTTTTGTCGCACGTCTGGCTGTGTCGTCCCGTTTCCCGTGTTCTTCTATCAACGCGTCCCCACAAGTTTTCTCTCGGTTACGCGTCGAAGCTGCGAGACGTCCCCACGAGGGTCATCGGGGACTTCTTCCAGAGACAGTTCACGGACGAACAATTTCCACTCACGTAAAACAGTCCGCTTATCCGGGCGTGAAGGAAGTTTCGGAGGGGAACGAAACTGTATTAGGCTTGAAATTCTTCGTGGTTCCGGGACTTTTGTTTCCGGTCAGGTCATAAATGCCGGTCGCCCCAGATTTTCTTCTCTCGTGGCACGAGGAAGTAGTACAATCAGCGGATTATCGTTGAATAAAATTTAACATCCTTTCCTTAACAGCACACAACGTTTTCTTTCGTGCGCCGCATTTTTGATTTTGCATATTTGTTGCGATGTTAAAAAAAAATCCTGAAAGGTTAGAAAGCACTACAAGGCAGAAAAGTCAAGGTACAAGTATACCAGGATTTTGCGATTTAAAATGAGGTCAAATAATAACAAATGCAAGCAATGCCATCATCACGGGAGAAACAAAATTACTTTCCGAACAACCGGATAGTTTTGGTCAACTTTTCGGGGAAAATACTCCGCTGTGTGCTGTTAAGAGGAGCGTTCACTAAAATTGAGATTTCCCGCGAGCGTCGACCGTTGGACCGACCGCGGCCTGTTATCGTGAAAAAGGAAACAACCCGACGATATCGCGGAACGATTACCCGGACGTTCTCACGATCGTGGCGTTAATAACGATAAGCTCGAAGCCACGGTGTCAGGAGGGATGTCCTGCGGAGAATCGCGGCCGTTATATGTATGGCCGTAGCCAGTGGACCTCGAAGTTGGGGCTGTAAAACCGTTTACGCGAATTTATATAGAATCCCGTGTTTCACGTGCGGGAAGAAATATGAATACGCCGTCTTTATACAGCTTCCTAAACGGCCCGCGCGGATAATGCTCGGTTATAGCGATCGCCGTCGCTGCGCATTTATCCGGTCCGACGCTATCTTCCTCCATCTTTTACAACCCGATCTCGCTTGGACCCGACGGCATCTCTATATTGCGTCTCACCGGTACGTTTTATTTCGTTGTCGACCCCGTCGACGTCGACGACGACGTCGTTCGAGAATCAACCCATAATCGACGAATAACGCGCGAGAGAAATTCTCGAGGAGAAGAATTTCGCGGGACGAAGAAGATCGGGACGCGGAATAACGATGCTCCTCCGAATATCGCCGCGGCTGCTCGCATAATCGGCGCTCGATATTTCGTCGACGTGAACGGGTCGCATTACCGTCGCGCGACAAACAGCCGATATTGAATTAACAGCGTTACGCTCCGGTCGGCAGCCGTTAAACGACACGGGAACGTGGCGTCCGAGCCACTTCCGCGGGCTATTTTTAAACGGTCGACGCTGCGAACAGCCGGTATTTTATAAGGATGGGATGTAATGGAGTGCCGGGATCGATCCCCGCCGGCCGATTTAATGGTATCCGCCGCGAGAACCCAGCGCCCCGGAAGCAACAAGACTTCCGACAAATGCGCGCGAACGAAGAATGTCCTGTGACCAGCAGCTCCTCGGCGTTTTGAAACACTGCGCGACGGTTCTGTGCAATTGATCGTTCTAACAAATGAGATATTTGGTGTTATTCAGGGAATAATGAATGAATGTCGATGGCCACTAAAGACGACGATCGTGAAGAGATCGATCTTGAGCAGAGATCCCTATTTCACATGCATCAACGTATCCTTATTTTAATTAGTACTCATTTTTAGGATACAGTTACTAATTTTCATAAGCAAGATATATAACACTGTCCAACAAATTTCAACTTTTTTTATGATTTCAATATACTGTTGGGTCCTTCTTATAGAGTTTTTTGCGCTGATTCCGAATCTGTCCTTAATTTTTCTCCTATGCGCACAGTTTTTGAAAAACATAGCTTTGAAGAAAGAACATATTCTTCAACTTTAAACAAATATTGTGATGTTATTATGAAAGATATTGAATTGTTCTTCACAGCAAAAGATTCTGTAGACCTTCCAGAATCCAGTGATATATTTAAACGTATTTAAACAATCATAATGTATTAATATTATACATCTCTGGATTATTTGTTTAAAGTAAATTAACTAAAGTAACTAAATTTGGTGTTGGACAGTGTAATCTGTGAGGTCATTGTCTCGATACATAAATTAATATGAATGTTCTAACAATTATATGAATTAATATGAGGATGTATTTAAATACACGTGTGAAATAGTACACGTGTACCGGTTGTACTTAAAATGACACGCACTAAATAGATGGAAACAGCGACCGAAACCGTTCGAAAATAGAATGCACGACTGGGCGATGGAATTATACCTACTTCGCGCGTCCTAATAATTACAGCAAGATCAGACGATAGATTGAAATTTCCGCGATACACTTCTACCTACCGTGCAGCATCATTAATATCAGCGCTCGCTCGCCTCTCCCCGGTATTCCAAGATTAACGTAAAGACCTATTCATCTTAGGTTTCAGACGTTCGAAGCGCGCGGCGAAGGTGCTTCAGATCGTCCAGGGCCGAGAGAGCGCTCCGAGCTGCTCGCGATGTAGGTCAGCGTTCCTCCGGAGCGGCGCGCGGCGCGGCGAACAACAGCAGCAGCGATTAAATCAACAGCGGAAAGAGGGATGCCCGTGATCGGATCCCGGATCTTTAACATACACGATGAGGCGGTTGCATCTCTCGAGTTTCCCGTGCTTTGTATCCCCACGTCGAGGGCTCTCCTTAACTCGTTCGCAAATATTCTCGTAGACGATTACTTCGCGGAAGAGGCAGCCGATGGGATTTCGCCCCGGGGCCGATGGAACCCGATGATCAGCCCCGGAGATCAGGCGCCGATGACACTGAGAGGCGCGAGGCCTTCTGTCCGTGATCCCCGATTTTTTTGTTCACCTAATCGTTAATCGACGGATAAGCCTTTGATTGGGAGCAACGAACGTGAGCCTAGCCCCATTATAATTAGCGGAACATTTTTCTTGTGGCCAAAATTTCGGCAGTTTCGTATTCTGGTAAACTTTTTATATACACCAGCTTCAAAACTTTAAAATCGAAAATATCAGCCGATTTAGATGATCATCGGAAGTTTCGAAAGTTGGTCTAACTTCAATTGCGGCCAAAGGTGGTTGGGTTTTTCTAAGCACAGTCTAACACACCCTCTGTCCCAAAAATAATCGGAATGGCTATGCAGAATCGAAAGTAGTTAAAAAATCTTGACAAAAATCATTTTATTTATTCGAAATATTCTCCGTTAGCAGAAATACAGCGATTCGCACGTTCAAGTAGTGCATCAAACGACTTTTTCATATCGCTGTACGGAATGGTGTAGAGATTACTCGTCGTTGACCGTTGAATGTCTTCAATTGATGCATAACGAAATGTTATGAAATTTTTACAGGTTAGTAAAAAACGTTCACGATTCATAAATCAATTTCCGACTAACAGGTGGAACCACTACTTTCGCTAAACTAGAGTCATTCCGGTTATTTTTGGGGCAGAGGGTGTATTACACATTCAATTATAAGCGGAAAATGACACAACTATCGCACTGAAAACTGATGAGTCCCCTGGGGAGGAGAAGAAAAGGTTATTTACAGAAATAATACAGAAATCATATTTTTAATGTAAATCTACAGTTCATAAAATGGATTTTGAGCCGCCTCGGCACCATTGTGCGGCGCGCAGCGTTTCGAGCCAGCGTCGCGTCGCGCGTCGAAGACAAAGCAAAATACGCGTCGAGGACGCGAACGGGGGTGGCTCGGGGTGAGGCGCAGTTAAAGAACGAGCAACGAAGAGTAAAGGGAAACGGAACGAGCGTTAACTTCGAACTGCAGCTAACCCGACCCCTCGGTCAACGAGATTTATATGTTTACGCGCTCCCATGGCAACTTTCTATTTTCTCAGTGTCCCGCCATCCTCGTTTTATTCTACCCCCCCCCGCCCCCTGTCCGCCGAAGCTCCTCCCTTGGTTCTCGTTTCTGTTCACGCGTCTTCCGCGATCTAGAATAGTTCGGCGTTTTTAACGAATTGAATGATCGCGCGCGTTCAGCTCTTGTCGCAGCTTCGTTTGGCAAACAGCCAGGAACGCTGGTCACCGGCCTAAAACTGTTTTCTACAATGCCGGGCTAAACGATATTTTTCCGTTTCTAACGTTTTCGAATTCCCGCGCTTCCACCGCTGTCGCCTGATGGACGCCCCTGCGTGTCCGTGTCCCCATATTTTTCCCCTCTTTTGTTTCGACGGCTACCTTGCTGGGCTCTCTCCGCCACCGTTCCCCTTTTCATTCGCGCCTCTGTGACTCGCCATTGTACTCGTTGCGGAGAAAGTTATTGCTCGAAAGATGGTTTCACGCATTGTTGTATCGATAGGTCGCAATGCTGCACACTGGGAGGATCGAAGATTTTATTGACATTTCACCAAGAAATGAACTCTCTCGTATCGATGTCTAATCAATTGGTATTGTCTTTCACTGACCTCAAAAATAGAAGAATTCATCAAATTAAATGCTAATTATATAGTTGTACCGAATTTTCAAAGTTGAACTTTTTGGAGTCTACGTTTGACTCCCGAAAAGTGTCCTTTCTTTTTTTTTATTTATTTAATGTTGCTTAAATATCAAAGGTCATTAGGAACACGGTACATTTCCTTACAATATTTTATGCATATTTGTATCTTTGGGTACCAGAATGGGTAAGGATCCAGGCAACTTAGCATTTGTCCTTTCATTCTCATAATCTTTGCATTCTATTATTAGATGGTTCATGTTAACTGGTACCTTACATATAGATGACTATCATATAGATGAGTATCAAAACTATAGTGTTGAATCTAGGACAGAGAAATGTCAAAATTTTTACAATTTACAAGAAATATCTTTTGAACCACAATGTGTTCTTACGATCATTATCAGTGGGTACTCTATTAATGAATTTTAGTGCAAATTTCATCCCGATATCTCTCATGGTTCAAGACTTATAGTAACATGTCACCTTCTCGATCCAGCTCACTGTTGCCGCCGTTCCTGCATGATAGAAACGGGAAAACCAATTTCCTTGCAGCAAACAACTTTGCAGCTGTGACTAAAGACAGTTGAAATTGAAACGAATATTTAGGGACGAATGGACGTGACTCGGTCGCGTTCATTATTTTACTGCGGATTTTTTGTATTTATGACGAATCGACGAAACACTAACCCTGGCGAAAATTATTCGATCAAATGCTTCAAGTTTCTGACGCTGTATTCGTTCATACTTTCAATATAGAGAATAGTTTCATTAAAAAATATGTCAAAACTGTTTCTGTTGTTAAAATAAGTATTCTATACTTCTATATATTCCTAATTGTTTATTTTGATAATAGGTAGTAGTTGAAATTCCTGAAGGCTTTGAAACTTCTTCGTGATTTTTGTTGACATTTGTATAGAATATTTCTTCTGACCCTTTCCGAACACTGCTGTATGTTACAGCCCGTCTTATTAACGTTTCCACGTCAGCTGTCACGTATACGTGACTTTAGACTTGCCGCCAGTTATTGGTGTGGCATATCCGCGAATTCGTTCACGTAGCTGCATCTATCAAAAACGGATATGTACCTTATATTTATTTAGGTTTATACGAAATAAACATGAACCGGGAATAAAATATGGAATAAAATACGGAATAAAATACGAAGTAGAATACGAAGCAGACCATAAAATAAACTATAAAAAAAAAACATTATCCGCGAAACGTGATAACAAATAATGAGAGTTCCTCGGCGCAACGCGACCGCCGGTCATACTTCTCGAAATGGTTCGAACTTTGAATTGTACTAGCCGATGATTTTACTGACTTTCGAATACTTACGTATTGTTTCGTACTCTTTTCTAACATCTCGAGAATACATATACATGTACCGTTATGAGTATGCTGTCGCTTCTTTTACTACTTTTCAAATTAGTTCGGTTGTCGAGTTATAAATAAAATATAAACCTTTGAATTTTGCAATTTTCACAAAACCCTTTGTACTTCTTATTAGTTAATCAGGACAATTCGATTACTGATAAGGTTCGATTATGCCACAGCTACGACACTATATAGCATCGTGACGTCACTCAGGTTCTGAATTTCTCCCTTTACTTACCTCTCGAATCGTGTGTGAGACAAGGGTCCTAATTTTAAATATTAAACACACGAGTTTCACATACACGTGCATCCTCCAGCAATACCAATTTCTCTCATAAGAGGAAGAAGATCCCAGTAGGAGAAACTCTGGACGAAAGTGTTAAGTCGTTCCGCTAGCCCCCGTGCGATGCCAGTTCGCTCGTTCGCCAGTGACCCCTGCGACACGTTTGCGAAATTCTCGAAACGGAATTTCGCCGTGCCGCGATATTATTATTGAATTTATTCCGGAGACCTCTGGACCGAGGATGTTGCGTCGACTCGTTAACGAAATTCCTGTTGGTCAGATCGTTCGTACACTGACTTCCACGGGAAATTTCGAAACAAGTCGAGGGAACGGGGGATGTAATGTCACACTCGGACTGGTTTGTGTCATTCCGCGTTGAGTAGTCGGGTCTGTAGTCGCTTAATGGAATACCGATGTACCCAAATGATGAGGTGTGATTCATTACGTGTTGCTTCGGTGCCTTTGGTTCCACGTACGAGCGGAATTCTAGCTGGGGTTCGGCCAGGCTTACTTTTGATTCGTGTCTCGTCCATGTTACGAGGTCAGTCAAATATAAATCGGACCTTTTTTTCTCATGTGTCGTCACCTTTCATGTGTCCGAATCTAAATTCGTCCATCGGAGCCGGAATATTCTAAAAATACAAACGAATTGTTTGTCCATGTACATTCTGTCGCAATCAGGTCGCGGATTTTTACGATCTCTTCTGATTAATTACCAATATCGTTCTGCGATTCATTCGCCGTCTCGAATGGGTGATTCCCTTTGCACGTGTAAGGGGTTTTTGGGGAACAAGCCGACACGACACGGCGGAGGATCCACGCGTCGCATTATCAACGCGCGAGCACATAAGCTGCGGTTTTCCCGTAACCATCGTATAATTACCAGGTGCCTGGTGCGGGATGGCTGCGCGTGGTCGCGTGCTGCGTACTTATGTGCGCGTTCATTGAAATTTCGGCCGCACAATTCCCCTTTGCCAGCACAAAGCCGGCGGCGGGAATTCCGTTGCGTTTCAAAGGTTCCTCGCTCCCGTAAATTTCGAGGCTGTTTTGTCCCGGCGACGCGGAAAAGAACGGGACCGGCGAAAGACACGTCGGTCGCTGTTCGTTCCGTGTAATTGCGACACGTACGGAGGCGTCAAAGGATTCTACACAGGGTTTCGCGGGCCGATCCTGCCTGGATCGTTCCTCCCGAGCTTTTACCAAACGTGCTTCTCCTTAACCCCTTGCGCTAGAATGTATTTTATGGTTACAGTGATTAGAACTTTCTCGTCGCTCTTGATCTCTTATGATGATTGAACATGGTCTATACAGGAAGGTCTGCAGGAAGGTCTGCACATTATACACCCTCTGTCCCAAAAATAATCGGAACGGCTATGCAGAATCAAAAGTAGTTAAAAAATCTTCACAAAAATCATTTTATTTATTCGAAATATTCTCCGTTAGCAGAAGTACAGCGATTCGCACGTTCAAGAAGTGCATCAAACGACTTTTTCATGTCGCTGATCGGAATGGTGTAGAGATTACTCGTCGTTGGCCGTTGAATGTCTTCAATTGATGCATAACGATTTCCTTTCATTGCCAAATGCAGCTTCGGGAATAGAAAATAGTCGCAGGGAGCCAAATCGGGTGAATACGGTGGATGTTGAAGCAAAATAATGTGATGTTTGGTCAAAAAACCAGTGACAATTAATGAACGATGAGCAGGGGCATGTGCTTGTTCCTTATTCATTTTTCGACCGATGTACACAAACTACTATCATTAAATGCGTCGTGGCTTGGCTTCTGCTGAACGAAATGTTATGAAATTTTTACAGGTTAGTAAAAAACGCTCACGATTGATAAATCAATTTCCTACTAACAGATGGCACCACTACTTCCGCTAAACTAGAGTCATTCCGGTTATTTTCGGGACAGAGGGTGTACATGGTTCAATTTGTCTTTTCATTAGCCATAATTAGACTGCGGATCTTTATGCAAAATAATGTTACGGATGACGAACAGGTGTCAAATATTATCTCGGGCAGGAACCGTCCTAGATAAACGAACAGAGCCACCCTAGTTAAATCTACATAGCTGTTTAGTTTAGGGCCCAAACATACGCGCGACCAACTGGACGTTGACAAAGTACGTATGTTCACTCAAAGGGTACTGACGAGTACCACCCGTCATTGCAGGGGTATACGAGCCCTTGCATTTCTACTCTCGTGGGCTAGTACTATCGTAGTCACGAATCGTGTCGTATCGTGCTGCATCGCGGAAGTCAACTACCAATGAGATCGGTCGAAAGTTCCCCTTCGAATCAAAGTTAACCGTATAGATTCCGCGAGTTCGGTGTAAAATCTATTAGGCAGTGATAAGGTTGCTCCGGAACCCCTGCATTGCCAGTGATATGCTCTTTCAACTCTTTCTATTCCAAAATCAATCCATTCGATTCAATCACACAATTGTGATACGAATTCTTATAATCAGAATATATTTGTGTTCTTTGATAATTAACGCAAATTCATTAAACCCATAATTATCGTCCAATATCTTAATCGAGTAATTGGACGTCCCCACACGATTACAACTTTACCGCTCGGATTGTATCAATTAAATTATACTAGTTACGAGGCTTACTAATAATCGTAGTGACAATCAATGATAATCGTAGGGAGCCTAGGGGCTCCCCAATTCCGCATTGGGATCGTCCGCGTACCTTAACTAACAAATTTATACCATATTCCTAAGGTAACAACACTTCGCCGGCTACTCGTAACAATAAAAATGATCTGCATCGATTGCAGGAAATAGAAACTGAAATGACTACGATTGCTTGCCTTAATGACTTTAATAGAGGAGAAATCATATATTGACGTCTTCAGTTTTTAAAAATTCCCAACAATTTTGAATTTAATCTGCTCAATTTTGCTACAAAGTCATGAAGATCCGCAGTTTAGCCATAATGTTACACTAATCAGAATACGTCGTTCCATTTTTAAAAAACGACGATAACCTCGACGATATACTTTTCTTCATGTATAATTTCTACATAATGTGTTCTTCGGAATTTCTGAAGAACGGGAAATTTGGTGTTCAATTACTTCTCGGATCCACTGTACATTCCATCAGAGCCGAAAGGATTAACTAGTCTGCGCTCGCGGTCAATTTCGCAGGGCACTCGCACTGTCCGATTCAAATCTTGCCAATGCTCGAATTAAACCTCGACCAGTGGGACCCGATTTCTCCCTCGCATTCCTCCCTCCCTCCCTCCCTCTCTCTCTCTCTCTTTCCCTCTACGCCCATTTCTCGCTGTACACTCCTGGATCTGGATTAAACCGTGACTCGTCTTTCAGCCTGGTAATCGGCGTCAGCGGAATCGGAGTATTAAGCTGACCCCCTAAGCCACGGAAACGCAAACCGGTTCCGCAACTTCGAGGTCCGCTAGGCTCAGGCGATAAATACCATTCCACGGTTCATAATCGCTTGCGGAATCAATTGCGGCACGCGCGCGCGGAACAACCGCTCCGCGTCGGAATTCATTGCGTTCCTATCATGCGAGCAAATAACGGGGATCCGTGCGGCTCTCCGAGCGCTTAAGAAGCTTCGAGTGGAGCTGCACTAGAAAAAGAGGACACCGGGGGCTGGCCCGAGAGGTACGATGAACCGTGTCTCAGTGGGTGCTTCGCGGAAGAACCGCGAGATACCGAGCAAATGAGTTCTGCAGTCAGCGGAGTTCGATTATTAACCCTCGGATCTGGGAACCAAGGGGACAACCGCCGTCTCAGTGTACGCGGGATTCTTGCTTATGCAAGTAATCTGCATTTTCTAGCTGGGTTGTGGACCGGCCCGAGTGTCCTGAAACGGTGATAAAGGTGTGTACATACCGGGGCTAGATGGAGACACTTTTATTCGCTCTCGTTACTGCGTGATTCTAAACGTTTCCAACGGACGGAAACATTTCGTCTGAATTCAAGAAAAATTACCTGAAGAGGAGGAAATATTATTGCAAAATTCGCTTCATCTTCAAGATCCCATATCCTCGCTGAACATCGCACGAAATTGATGAAACAAACTTCATTTTGAAAGTTGATCTTGGGATAAATATTCCTTCATAATTGTCAAGTGCTACGACAGTAGCAGTAGAAAATATTTTCTATATGATACAAACATGCAAGGGAAACATATACATTTACAAGAAAAAGATATCGATGACCTTGAAAACTCCGGAAAATATACCTCCATAGAAAATAGCATTTGCAAAGCATTCAACTTGCGATGCCATTAACATTGTATTAAAAACATTTGTTGTGTGATCAGAAATGAAGGAGACACTTAGGTGGCTACATTTAGGTGGACTCTTTAAACAAGTTTCCTCGCCGAAACAATTTCTCCATAAAATCCCTGTGTATGTATCGCAATTGTATTAATCGGATTTGCCTTGCCGCGAAGATTTACCATTCCGTTAGCTTGTCAAAGGGCTGGAAGCTAGCAACGCGTGAACTATCGATCTTTTAAAGTGGCTTATATTCCCCGGCGTGTCTCAACTAATATTTCCGCAAAATTTCTTCCGGATCGAAGGAGGAACTCGACAGTAAACACGTCGGTTGTCGACCGTCAAGTCAACCTTCGAAATCCGTGTGTAAAGTCGCGGTTTCCCATTCCGGCGAAGATCAAATCTGAAATAGAAGAAAATTAAAATCGCCTACATAATGCCACTGAGCTTCAATTTATCCGAATGCATCTCATCGAAAGTTCACTGGTAAACTGGATTACAAACTTCCCGAAGTCTTTATTTAATTTCACACAGTTCGCGAGCCTCGCAAACAGACGAAGCTAACAGCACACCGATAACTCCGGAGTAAGTTCGTTCGTGGAAACGAAGTCTCCGGGTAAGAAGTTGCTCTAAAATATTGATCTACTTGTCCGGAAGGGATGATGCTGCAGAATTTCATCGGCGTGGAGGACCGGGGGAAGAATGTAATCAAGGAAAACATCGATGGGTCGTGCACGAGGCAACGGAGGTCGGTTGAGAACGCGAGGAAGTCGTGTCGGTGCGTCGGGCCTGGTGGCCGAGTGCCGAGAGGTCGAGTACTGTTTGGTTTGTCAATATTTCTTATTAGCTCTTCCTCGAGACGCATCAACGGAGGGGTTTCTAATTGTTTGCCTGATCCACGTTCCGCTTTGCACTGACCGCATCGATTCGTTCTCTCCCTCTCTCTCCCCCTCCTGCAACGCCCGACATTCGCCGGGCTGAAAATTTCATCCCCGGCTCGAGGCTTGTATAGACAAGAATTTTTCATTCCCGCGGACTAATTCGGTTCCCGTCCAGTCAGCAGGCGAAATGAAAAAGAAGAACCATGCGCGGCGGAGAACGTGTTAGTCAGGGAAAACTGGTTGCCGTGGTAAAACCCGAAAGCGCGGCTCGCCAGCGCAGCGTGCAAACTATGTGGAAAGGGTCTGGTGTGAGGGGACAGAAACGCAATATTCCGGAAGGACACGGGCGTAGGGACCAGGGTCCCTTTGGACGAAGAATGAGGACAAGAAAGCTGCCAGCTTGCAACCACGCGGACGCGTGCATATCATAGAAAGCGGAAAAGAAAACTCCGCGTTGTCACGGATCCCTTTATGCCTGCGTGTTGTTCCGCCGCGGCTGCACCGGATGATAATAACGAAATTACGCTGGGAAAATCCTCGTCTAATTCGGGGGACACTGTTGCAAAGTCGTCTGCTCGCCGGCGAACAGAAGCTTCCGCGGAAATAGCCTGTTGTAAGATAACCGACGGAAAAGTGGAGACGCAATTGCCAGACCGTGCAGAGATACATCGCCCACGGGTGAAACGCTAATGCCACTGACAACGTCACCGGGGAGCAACGGTTCTATTAATTCTTTCGCCAACTATTCTCTCTCTCTCTCTCTCTCTCTCTCTCTCTCTCTCTCTCTGCCCCTTGTTTGTCGTTATTCCTCTTGACAGTCGGCGACAGCGGGCGAACAATGATCGCGATTCTATTAAATCTTCAATTACCACTCGGTTCTTTCGCTTCCCCGTTGTTTGTACCTGCGACTGTCGGACACAGTCACGATTCGATTAATCCCTTCGTTGACTTCCTTTGCTTTCGCAAAGTTGTTGAAAATCATTATTCAGCGAGAGCAGAAAACGTGCTGGTGTACAGGCTGTATAAAAAGTAGCGGTCATGCGTTCTAGGGGTGAATCTGCACCCTCGGAACGCGCGGTGGACATTTGTAAAAGAAACTTGCCTCAATAAATGTTGTTACAGTTTGTTTTTACATAAAAGAACCACTTTGGAACAAGAGTTGCAGGGTGTGGAGTGCGCAATACATCGGTAAAGAAAATTTCGAAAACAGTTCGTTTCGAATTCGAAACACATATTACGCACACACACGTAAACTGTTTTCCAATAGAGACGTAACAATTTTGTTTTATAATACGGAGCATAACTTAAAACTTTTTTATGATTTGTCAATATGAAAACGTCAGTGAAGGCTTACATTTCTATCATGGTGAAGTTCACGAACGAGCAACGTTTGCGATTTGACGCCGTTGGATTTTTTCTTGTGGGGTTACCTTAAGTCGAAGGTTTATGCCAACAATCCAACGACGTTAGAAGCGCTCAGGAACAATGTCGAACGCGAAATTGCCAACATTCCGGCTGATACGTGTGAAAGAGTGATTGAAAATTGGATTCAAAGAATCGATCGCTGCCGTCGTGCTCGTGGTGGTCATATGAACGACATCGAATTCCGTACATAAATGTAACATGTGTACTACACCTGTAATAAATTTCAGCCCGGTATCACAATTATTCTGTGTTTTATTTAAATACAAAATTGTTATGTTCTTATTGAGAAACGCTTTATTCCGTGGAAATGAATGATGTTCTTTCATTTAGTCGGATATTCGCGAGTCTTATCGCTGGTACACGAGGTTAGCGTGTAATTGCGAACTCGTAATTGCGCATCGATCGAGAAATTCCGGTGCAGGATACATCGAAAGAAGGAAGACATCGGCCCGTGTCGCGCAGGCTGTCCTCCAAGCGCATACCCGGCGCACGTGGAGATAATTGGCATCACAGCGTATCGCTACTTGGCGAAATTAACGTATGTTACGATAGCGCCGCGAATACATAGTTACTTTGGCGCGACCGGTAATTGCTCGCCGCGATGTAATTGCATTTTCGGCGATTCGACGGGGTTGCGCTGCGCGAACGCATCAGCTGCTGATTAGTCGCGCGTCGAGAGAACAATTAGCGATCGGGCTCTCGCCTCGAGTGAACTTCTCGGAATATCCTTCTATTACAAGCCACGAACACGCCAACTGAAATTTCACTGCCACTCAAAGGCTCCTACCGAACAACTGTTTCGTTTATTCCCGGCATTCGCTGCGGCGCGGCGCGGCGAGTTAATTGCAGCGAGTTTGTTTGTAAAGCAGGCACTAGGCCGGCTAACGCTCCTCTGTTTTAACGTGTTCTTCCGTCGAAGAAACGCTCTGTCTAGCTTTTTCGTAGCTGTATTGGCAATTCACGTGATTCATAACCCAGTCCTGTGACATTTTAAACGGAACGTCCAGGAACTGACTGCAACGTGTCGAAACTGTACAGAGGCAAAGGAAATTAGATGTCGTGAAAAAATATTTACCGCAGAATTGAATGAACCTGAAATTCAAGGTGAAAATTTTCTTTTTATTGTATCGTATAGTGTTAATCGCGAGGAATAAAAAAGTCTTAAAGGAAGATCTACAAGGTGTCCGAAGATGACACTAGATATAAAATTGGAAGACTCAAAATCTTTACACAAATTATAAAGAAAAGTGGGTGTATTAGTGTCATCTTGGGACACCCCTTGTAGACTTCCGTTTAAGACTTTCCAATTTTATATAATAGAAACAGCTACAGTTCTAGTTCTCGCAGGCAGCACAGAAAAGCGATTTAAACGTTGACACGAGCTTCAAAATGAATATTTGACCGTTCCAGCCGAGAACGATTAAAAGCTCTTCCTTCGACGATGAATTTTCCAGTGCATTGAAAAATTGGCGTCGCTGCCGCGTAGAAAAGGAAGATCACGGAAGACAATGTAGAACAACCACTGCGACCTCCGAGGAAATTCAACGCCTCTTTAGCGCTCAGCGTTTTACGGTCGATCCTGTTCCTTTTTTCCGAATCCAAGTACCCAGGGGGACGTTCTCGGCCCCGTGTAACACCGAGTAACCACTGCTCGCACACGCGAGGTGGAAAAGAAAATACGGACTAGGGGTTTCTGTTCATTATGCAATCCGCATTTGCCGACGATTCGCGGCGGCCGCCATTCTTCTTTGGTCGCGATTTTCTTTCCGCGGCTATACCAACAGTCTTCGACCGCCGCTGAAACGGTCAGCCAGCTGCGATTTAATCCAGCGTTTCTCAACCTTCCCCGAACCGTCGTCCACTTTATTATTAACCAGATGTAATAAATTTACTCAAAATATTGTACTTGACACAGACAAACACGTACTTCGTTTTACGTGGGAACCGCAGAAACTGAGAGTAACAAGGAAACTGAAAATCCTCTTGGACTTATACCGGGTGATTCACTGGGTACTGTACTGAAAGTCGGTGCCGCCGCCAAAAGATCACAGCGGGGAACGCGTTTTCTCAGCTACACTCAACTGTCGGCAAAGAGGACAAGCTGCGCGTGTACGTGCACACATATTCTCTTTTCCTCGGACTTCCCAGTTCACAGATACAGTAACGTTGCGGTAGTCGTCGTCGTCGTCGTCGTCAACCTCCCAATGACGGAAAAGCGGTATCGTTCTCTTTGCCGACACTTAAGCGAAGCCTTTGAGTAGTGTAATGGATATACTACCCCGTGAATCACCCTGTACCGCAGCTTTCCTTTTTCGTTTATGGACTCCATCGAATTCCCTCGGTCCCGAGAGGGAGCCGTAAAGTCCCCGGTCGAGAATCGCAAGATTTAATCCGCATAACAGTAAATCACATTACCCGCGAGTGCGAAAGCCGCGGGAGACTCTCCCTGTTTCCGCGCGAAGAGAAATTCGCGGAGCGTGTCCCCCGTTCTTCACCGCGTTCGCGAGATCGCCGAGACGCTTTCTCTTTTGTTTTCTTTATCCCGCTCCCTCCTCCGACCGCCTTGTTCCGCCCCTTATTTCCGTCGCGTAATTCCAGCATTAAGCCACGGCGTTGAGTGCCGTTGCCCGGCCAGACGGGATATTAATTCAATTTTGTTGTACGTAAGGCAGGCGAACCGGGGCAAGGACACTAATTGCGATTTTTAATTAAGGCACTGATTCAATTACGGCCCTTTATCCGGTCCAATTATTAATGCCGGCGCGGCTTCTTCGACGACGCCCGCTCCCGATGAATGGCCCGCAATTTTCAGACGACTGTGTCGGATCACAGAGGATTGTCACGCAGCCCCGTGTTTGTAATTGCGCTGACGTGTGTTTAGCTGATGGTATTTGGCCGCGATTCCAGCGCTAAGTGGCCGCAGCCTGCGGAATTCCGCTCCTTCCGTCCTGCTTGCGTTTGCGACGCGTCGATTCGGTCACGGGTCCAGAATTTATAGACCATTGAAATTTGTTATTTACTCCGCCGATACGAGAAACGGGAATTGACGGCTTTCTGAGAGCGCGAAATCATTTTTTTACTCGTAATACTTGATTTGTGTGTTTAAAATGACACGTGAATGAAGTACGTGTACGCGAAATACACGTGAAACAGGAATCTCTACAATTTAATCGAACGAGTTCGAGTACGAATTAAAGAATAATTGAATACAATCTAATCGAATTACTTTATATCAGACGATTCCACAAGTTCATGGCCGATTTGGAAATAAAATTCAGTGGTTACATTTTAAAGAATACAGCTTTATTTATTAATTATACATGGTGTGGCCGGACGGGTGGTACAATCGAGCTGGGGGGTGATACTACATGTAAAAATACGTCGAAAAAAAGGAATAACATTTTTATTCGTTTGACGCTTCGTTTTCGAGAAAATCGAGTTTAACGTTCCGCCAGGTTCGCGTGCTTTAGTAGTATATGCACAAAGTAGAATTGGTTCATCGTGGTCAGACCCGTCAGACGGTTTCTATGCAATAGCACGTGTATTCGCTGCATTTTCAAACTCGATCTTCTCGAAAACGAAACGTCAAACAAAAAAATGTTATTCCTCTTTCTCGACTTATTTTTACATGTAGTTTGCGTATAACCAATATTTTTGGAGATATTCGTCTGCAACGCTTTATAATGTTCACCCTATGCATCATTTTAAATGTAGAATATAATTTCTTTTTACACTCCGCCGTGCAGTACAGTTTGCGACGTCTAATGCGAAGTAATTCGATTGTAATTCTATGTAACCCTGGCTCTGGCATTAAGTGATTCCGTATAAACGAGTTTCTATTGCAGATAAAAGTGATGTTACCACGTCGACGTTTACAGTGACCCAGCCCAGTGCCAGGATACAATAATCCCGTCCATTCGCCTCGGCAAATCCGTCTCGACGCGTGATCCCGGCCGATTCGTCTCGCTGATCGTGACTATTATCTATTCCGGAGGCCGTTCCGGCAGACGACGGAATCGGTCGAATTCAGCCGTGCACGTACAGGCGAGCGAGCATGCCGCGCGCCGAAGGCTGCTATTACTTTCCAGGGAAACCGCATAAATAGACGACGGGCCGGCGCATAAATAGTTTCCCTTCGCCCGCGGGATACAACGAAATTGACCGAATCAGGATTGCGATCGGTAATCCTAATTCCGAGCTTACCCGTCCTGTTTCCTTCGTCGGCGCATACGCGTTGCCACGCGTTGCCACGCGTACCGCACGTCAGCAAATGCGCATGCACGCTTCACTCGCTGTGGACGGACTACGGACATTTATGCTAATCGCAACTGTAGAATGTATCGGGAAGTAATCTACGTTGTAGCTTCCTCTGTGTCCTCCACCTTCCTGTTCATTCTTCGTTCACTTGTAGTGTCACGATAGTGAATCACGATCATGGTCGTGATTTGAACTATTAATTCTTCATTTCGATTGAATTAGTCCCTTTTTTTAATACATTAATTAGCTTGCGTAAAAATAATCTGCGTATAACGTAAATTTTAAGTTACGATACGTTTTCTGTATAGAACGTGAACTTACTTCGTTTAATGATAAAAATAAAAAATATTGAATTTTCTTTCCCGTGAATATTTATTTATTATACAAATCGACAACCAATACGTTGAAGCTTTGTTAATATACAATAAAAAATATATTGAACATGGTAGTTTGCTTATTAAATCCTACTACGTTTGTAATTTTTCATTTTAAACATGTCTTTTTTACTTGTAATGTATTTTACTTATGTAAGTGTGCAATAAACTTTCGTGCATCGACTATGCCGTAGTAACAAAGTTATTTTCCTTTACACACGTTCCCTTTTCTTACCTTGAACACTTTTGTGCCGCCTGGATTATCGTTGAGTTTACGACAAGTTCCGATAATTTTCGACTGTCCGGCTTCTCGTTGAGTTGTACTACTTAGTTTCTGAAAATTTTGGACCGACTAACTTGGCATCGAGTTGCACTACTGAATTTCGTGCCACCTCCTTCGATATCATGTTCTCCTAATACAAAGTT
>CM052314.1:23168382-23488644 GCA_028455605.1 Lasioglossum malachurum | reverse complement strand
GCCGCAATCTTTACATTTCTGAAATTTCGCCAACTTAATAGTAGGGAAAGGGTTTGAAATAAATAGTCCATGACGTTGGTATATAGATATATATTTATTGCATGTATATTAATAGTGTACAAGAGCTCTCTTAAATAATAAATCGCAGTAAAGAATTGTTAATTACACGCTATGCGACAGAGTTTGCATTAATGAATTAGTTAGGGATGATTTTCTAAACTGTTCTTCATTTCTTGATTTTCGTGCAAATGATTCGTGCCGTAAATGCCATAAGGCAGTGCGCTGGGCATGGTAGGGTCCCTCAAATGATTGCTACTTCCAAACTTCCTTTCAGTGGCGCTCGTCGCGTCCTTTCTTCATAGTAACGCCGGATGCTAGTGGGGGATAGTGGGCGCTACGGTGAGAACGGTCTTGTCTCGATTGAGACAAAAATGCCCATGTCTGGTTTACGTGAATGAAAATTCGGGAATACCCACTGTCATTTTTGCTTGTAGCACGGTTCACGGTGATTGATTAGCGTTCGTTAGGTGGGCGTGCAGTCGATAATTGAGTCCGATAATCATTGCGCAACCCAGATCGTAGCGAGTTCTATTCCTGCCCGGTAGTGGGATCGATTGCTCGTGCTCGCGAGCCAATCGCCCTCTATTTTCGAAAACACTACTTAGGATTCTCATAACGAGCCCGTTGCACCCTGGAAATTTGCAGCCCCGCGTTTACGCGGCCGAGTCGATATTCCGATTCGACTCTCTGTAATTGGTCGATCTCCCCGACTCCGGGAAGAAGTGCTATGACAAAGTGGACGAATCGTGATGCGATGCAATAGATACTTTGATCGGGATCGTATACAGAAATATGTAAAACCTGAAAGTATACATCTTCGCTATCTGGAACATATTAATGATGTAACTGTAGTCAACCACAGTAATATTCAGACTCTTTTACGATTTGAACTTTATTTTATAGCTACAGCAATTTACCACAAGACGTGAAAAAATTTTTCAAAAATTGCAATCGGTCTGAATCAAGAAAATAATAAAATTATTGTTCACAACTTTTGATGTGGGCTTGTATTGAAAATTTAAAAAATGCACAGAAATTTATTAAAATTTATTAAGGGTAAACGAAAGTTTCAAAAATGAAATGAAACCGTTCAAAGGGAAACTTGAGATTTTCGTTAATCCTTCACACTTCACACCAACGGAGGAATTCAGGTGTTCTGTTTTTCGTGAGTCACCCTGTACAGGTAGATATTATCGAAACCGAAATGTTCTCCGATGATAAATAAGCGGTACCATGAAAAGAAGGCCGCGAATGAAATTGTACAGCTAACACCGAGAAATTTCCGCCATCGAAAATGGCGGGATGGAAATAGAGTCTATTGAACAGCGGAATAATTCAACCGTAAAGTTAGAGCCGGTTCGAGAGATACCGGTAAAAGTACACAATCGCGAGCATCTAGATATTACCATCGGAATAAACAATAGGCGAATTCATTACAGGAATTACTTTGTTCGAATTGTTCCGCCCGATGAAATATCTTATATTATTTGGCCGGGCCATTGTTCGCGGGGCTGAAACGCGATAATGAATCGTCGATAAAACATACATAGATGAACGGGAATGACGGTGAATATGATTTTGCACGAAATTGAACGGGCATTCGGCGAATATCGGCCGATAGGAACGACTAATTCGCGAGCATCTCGCGCAGCGCAGAAATATTATCAACGGTTTGCATAAAGTGCGCCGCATGAAATTCAACGTTAATGCTGTTAGTCCGAGAGGGTCGCGAATCGGGGGAAGTTTGTGTGTATGTGCGCGGGACGGCTGGTTAGAACTGGCACAGCCGTGGAATCCGGTTTTTATGCAAATCCGCGTAACGCACAGTTGATGGGATATCGAATGCGATTGGTCGATTGCTGGTAAAAGTACACGGGCGAGCGTCGGCCCTCTATTAATGCGGAAAGCCATTTTCAGGGCCGTACGGGAAGTTTATTAGCGTCGAGCTTTGCTCTCTCCCTCGTTGTACGCACTCGAATGAGAATAATATCGAGACGGACATAATTCCGCGCGGCCTGGCCGCGTCCGCTGACCCCGAATATCGGTTCGATCGGTTTTTCCGCGACCGTGCGAAAAGTGCTTTTTACCGATAATACCCTGATTTACGATCCGGCGCGTTCTGTCCCGCCGAAAGTGAATCGGAGCTTCATCCCCGACGCTCGTTCGAAAATCAAATATAAATGTTTAAGAGGATGATGTAGAGTGCGCGGTAAATCCAATTTATACCGGAATCCCGAACAACATGTGTCGACAAATAAAACAAAAAGTATAGCGGCGTTCGCCGGCCGGTTTAGGATGCACATAAATTACCCGACAAATGACAATTGGCGACGGACGGCAAAAATGCGGACGGACAAAAACGGCGGATCGATCGAAACGCGATTATGAAGCGCGAGAGAGATCGCGCGTGAGGTCTCTCCAGGAGACTCGAGTAATTAAGAATTAAGCGAACGGTGGCTGTGTCTCTAAGTACCCGAATGAAATAGGAAATCAATTTCCATAAGGTAATAACCCCGCTGGTTTATTGAGGTGCTCAACGAGGAGCCGAGTCCAAATTTAATGTCGCCAGACTGCTTTGAGTTATCCTATAAAAAATCAAGGGTGTCAAATTTAATTTTGAAAAATCGATATATATATATTTTTGACTGCATAATAACTATTTCAGCTTGATCTAAAAATTGTAGCTATACAAGTATATGAAAAGGAATCGACGCGTGAAGATTTAAATAAATCCGTAAAGATAAAAATAAATTTAAACTAAAAAAAAACTTTCTCTCTCTAAGTGAATAAGTTTTACTGGCCGAAAGCCAATTTTCAAAGTCTCGACCATTTCGGAAAACTTTCCATGAGATCGTGAAGACCATCCACCTTTTGCGAGGGTTAATCTATTGTTTATAAATAAATAATTTGGGTGTCTCGTGACCGATCAGGGGGACGAGTTCGAAGCCTACAGTGTTTTACAACAGAGATTGCGAGATTAACTCACGAGTTACGAGTATAATCAATGATAATAACCGGAGTTCCTTTTAAAGCCGTCGCTGCTAATGTATTCGAAGTGTTCTCTGCAATTCAACAAAGCGCTAAGTCCCCATTCATTATTTAAATTAAGTGTCCCGAGCATTGTTTGCAGCCGCGTTACGTTATTCCGAGCGCGATTATTGCGTCTGTACACTTGGCAGTCTGTAGAAGAAACATGGCCGGTGAATAACCACGTGTCAAGCAACTTTGCAGCGCGAAACAACAACGATGTAAAACAACATAATCAATCGTAGTTACGCAAACCATCTTATGGAGCGTGTAACGCGTCCACTGTCGGTGCTGTATGTTTCCATTGACTGTTATTTGTGTTTTCGTAACAGACACAGTCACATCCAGCTGCAATATAGCCGGATTATTGTTTATTCCACGTTGCTTTGCTTTCGTGTTGTTGAAAACACGGGGAAACAAAAACAGCTGCAAATTGTTGCAACCACTTGATAGCATCCTTACGCGAATTTCTGCCGGTTCTTTTGCTTCTGACGATTACGATCTTTGTCTCTGCGTTATACTCAATCTTCAAGGTGAGTGAAAATGTATAAATTTTCACATTTTTCTCCCCTAGATTTTTTTGTCAGGGAAGAAATTTATTTCGATCGTTCATAATAATTATTCGATGAGATAAATTTATTTCGATCGCTCTTTCGAGCGGAAGTAGCAGGGGAGTGGACATTTCCAAACAGAGCGGGAGCCGGGTTGGCACGAGGTTGGATTCGTCGAAATTTGCCTAATACGTGGAAAGAAGGAAAAGTGGTTGTAGCCGAATGGCGGCGCGAAAAGACAGCCGGAGGAGGGCGTCTCACGTCGGGCCGGTCCGGGGAGGAAAAGCGGGAAAAGCCGCGGGAACTCTGGCCCAGTTCGGATTTGCAATGCTAACCAGGGACTGCATTAAACGGGAATTAATTTCTTGCTAACCGTCTGGAGTAGCTGTGCCCCTCCGATTTCGCCGCTCTCCCCAGCTAGGCTGTCTCTTCCTTCTTCAACCCTCGCTCGAGCTCGTTGCAGCCACCCGGGGGCGTCACTGCGAATAATCCGTTCGCGTTTGCTGAACTCTCCCCGAGGCGTCCCTCCCAGGAAACGGTGAAAGGTTTCGCGTTCCCTTCGTGATCCTCTGCCAACGACCGAACCCTCCAGGGAGAACCCAGCAAGACGCTGCTCCTCGCTTCGTGTCGCCGCTCCCTCGGGGAAGACACTCGCTATCTGGCTACCGGTTGCGCTGCACGGCGAGGAGGGAATGTGTGTTCAACCGGAGTCGTTGGTCGAAGCAGACTGCTGGACGCGACACCGAGAAACTTCCGGCTTCGAAAATTTTACACACGCTTCGAGAATGGCCCACTTCCATACACTCAGGCACTTAAAGGTAGATTACCTTACGTCCTTCCATTCTGTTCGAAATGAAATATGTCGTAGTCCATGCAAAATTAAGACGGTTTGGTAAGTTTGCAATTTTCTGATCTCGGGAACTGTTTGTCCGATTGAGCTACATTTTTTTTATTTATTCAGAAAGGATCAGGTTATTAGGAGATAATCTTTATTATAATCTTAAATTTTGAAAAAGATATAGTCACATTCCTGGGACTTTCCCCTTCAAAAATAAGCTCTTCAGAAGGTTGGAGAATTGAAAATTGACGTCACAATTAGGTGGAAGTCAGTTGTCTATACTAATTTGATTTAGAAGAAAATCGATGATGACATCAAAAAGTGATCGATTTGGCATGGAATAACCCACTTATCAATTAGTTAACTTTTATGTAGTTGGTAATATCAATGGAATTTTTATTGCGCAACAGAAATTGACGGCACGTGTTCAAAAACTGGAACGAACAAAATGAATTAACTTTCAATTAATACGCGCGTTATATTTCAGTATAAAGATCAGGATACGTCGGATAGATTTCGTATTTGCACTTCGTTATCAAAACATTGAATTTCCGTAAAGCATATTTTCGAATAATAGTAGCAACATATTCGTTGTTCTCTGTTTGAATTTGCACTGTAAATTGATCTCGGTACTGCAGGTGATTCATTAATCTCGTTGTTTTATATCTGTTTGCACCAAGCTGTAACATAAATAATTTTCCAACTCCAATTGGGTATGTGTGTATTCACTTAAGTCGGGGTAGACGTAACCAATGTTAGTCAAACATGCGAGTTAATTAATGCTCTTGAGCATGTGTGCCTCGTATAAAGCTTCAGTAACAAACTTGCGTTGAAGTGGTTCTTCATGCACCGTTGGGCATGGTTTTCCGAATCACAGTTTTGTTGTAAAACATTAACAAATTCCGTGTACACTGCCCTCGATTCGGCACTTCTTAATTTCGACAATTATGTTGCGCTATCCGCAATTTCAGTAGTGGTCCTTCACGAGAGCGAAACGTCCTCGCGTTTTTTATGGAAATCGGGGAATTTCGAATTTTTCAGCGTTTAGCACGGAACGCGGGGATAAAGCACAAAGCAAATATAGTGTGGAAATTTATGAAATGTTTTTCACGTCAAAAATATTCGTTTCCATTCCACTTTGATCGTTACATTTTCATCGAAGCAAACAGCATAGCATTTATTTATTGAAAGTGTCGTTGGGAAAATGGTTTTTATCCGAACGTCCGTATATTTCATAGTTTCCACGGAAGGTGTAAATGTCCAAATATTTACGGACGGCGGTATACGGTGCTGAATATCGCGTCCTGGTTGACGCGGGTTCTTTCGAAAAGAATCGAGTAAAAGAAGAAAGGGAGCGAAAAAATACGAAAGAATTGAAAGCAGTCGGCCGAGAGAACGGTAACCGGGACCAATGTGTACGAATAGGACGGCAGCATTGTGTCTTAGCAAATATTGTACCATTAAAGGAAGTTTAAAAGCCCTTCTACAGAATTCCCTCTAACGCACGCGACCAGGGACCCGAGCACATTGCCCCTGTTCGAAGGAAAGTCCTCGTAAATTTACTTGCGCCTGGCTACTGTTGTGCGTCTCGAGGACCCTCGCCCAGGAAACAGGGGAAATGCGACCCGGCAGAAGAAACGAAGCACAGGATTTTCACGGTAAATCTCAATTTAGCGGTTAATCGCGCCCCCCGTCTCGAGATACACAGACATTTCCCATTCGCTCTGCCCACCCCCCCTCCCCATTTACACATTCGCTTTAATGAAAACAAGTGTGTCGAAAGCGGACAAAGGAGCCTGTTGAATCCAGTCATTCTAATCAACGGCAACATTGCTCCTCGGTTACGGAATCTTCGCACCGGTTAAGCGGAGATATAGCCACTTCGAAACATCGATCCCTTCGCTTCAATCAGCACTTAACCTTTCGGCACCCATATAAATTGATATGTACATACTTCGAAGTAGTCTAATACCGACAATACACTACTCATTCAAAGTACACTAAAATCGTGATGAAAAAAAGTGACAGATCGACTTTTTAGAGAACACTGTTCAGACGAGATTTCCCTCTAAAAAGGCCCGTGTTGAAATGACTGTGGAAAACAATTGTTTGAACTCTGCAGGGTCGTTTAAATACTGTGATGACTAGACAGCGGATTTGATGCATTTAGGACAAAAATGAGTAGGAGAAAGAAAGTTTGAAAATATTGCAATTGGATCCGAATCACAAAGAGAATAATAAAGGCAGTTTTTCCTTGCGTACCCAGAAATTTTCGATCCTGGAGGATCAATGATTTAAAAGTTATGAGCGTTTAAAGTTGAGCGGCGCTCTTATTTGCCGAAACACTGTAAATCGCTCAACTATAAACACTCATAACTTTTGAACCATTAATCCTCCAGGATCGGAACTTGGGTTTTTCGCCAATGAAACATACGTTTTGTGAATCTGTGTCAATCATACGTATTCTGAAAATTTCGGTATTTAATGGAGAACGAGGCTCGTTCCGTTTGCCGGCCGTTAGAACGATTCCTTCGACATCATTTATCCGCGTTACTATCCCCGTTTCGTTCCCCTCTGCGTGATGGACACCAATTTTTCGCAGGATGCGCACGAACGCGCGCTCGCGCGACGGTAACTCGCGCGTAGGCAAATCGCGTCGAATGGCGTGCACGTGTCAAGTGGTTGCCAGTGTCACGGACAGGTGGACAAGCCGCGCGCGTGACTAATGCAATAACGATCGACAAATTGATCCGGTGAAATCATTAACTCGGCTAATGTGCTGAAAATTTTGTTAGTATGCCCGGTGCGTGCCGCTCGTATTCCCGTTTTACATGAAAACGTCACGGATAAACGCGCTATCAAATGTGTTTTGACCGACGGCTCTGTTTACCAGTTTTAGTGAACTGGGTCGCCCAGTGCCGGTGCGAATGTTTCGATAGCCTGCGGACATGAGCTCGTAAAACGCTCCTGTTCTTTTTTTTTTTTTTATTCGAAGGCACGCAGAAACAATAGATTCGTCACAAAAAATATTTGTGGTTGCAAGACGATAGACCGCGAAGCATTTTTTTTCGTCAATTGTTTATGTATGGTAAACTTCAAATTCTTTTACCTCGTTAATTCTAACTTTTACTCTAACTTTTACCTTCGTTAATTATATTATTTTGTTTTACTATTTATTGCTATTTATTAATTTTTGATGACTCGCATTTGATACTTACAATCTCGAAACTATATCGAATATATATTTTACGGTAAAGTAGGTATTTTATTGAATAAAAATTTACTGTAAAATCGTAACTGGAGGTTAAACTAAAAAGAGAAATTGATTTTTGAGGTCGGTAAACCGGATTCGCCCGCGCAAGCAACGCGAACTGGTCGAATGGTTTTCAGATCTCCGAGAAACAAGTCTTAGTCAGCATGTTTGGGCAGACAATATACACCCTGCGTGGGTAGTAACATTTTTATTGGTATTGCCAGGTTGAAATGGGCCAGTGGAGAGTCGAGATTTCATATACGGGGACACTAAAGTACTCCTTATGCAAAGGAGGGGAATTCCATAGCCCTTAAACCGACCTCGAACGATCGAAAGGGACAACCCTTGAACGTTCTCTCGGAATCGTAAATAACTGGCACTGGGAGTAATCCCGGAGACATTTACCCTGGCGAGATAGGCCTTCGGAAGATATTAAGTGGCGTCATGACGCGGCTCGAGCACGTTCCACCACTAGAAATAGCCGGGTTAACGGGTACGGTTGGCACCCTGAAACAGAGGAGTGGGTGCTAACGGATAGGCCAACATGCGTGGGCCATTTTCTCTGTGGCACGCTCGAATATTTCGCCCGAGAAGCTGGCCAAAAGTACTTCAACGCTGCCGCAAGGTTCAAGGTCGTAATGTCTTACGCCTTTGAATTTATTTTAACCCTCTGTCGGCGGACCAGGCTTTCTATTGTTCGTAATGGAACATTGGCCAATTCCAATGGTTCATTCAGGGTTGAAATGGACCTACATTCCGACATCCAAGAGTTAGTGGCCGCTTAAAGGATCTAGCAGGACAATTTGTATCGATATCGTGTGCAAAACAGCTTTTATGTTCAAAGAAAATCCCCCAAAAAATTTTAAGGAAGTACAACATTTTTCGGACACTCTGTATTATATAAAATAAACTCGCAGAATTATAACGAATAAATTTTTTTCGCACACGTAAAATCTATTGATTGCAGAGATCTAAGAGGACTTGCTTTATGCGAAATAAAAATTTTCTATGTGACATACAACAAATCAGAGTGGAACAGAGATTTATTTCCTTTCTTAATATGTTCAATACGTTGAAAATAATGTAACAGTACCTTTGAATGCTTTAAATATTTTTACTGTTTACGGAGAGTATATATATACCAATGTATGTGTTTGACGACAGTGCTCTGGCTGTTTCAGAAAGAGACGAACGAATTATATCGCGAATCGCTCTACGCCGGATAATCGAGGTTCCTCCGTATTTACTTCGAAAATCAATAGCGAAAGCTTTTACTTGGTTTCGTGGATACGAGCTATTGTACCGGAATTTTGGCCGTGTCCGAAGCGAAAAGGGTAACTTTTCCGGTCAGTTCCTGCGAACGAGATCGGCCGGTCTGAAAGTGGGCCAATTAGATCTTGTAAATTGCTGATATTTCTATTTGCGGAGCCGCGCGTAGGAGAAGCCGAGGACAAAAGAATAAATAAACAGCGAGTCTAGTGACAGAGAGGAGTTCCGTGGATGATGCAGGGGCGCAGCAAGCTACGGGAGCCGTGTATTTACAGGATTTCATACGGCCATTAAATTCCCATTACGCCGATCGATCGGTACTTTCTGCGCCGGGACCATAATTCGCGCACCTACGCGCCCGTATATATCCGTGACGACAGCAGCGTCGACAATCCTTGGAATTGCGTTAATTGAATTATCGCGGGGAAGATTGCGTTTCGGGAACTATCGGCCGACTATTACGGCCCCGCTACAGAAAGGATTCCGGTGTATCTTGCCGGGTCTATTACGTAATATAAACCGCACGCGAGGCTCGCCGATGGATTTATGGAATCGCAACGTGCTAGCGTGTTTTCGGATGTGTTGTTTCGGAACCGTTTTTGCACACTTGCGAAATCGCTGCTGTCACGATTACGATATACAGGGTGGTCCGCCTAAAATTAACCAACTAAACTATCTCCTTTATTTTATTAAAGCAGAGGTGGGCATTATTTGGGGAAACAAATATTTCAAATACTATTTAATAGTTTAGATTTGATTTTGCTTAAAGAAAATAGTATTTTAAATAAGATGTACAATTTCGAAAATAAAATTTTTCTATTTTAACAATCTGAACCTCAAAATAAAATATTTTTGTTTCAACAATTTGATCCACAAAATAAAAAGTATTTCTATTTGAACAACCAGAAACACGAAATAAAATATTTTACTTTTTGCATTGTTATAATACTCGGAGAAACCGCATAAACATACAGTCTATCTTATCGTTAAGAAACGATTTACACCCATAAATGTATTGAATTCGAACCATTATTTTCAGCAATAATATTTTAAACTGAAATTGAAAATAAAGACAAAATATAAATATTTCCAATATTCTTCAAATGAAATACTATTTCCAAAAAAATTACTGCCTTAAATAAATTATTTTATTTTCAAAAATTACTGCATCAAATAAATTATTTTATTTTCTCAAAAATTACTGCATCAAATGAAATACTTTATTTTCAAAGTTGTACACATACTTTAAAATAAATAGGATTATATGTACTATTTACTATTTAAAATACTATTTTTTCTCCAGCTCTGTATTAAAGAATGTCGCATTGATTGCAGGTAGGGATGGGATCAAGTTCAATATACTCACGAATCCGAGTCAATTTCAATAACCAATTTTCACATTTCATGGGATTCGATTACTAGTTTAAATTATACATTCCCATTTTTATCACAACTGTATTGTATAGTGCATCGCATAAATGCTGTTGAAATTCAATACACGATTCCGAAACGATTACTTGTTTCGGTTTATTCGCCGAAAAAAATTAGGTGAGAGGTAGTCTCATCTCAAAGCGTTTTGTCGTCTGATAGTTGAACTTAAAACGTTCTACATAGACAATTTCCATAAAACTAATTAACTAGAAGTCACGTTGCTAACCAAATTAGCATTGCAATTTTATTCACCGAATTCCCAATTTGACAAAACGGGCAATTTCCTCCTTTGAAGTGTTTCTGTCTAACATGGCGATTAACGCGTTAAGACCACAATAAAATCGAATAAAATAGAATGGAAGAAAAATGAATAAACCAGAGTAGTGTAAGTAGTGAAAGGGATCCATGGAAGGAAATGATCTAGGATAGGACAGGGAGGATTTAGTGAAAGGAATGGAAGATCTAGGGAAAGAAAGAGAGAATCTCGGAGAGGAAGATGAAGAAGGCGGTGTGGGGAAAGGAAAGGGGGAGTAGATCTAGGTAAGGGGAGGGAGGATCTAAAGGCGAGAAGAAAAACTAGAATCTATGGAAGGCAGGGAAGTACGGAGCGATTAAAAGAACTGGATTTCATTGTAGCAGCAAAAAGGTTACTTTCCCGGAAAACGGTTTAACGACGTGCTCATATCTACTGGCAGTGCATCACGAGTGGACACAGATTATAGTTACCGGTGCTGCGACTGATAGATGGCCACAACTCGACTTAATAATGGCCATGGCAACGCCTCTCGAGTAGCCGGATTACTGTAACTTCGAAAAATAAGTAACGAGGCTTTATCATCGCGTTCTAGACGACCGAACCACCCTCAAAGGATCGTAGCCCGTGGCAAGCCCGACCATAACTACCCGCAATTACGCTCTCAGCCAGCTGGAGCGCTTCAAGTAACGCGTGCTCTAAACGTACTTTTTCCCCCTAAATAATCTAGATCGTTTCTATGTACGAGGAAATGCTTGCATGCTCGCGAAACTGATTACGAGGAGAAATTATACACCGGTCTCGATGCTAATGCCTGACCACCGCCGTACAAGTTTGATGCCTCTAATGAAGAGGACAGGTTGTAATTAGGGTATAAAATACGAGGCTCGAGGGGTTCGCACGTACACGTACCAGCACTTGAAATTCTTGTCGCATTTTTCATAACGCTGATCTGCAATCAGCGACTTCTTCCTTCAGGAGCTCGCCAAAATAATCCAGAAATTTTCACGCAACCACGGTGAAGCAGCAAACAGCGAAAATATCAAAACGAAGAATGTTGCTATATGATTTCTAACTTATTGATCCCCGTTAATTCATTTGAATGGTTGCAACGATGGATTGGATAAATAGATATGAATGTAACTCCTCGAACTTCCCAACGAATGCAGAAAATTCGTGCAATCGCGATGTATCAGAATCTAGGTTTCGATGACAATCGGATCGGCGATTGAAGTGTTAACCATAGGAAAGCGTGGCGATCTCTTCCGTACGTAATTGCCATAACGGCAAACTGTCGTGGAACGGGACACGCTATTTTCATGATCGACGATGCGCCGCCGCCGTGTGACAACAGCGAGATATAATCAAATTTCATTTATAACCGGCCGCGAGAGATTGTTCGTCATGCCGTGCCGGTTGCGGCCGCGACTATTAAACCGAAATTCGCCCGGCAGGTTATAATCGTAAACAGTGAGTTCGGTTGCGCGGACGTGAAACTGGTCCACGGTTCACTGAATTTCCTTCGAACGGGATTATTTCGGGGTTACGTGCGCGAGCGCGACGTCCAGGATTCCTCTACTTGTTCGTTATCAGCGCAACCCCGAATTTCACCGCGTGCATATTGCATCTAATCATGGCGGCAGCGCACGTGATAACGGTGAAACGAAATTTTCTATCGGGACTACCGGAATATTATTCTCCGCCTGGTTGGTTTCTAGTCCGCTGGAAATCTTGATTACAACTTTTCACTCGAAGCAACTCAAAATTTGAAACTTGTGGTGGCAACTTTTCACTCCGGTTTAACCCAATACTTTAACTCAAAATTAAAAACTTGACGCACCAGTTCGCTCAAAGTTAACACCAAAACTAAATTGAACTCAAAACTTCAATTCGGAACAAAAATCTTGGCAACAACGATCGATCGGAAGAAAGGCGAGTTGCTCCAGCGGAACACTTTGAAAATTAGTCGAATTTAACGGTTCTTTTCCATTCGGCACCGTTCGGACTCTACTCACCTGTCAAACTGCGAGGCGAGATTCGAATCTCGCGTGCCTCGAAATCATTTCCTCTGCGTTTTCCATAATTAATAGCTTCCCCCAGATACGATCGACGCTATGGAATTACGCCTCGATATATAACATTTCGATGTAAAAAGATGCTGTACCTAAAAATTACAACACCGTTGAATATGTAATATTTCGCGCTTATAAATCAGCTGCTGTGCATTTCGTTGAAATAGCAGTGTGGTAAGCTTAAGATTGAAACCCGTACGCTCGCAGCACCGAACTATAGCAACTTATATGTATTGTATAGCAAACTATACAGGATGTCCCAATATGCCTTCAACAGCCGGAAATGAGAGGTTCCTGAGATCATTTGAAACAACATTTTCGTTTGCAAAACTGTTATCCGCGGCTTTGTCTAGGTGTTATTAACGAAAAAACACGGACCAATCAGAGCGCAACCTTGGCGCGAGCTGGCACTGTCGGCCAATAGACAGTTGGCGACTCTCGTCTAGGTCGCGCTCTGATTGGTCCGCGTTTTTCGTTAATAACCCCTAAACAAAGCCGCGGATAACATTTTCGCAAACGAAAATATCGCTTCAAATGACGTCAGGAACCTCCCATTTCCGGCTGTTGAAAGAATTTTGGGACACCCTGTATATCCCGGGAGATGCTATCAAAGATACTGGCACGGCGTAACGTGTGCTCTACGGGTCGCGGAGTTAATACCGAATTAGGGGCAGAGTGTGGCCGAGGAATGTGTCGGGTTGATCAAGCTGTCGTGCATTGACAACTTAAATCCCCATTAACTAAGGTGGCGCAACATGAAACGCAGCAGAAGAGGATCTCGAGGACAATGTGGGGACTCTCGAGGCTTGAAGCGGAGTATATACACTCCCCATGTCCATCGTACAACAATATAGTCGATAGCTCGGAGGCGCGATGTGTGCGCGCCGTTTTGACAGCTGCCACTCTCGGCCTGAATCGCGTTTCCATGTTAATGAAGCGGCGAAAAGGGTCGGCGCGGGTGATCGGGATCTTCTTTTCGGGGAAAAATGTCGGACGACGTAAAATTCCGGCGAATCTGTGGGAATAGGTTCTATAGAGGGCAGATCCGATGCGGCACAACTAACGCGGGATTAATAACCAAAATCTAAATAGAAGTTGGGGGAACACGGGTATCGACGAGCTTTCAAAAGCAAATAGAACTGCAAGCTGGTAATCGGTTTCCCTTCGATAACGACAGGTTCAATTGCAGATTAGATTTGGAGCCCTTCGCGAGAGGCGGCCTGCTCGTAGATCCGCCTCGAAACAGGTAGAATCGCGCATTGATCCCGAACTTCCTATTGAGATTATAATGCATATATAATCCCTTTGTTCGTTGGGGGCCTCGCAACGGCGTCGTCTTGATCCTGGGAATTGATGGTAGACGCCGATATCTTGGTGCAAGGATACGATAACACCGCGGTGCACAATGGGTGTTACGTGCGACGACGTAATCAGCGTCGATCGCTAATGAATTAATCAGGTTATCGGCGAAGACGAGCCGCCTGCAGGGAGACAACCGTCGCCGAGATGTCGGCCCGATCTTGTCGCCAACGATCTCTCTCTCTCTCTCTCTCATCTCTGATTACGGGTTGAATGCAGGATCGACCCCAGAATCCCGATTGTCCACTGACCATACGACCGACTCTGTGCGCAAGAGTTTCTGTCGCCACCTGCGCGACGACGTCCGTCGCTAATTCCCCAGAGAATCGATGATTCGATTTTTCATTAACCTATTTCTCCTCTCCCTTAATCCTCGCGCCTCGGCTCCTTCACAACACACGATCGTCGTCGCTGTTGTAATCGAAGCGGATGCGAGCTGTTAGAAAACTAATGGTCACTGTTTCTAGGGTGCGTCTGCACCTCTGGATCGGTGGAAAACAAGTGCTATTATAAGTGCATGGAGAAGAAAGTTTTGCTGATGTTTACATATATTCAGTACTACTTACAATCGGTCTGGCTGTATCAGTTCAAGTTCAAGTCTGCACTTATGTTAGTGAATGTTCCAAGAGTACATAGTGTGTATGTGTGCGTGTTAACACTTATAATTTCTTCAGTTTTGATATACAATACAATTATAATTACACTTCTGAGATGGTGTTTGCCAAAGCTCTTTTAATAAGCCTCCTTATAATGTGTGCTGGAATGAAAAAGTTACCAATTGTATTGTATTGTATTTCCAACAATTGTAGAAAGAAAACGCCGGAAACTAATGATTTTGACCTCTCTCTCTAGTAATTTTAGCGTGACTTATCAAACACACGATCCCACCAAGCACATTCCGCGCTACGGGAGTAAAAATAGCAACTCCCTGTTTTTTAACAATTAGTTAAACGTTCGTTGGTTAAAAGTGGAAATATCAATGGATTTTTTGCTGCCCGAAATATCGTCAAAACAGCGAGGGATTTGAGTTTTCTCTCAACTAAATAGCGAACGCTCGGGGGTCCTTCAAATCTCGAAAGCCGCGGTTTTTTCCTTAGGCGCAGCCAATCGACTGATTTCAGTAATCTGTGAAAACTGTTTGAAAGCTTTGAGGCTCCGGTATTTTACAGAGGGCGAGGGGCAGCGGGCCGAGGGGGGAAACCCGAGCGAAACAGACCGGTGATGTTAAAACGTCGTAACAGTATATTCGGTTTTTGGCAAGTGTGTATATGTGTACGCGTGTAGATGACCCAAATTTCGGTACAAGTAGCTTTTTGTGGATTGCAAAACACGAGCGTGGATTTAAGCTGTAATTACAGTTGATGCTCGCGCTATTTTTTACCAAGAACACGCCGACCGCCGCGCTGATGCTGATAACGGGAGCTCTTCGTTGATTTAAGTTAGAGTGGATTTCGCGCGACCCGGAGACCGCGAAGGCTTGTAAATAAAAGTATATTGGGAACGAGTGACCGCATGGAAATGGACAGACTCGATTTTTGGTCATTTCGCAATATTTTTCTTCTTCGCGAATGGAGACAGAGAGAGAGGGGGAAACGTTAATACATTACGGTCCAATAATTTTGACCGCCTCGACCACTTCCGTTATTTGCAATAATATGGAAAAGCGATGTACAAAACTTGAATTACGTACCATTTGTATGGTGAATGTAAAATTTACCACGAAGTGCAACAAAATTCCGTGGACCACTTGAAATTTTGTTCGGTTCATTTTGAATTTGTTAGAACCGTAATGCATTGTGCACATTCTTTAGATATTGTTTAGACATGGATGCAGATCTATGGATTTAGACAGTCTTTAGATATGGAAAAATGATGTACAAAACTTCAATGACCTACCTTTTGTATCGTAAATGGAATTTTGGACAAATCAACTGTTCGTAAAATTTATCATAAAGTGCAACAAAATTCAATTGACCACATGAAATTTTGTTTTGTTCATTTTGAATTTGTTAGAACCGTAATGCATTGTGCCATTCTTTAGACACAGTTGTAAAATAAAGACGGGGTCAAATGGAAATAAAAAAAGGCATTTGATATGTAAAAATACTGTAGAAGATAATGAAATTTTCAAATTTTTGATCATCCGAAATGTCGTCCGAGTGTTCTACATCGCTATAGCGTATAATCCAGCCTGCGTGGATTTGATAGCTCTCATTAGTCGACGGAGAGAGTTACGGGGTTTCATTTCCTGGAAGAAGCTTGCAGCTGCTGCTGGATACATATATTGCGTCCTAAGAACTTGCCGCAATTATCGCGTTAACGGCGCGAATCGATCACTGTTGCGTGCGGATTTGCTTGTACGCGAAGTGTCGCTGTTTGCACTATTAATTCAACTAACATATTAATCCGCGCCGTTCCAGTTTCGATCGCGTGCGATCGTGTAATTACGAAACTGGAATAACGAAGCAACAATATTGTCAAGAACACTGTGCAAATATGTATGTAATTATACCACGGTTCCACATTCAATTTCTGCGGTTCCGCAGTGCGATGCTAATGAGGGATGGGGGGATGATGGTGGAGCGAAAAACATGTTGAAAGAGTAAGGGGAAAAAGTTCCACTGTGACGCTTTGTTCTCTACCAAACCGGTGTCGTGTGTTTTAGAAATATTGGCGGTACAGTGCCAACATTCGCGTGAATAAATACCATCATGGATGCGGTATGAGTATACGGGCGAATGGAAAAAGTTTCGCCGGGACTACGTATCTGCACGGTTTTCTGTGAGCAAACTCCGTTATCGCGAAACTCTGCCATGGAAACGTCCGATCATGAAATTTTTCAATCTGTTTACTGTGGCCGAAGTGACCTGTGCATTTCATTTTGTTTGGAACAATGCAAATCTAATCTAACTTGACCTTCGACCGACGCGGAGTCGCCAGATTAAACCTCGGACAACGAACGATTTTTATAGCTGTATAGTTGATAGACAGAAATGAATGGATGTAAATTAAAACAGTACAAACATTAGAAGAATTTAGAAATCCAACCAATTAATCATATTAAAAAAGAAAATAAATTTCTATTTCACTCCAGACTGTTAGCATTCAAGTAAAACATTTTTATTTTGCATAAAGGTACGCTGTCTAATAATTAACGATCATTCGTTCACTGCTCTAATTAATAATTATAAGTGTAGATACATTAGTCTTTCCGACACCCCCAATGCAGCGGCTATTTATTTCAGGTTATTATCAGATCTATTCACTGCTTTATTTGTCAAGTCTTTTGAACAAATTCTTGGAGGCGATTCATTTAATCGAATCGCCGGAAACCGAGCAATTAAATGGATTGCAGTGGGACTCACGTAAGTCCACGCGATCGAAAAAATGAATACGCTATCGGAGTTGATTCGATTTCGCGCGGGAAGAACGGGCAAACACAGGCTCTGTAAGATATTTTTACGCCGCGGATTCCCACGACGAAGAGGAATAAGCGAGTGTGTAGGATACACGCGCGGGTTCGACGCATGTTAACGGGCAACACGTGCACGCTGGGTTTACGAGGTATTTATACATCGCGCGCTGGCCGAGGCGCGAATCGATAGAACAAAAGAAGTGTGTGCACGTCCGCAAGCGCTCTCTTTAACACACAACGGTACCGCACCAGGAATATTTTTACCCGGCCCCGTAATTATAGACATAATTCTCTTCCACCCTACTAATAATCATGATGAATAGAAACCGCGGCGGGGAAGGTCGTGAGCCGCATGTATGAAACGGCCAAACGCGACGCTTTCGCGCTCGGTTCAACGACGAGGCCGACAATGCATTTTTAACCGCGCGAAACACACCGACGCAAGTGCAACGACAGTTTTTGCAAGCTTTATTTATGGCGCACTTCGCAGGCAGGTGAAGAGGCAGCTGATAAGTTCATCGGGAGACCCGCTTTCACGTTGCAAGTTTCTCCATCGTGTTCCTTCGTCCGCGTTTCTGCTACGCGAATTTTCTGCAGTGATTGGCGGGACGACGCGCAGCGCGCGAGAAAGCGATCTTTTTGGACAAAAATCTGCCGACAATTCAGTTTTTCATCGTATCAATTGGAATTTCTTTTTAAATGTTCGTGGAGGACTATACTTCGATGAAGTGCTGCGCGAAAATCGTTATCAAGAATCCTTATCTGCAATTATTTGCCTGTTGTGGCTCTTCTGAATATAAAGCTGATTCTGTGAAATTCAAAGAATATTGTTCGAAGACGGCTAAATTGTGCATTCAAATTTATCCATGGTATAAACTACCTCCATCAGTTCATAAGGTACTGCAACATGGAAGTGAAGTACTTGCTACATTTGAACTGCAAATTGGTTTATATTCAGAAGAGCCAAACGAGGCAAATAATAAAGTCTTCAGGAAATCACGAGCTGAAAACTCCCGAATGTGTTGCCGAGAAAAGACAAATATAGACATTATACGGCGTATGTGATTATTATCCGATCTACTTATAAGCTCTCTAAGAATAAAGGATGGCAAGCACAAGAAAGTTCTTTCTGAAGAAGCGAAAACGCTGCTGTTGGATCAATAAATTAATGGTAAGTCTCATAAGTGCCGAATGTAATTCTATTGAATTGGTAATTCTCAGGGCCAGAATTTAAAATTTTGCGGTTTAGGGTTAAGAAGTGTCGGCAACTGAGATAGGACATGCAAATTTATGGTATGATGAAGTATCGGAGTTATTGGGTTTTGTAGATAAGGATTCTTGATAACGATTTTCGCGCAGCACGTCATCAAAGTATAGTCCTTCACGAACATTTGAAAAAAAATTCCAATTGAATCGATGGAAAACTGAGTTGTCGGCAGATTTTTGTCCAAAAAGATCGCTTTCTCACCCACTGTGCCCCCGCCGAAAAATTCGGAAAATTTCTTTCTAGCATCTTTTTGACCACTCAGTTTGTCAGGTAAATTGTTTTCCATGGCGATAACACACTAGTAATTTTATGGAACTGGTTGAATACTATTCTTATGTTTCTCTAATCTTTTAAATCTTGCGTATTTCGCCTACATAATTCTGTTGAGAATGTATGAAATCCGCAGTCCTGTGATAACTGGACACCGGCTTGAATTACAACTGGAATTAGACAGAACTTTACCTCTCCTGCAGGTAATGTTAATACGTTGTCTGGCACGCATAAAAGCTACATAAAGTCGGAACAACTTATTTCGTAATACAAGAACAGAAAACGCAAGATTTATTACAGCAATTACGGTTACAGTCCTCTTGCACGTTTCATGTTCTAACAAACTTTGGCTTACTTAGTAGATTGTAGTAAAAATTAATCACCAAGCCCGATAGAAATAATTGTATTATTCACATATGACACCTCGTTTTCGAGAAAACCGATTTTGGAAATGCAGCAAATACACCTGCTATTTGATAGGAGTCCTCTGACGCGTCTGACCATGACTAACCTATTCTGCTTTCTGCGTATTCGACTGACAACGAATAAATGTTATTCTTGTTTTTTTCAACTTATTTTTACATGTAGATTCATCCCCTGCCCGGTTGTACCACACGTCCGGCCACATCCTGCGTTTAACACGAAACCAGTGGTCAAAATGACAGATTTTTTATTTCACAATTATTGATATAATAAAAATGATTCCATAAGAAATTATTGTATGGATATCTTTATAAATTATTAAAAAGTAAATTTATAAATTATATTAAAGTCTAAATAAAATCAATCTTGTCATTTTCATAAGGGAATTATCTCAGTTCTTGATTTTGAACGAACTAAAACGGGGATATTTGTGACTAAGAAATATACAAAATTTTCATCCTGCTGAATTTCATGAAACACGATTCGAAAGACGTTCACATTTATTTGCTGAATGTGTTGGAGGAATACGCTATAAAACAGTCAGCTTTATATCTGTACATTGTGTTTCTCTACTGAAACGAATCTTAGGATTCATCTCCTACGGCTACGGCACGACGCGACGCGACGTTTCGAAATGAAAGAACCACTTGAAATGCGCAATTTATTTCCACCAGTTCTTTGAGAACAGTTGACTCCCGTACCCTTTTGACGGTTCCGTATGTTACGGTGTGGATGAAGCTAGAAAGTACTAGTCGGATTAACCTGGCAAAGTCTTGGACGAGACGTCAAGTCGAGCGTGTAATCGTGCTCCTCGCAAAAGCAGTCCGTCTTGCGACACATAAAAGACTCCAGCAGAGGTTGTAATATAACTACGTACAGTATAATATCTGTTACAGTCGGTCGGAAAAGTTTCCGTAACACCCGCGAAAGTAGACTGTCTTCTCCAAAAGTCGACCGAACGACTTAACATTCTTCCGAGAATTTAAAAAGTGCACTTAACTGCATTGTCATCCAAATAAATCTTCATGGAAACCCGTAAAACATTCATTCATGGTTCACAAAACTTCATGGAAAACAGGAAATCTGTAATGAACCAACAATTAATCAATTCGTACGAACTCAAATTTGAGGAAACTCATTTTCAACCCTTAAGGAACTCGTTTCTAAGATTGCAAGGGCGCGGGATGCGCTTTCTCATTTCTCGATAATGGGGTTTTTCAGTAGTCTAAAGCGCTAGATAAAAAATCAATCTCGGCCGCAATCCCCTTGAAAATTCTATATTTACGTTTACGATGTGTAATTTGCTTTATTCGGCAGCATGTAGTTGTCGCAGCTTTATGCTTCCGCGAATAAAGCAAATTACGCCTCGTAAACATAAAACTAGATTGATCATTCATCTAGCGCTTTAGACTACTGAAAAACCCCATTATCGAGAAATGAGAAGACGCACCCTTGCAATCCTGGAGAGGAGAATCTACGCCCTTAAATAAAAATGATTAAATCAATAACCCTATACTTTTGTCTCTGGCCAGCGTTGTCAATCGCAATGTTAAAAACGGTTGCGGCAAGTAACCGGAAGCTGGAGCCCCCCAGCAACACGAATTACGGTGACGAGTCCGGCCGAAAGTTATTAAGCGATAAAAGAAGCTGCCCGCGTTCGGGTTCGGTAAAAACTTTGGCTTCGGTCAGATAGAAGTTTCAATTATGAAACGGGATTAACTTTCCTAACTTCCCGGGCAAAATCAACGAAACAGGAAGATTCATCGTTATGATTTCCGGTCGGGAATAGACGGTCCCGGGGTTGGTTTTCCTCTCAAACGGGCCGCAGATTATCTCGCGGAATGCATTTCGCCCGGTGAAATACCGTGGAATTCGGGCTGCCGTTAGATCGAATCGGCACCAGGCGAACGTCGGTGTTACGTCGCTCGAGCTTTATCGTTTAATTTTTCTATTTATCGGCTACGGCTCCCACGGAATTCCCGAATTATTATTAGAACGAGCCGATAACTCGATCCCGGGCTAGACCAAAGCCTGCGGACACGGGAACGAGTTAATTTCCAGTGGCCCGCGACAAATCGTTTCCCCGCGAAGTTCATTATTCCGTGCCATTGTCCCGAATAAAATTTGCGAGCGGGTTAATCGATAATCGTGGACGTCGGTCGCGTGGACCACGATCATATTTACCGGGCGCCAATTAGCCGTGCCCGGTATCTTAAATTTCCATTCGAACAATTCTACGTAGAATCCTATTGTACGGCATTCACGACGTTGCTCGCAGTAATATTCGGACAGCTCTAACTGATCGCTTTTTTAATACCGAACCACATTACTTGGATTTTTTCAGAAGTTAGACCAATCAGTTTAAGGGAGACCGGGGCCAAAAGTTCCGATTCTGAGAAACCGTATAAAATTACGTAGAAATCGAATAGATATTCCCGTCTGTTTAACGAGTAATTTATTGTTAGATTTAATATATTTTATAATTCTAATAGGTCTTACTGTACTCCAAATATCCACGAATGTGTACGCAAATCCTAGCGCAAATAGTTGAATAGTTTCGAAAAAAATTCGCGAACATTGGCGAAGCAGTTGGCGAGGAAGTCGGTAATAAAATCGCCGACAGACGACGGCGTTGCGTTTCATCATAGAGGAATGTGGGTCATCGTTGCGTTGAAATCGTGCTCCGTCCTGGCCAGCAGAAAAATTTCATAAATATATTATTCATAACTATTCATTGACCCGGTTTCGGCACTCGAATGCGTCGCTCGAACCGCCTCGGCGGCGTTAATAATCGGAAAAAATATACGGGTTCATTTCGGTGCCTGCTTTCTACGCCACCGCACGCTGTTTGCCGCGTGAAAATAATTAATAAAAGCAGCCGCGACGGCCTCATTACGAGTAATGATCGTTCTCGACTGTTAACAGCGCCCATCATGGACGAGCACGTATCTTTGTGCAATTTGTTACAATTACGTGTTTCCGCTTGGATTTCGTTACCGACGTTTTCGAAGACCGCCGACGTTCAAACTGTGCGCCCCGTCATCGAGTTACATGGGCTTGATGCGTGTTTGGATGCGTACGGCGACCGGCTCCCTTTGAAAACGAAACGGTTCCATAATTGAATTGCCACGGAAAAACGCGAATCCGAGTCTCCTTTTTCGTCGATACTTGTTGCGCGATCTGATATCCGACGGATTCTACGCATTTGTTCGTTCTTTCTTCGAGAATGACGGTGAAACGATTAGACTAGTTGAACCAGTGGTCAATTAATTCTTCTGAACCAGAAGTATATAGTGTATCTACGTGTTATATCGATGTTAACATTAATTTAAGCTGAACATCGATGTTATCATTAGTTTCGCCCAATCGGACTTGCTTTTATTAAGTTGTCCCATGAGCTGGTGCCGTTTAATCTTCTACTATATATTACAAATTATGGAAAAATGTAATTACTAGACTACGGATCTTTATGTATTTATAGCAAAATTGAGTAGATGAAATTCAAAATTGTAGGAAAATTTTGAAAATTGAAGATGTCAGTATATGATACCTCATCTATTAAAATTATTAAGGGAGGAAATAACATTAAATTTCGATTCTATGCATGAAGTCTAGTAATTACACTATCATTCCACGTTACCCCACGCGTTTCTGACAAACGCATACTAACTAAAATGGATTATGTAACATTTTAAAGGACTCGTTAAATGAGTACGAGACTTTCAGTTTCTTCAAAATCAATGCAGCTTTCAGAAATCTAACATATCAATGATTCGTGGCACAACTCGTTTTGCCTGCATTCCCTGCGTCGCCAGAAAAAGTGGAAAAAACTATTTTAGCGTTATTTATAGGCTCAAGGGGTTTTAATATTATATATCGTTGGATTCGTCTTAAGATTAGCTAGAACATTATGAAATCCAAAATACATTTTAGCATAAATAGAAAAAACAACATAGAAGCCTTATTCTTCAGACCTTTAACTCTCTTCCACTTTTTCAAATAGACCACTGTGCGCCGTCTTCGGCGTGTAGCGGTGATTTTTGGTAGAAGGCAGAGCCAGACCGCGGCACGGCGATCTCGGGATTTGGTGACGACTGTTTCGGCGTTGCAATCATAATGAATCGGCCCGCAAATGTACAGCGCGGTAGAAACGCGAGCGGATAATCAATAGGTTTGCCATTGGAAGCGTAGAACGTGGTGGTAGACGGTCGCGTTGCTCGGCCGGCGCATTTCAATCGGCAGGAAGCGCCAGAAGGCCGATGTTTCGTGGCAATTTTGCTTTCCGTGGAGCGTGTGATGGCGGCAGCGCGTCCAGGACACTGTTAATTTGTTAGCTGCTAATTTGATCAGGAGGGACGGGGCAATCCGTGTCCTGGCCGAAAGCGAGGACCGGGGACCGTCGAAGCGCGGATCGTTTCGGCGAGTTCCGCTCGCGAAAAACGTTCGTTCTCGCCGCGTCCGACCGATTCCAGTCTTTGTTATTCGTCGCGCAACGGCTCCACCGTCATTAACGGCAATTATTTTCGGGCCGGGAGCTCACGGGCTCGTTTGCACAGTCAATGACGGATGAATTTACCGATTGCTCTCGTTACAACCGGCCCGCTGAAGTAACGCGTTAATTCCGCTGTTATCACGCGATTTCATGGTGACATTTGGTTTCGCGAGCCCGTTGGAAAGTGCGCGCCCCGGTCCCGGCCGCCCCGCGCTTGTTTGCCGGGCCGATATTAAATCGGAATTGCGTGTACGTGCCCGCGTACTGAGCGCCGGATTGGTGGAAAACCGCCGTTTGAATTCGCCGAAATGGGTTCGATTTTATTTGCTTTGTAATCTACGGTTCTTTACCGAACCCCGCGTTTGTTTTTTCACGAAAATCTGAAAAGTACACCGGCCGAACCGATAACCCCGACGTTACTCCCTAACAGCGAACTATACGAAAGTATCAACCGGTCGCTAACTAAAGCGCAGCTTCCCTTCTTTTTTTAGCTCGGTGACCTCCTTTCGCAGCTTTTTTTCTGTTCAACACCCTCCCTCGAACGACTGTCTCTGTTTATTGGAATTTCCAAGTGGTCTCACCCGTGGTAAACAAAAGCGTAAGTCATTTGATTCAATGGCTTCGCCGAGAGATCTGTAGAGGTTGCCGTCGAACGACCTTCTCGTTTCTATAACCCACTTCGAAAATCTTTCTCGCTTACATTTTCATTAATTAATACCATTAATGACTACGCCACTTCAAACAATTGAAGCGAATATATTTCACGTAATTTTAAGACTTTAAATAAGTAACAATTTCCACCACAGCATTAACCGAGTTAATGGTACATTGAGTATTCATATTCCAAACAATGCTTGTTTAAGAGCGAACACAGAATCACACGATTCGATGATGGCAACACAATATTGATGAATAATAATAACAGAGAAAATTTATCACTTTGATCGTTATAACGGTATCATAAAATTCATGGTTTAGCAGTTTGTCAGAAAATTTCAACAATGTATATACATCCTTGTGAGATCGTTGGAATAAATTCGCGCGCGTTAAACTGGTTATAATCTGGTTTATCTCTCTCGGATTTCCTGAAAAGACGCTAACGTTCCTTTCACTGGCAGTCGTTTTATATCGTAAAAAGGTTACGGGAGACAACGAAAGCGGTTCTTATTAATAAAAATGAAAACAAAAGACTAGCACCTATGTAGTACGAGCAGGGTTCTTCTCGCACGCGTCTTGAACGGTTAATATAAGGTACTACGGATATGATCGAGGTCTGGAGCTCGTTAAGACGAGAGGTATATATCGTACGCTCAAGAAATACGTCGCTGCAAAGAGGCTTCTGGGCATAATTAAAGACCAAGTAAAGATAAACTCGACAAGAAAGCGACGTCGGATCTTCTCTCCGTGTGTCACGACAAGAATAATGATGAAAGTTGACTGGATTCGCCGGGCAATGATGAAAAGCGCGCACACAGGCTCACAGTAACTTTCTCTCTTCACCTTGAAGACGAACGGATGATGGATTTCGAACGTGAGGCTTTGAAAGGACGCTTCCTTTTTTTGCCGATCCACACGAGCTCGTGCCGCTCTGCCATTCAGTTTATTATGCTCCCGATGGTATGTGGCTAATGTTCGAAACTCCTGCTCTTCTGATGCACTGAACTTCTCTCTCGGTGGATTCAGATATTTACAGGGTGTTCCAATAAAACCATTCAATATCGGTACGGAGGACAACACTGTGCCGAGTGGAAAAGCCTTGGTAAACGTACGTCGGAAAGTCAACCGTTTCAGGAATATTTTTTCGCGGAAAGACGTTCTGGCCAACATAATATTGTATTAGATGATTGCATAAGTTCCTGTCCGATTTTCATAGATGTCGCAAACAGTACTGAACGGCGGAGTGTAAAAAAATTATATAAAACTGTCTAATTGATTAATAAAGCTGTAGACTTTAAAATTTAACCTATGAATTTTATTTTCTAATTGCAGAAAAGAATGGTGACTATCTAATTGATTAATAAAACTGTATCCTTTAAAATTGGACCTATGAATTTTATATTTTACTCCTAGAAAAGAGTTGTGACTATATAATTTTTTTCTACAATTAGAAAAGAATGGTGTGACTATATAATTGATTAATAAATTGATTAATATATTCCTTAAAGTTTAACCATCGAATTTTATTTTCTAATTTTAGAATGGAATGGTGACTATCTAATTGACTAATGAAGCTGTATTCTTTAAAATTTAACCTATGAATTTTATTTTCCAATTGTAGAAAATAATGGTGACTATATAATTTTTTTTCTACAATTATTTAATTCACAAATAAAGCTGTATTCTTTAAAATTGAACCATCGAATGTAATTTTCAAGTCGGGCAGGACCTTATGCAATCATCTGATACCTCCGCAGTGTATTCAAAACAGACGTAAAAAAGATGGGTGATCGATTTTTTGGGCTCTTCGAAACTGGAATGGGTGTTGTCTGAGCCGTAGCAGCGAGAGGACGTTGCCCCGTATCGGCCTCGATCGTAGATCACGAGGAATGAAGAGCGCGGAACGATGCAACTGGGTGGTGGTACTTGGAGACCGTAGTATCCGGCGTAGCGCTGCAGTCAAATATGTAATTCCACGAGCGTATATAACGCCGGTAGTGAGTGGTAAGGCCGACTTTGGAACGTCCGTGGAATTTATTTATGAAAAATGTATAAACCGGCAACGAGCGCGCTGCGACCGGGTGCCGATGCAATAATATACCGGCGCACCTTCCCGCTAGGGAAACGAACACCGTGACAGGGAAACGATGAAAAAGAGAGGAACCCGGCAGGACGAAAGGGGGGTGTGTGTGTGTGTGTGTATGTGTATGGCAAAGGTAGGAGGACAGAGAGGAGAGGAAAGAGAGGGAGGGAGGAGCTAGACGGAGAGGAGTGGCGGTAAAAGGGAATAGAGGAGGAAAAAGGGATCACGGTATGACCTACATTTGGCCTACGGGTCGCAGGGTAGAGCTATTGATTCAGTTCGCTCTTAAACACAGCCTCCGTTTCATTTCGTTCCAACTCTCTCCTACCATTTTGCGATTACCGTTCACCTCGTCACCCTTCTCGCTCGTGTTCTCCTTCGTTCAGTTTACTTATCGAATTGCTCTTCCTTCTACCCACTTAACTGGCATCTACGAGAACAGCTATCTCGAACAGGAGAAATTGCTGAACAATCGCCGGGATGTTCCTGAAGTTCGATCGAAAATACGAGGTGTGTGCGTCGAACGTTCCTCTCGAAACGGTTAATCAAAATGATTTGTTTAAAACTTTCTGGAAATCTGACGCTGTCACTCTCGAATCACCGCGTCGTTTCTATACCACTCTCGTCACCGCGGTGTCGTCCGCGGATCCTCGAAATAGTGTCTCGCCGCGATGCTTGTCTTTCCAGCACTTAACAGCAGTTAAGCATCATCCGTCCCTTGTGTCAATTTGACACAGCTTTCCCGAAATAAGTTGTACTGTTTTGTTATTTGAAACTTCGTGACTTTTATCTTTCTATTGCGAAACACAACCGGGAAACCTAAGATGTCAATGTGTTATGTGACGTATAGTGTATCACAAAAATAATAAAACAGTGGTTTCCAATACACATACAGAAAACGGTTACCACCATATATTTTATTATTTTTCGTGATATATTATACAAGAGAAAAGCAGCTAAAATCCCGTTGAAATCCATGAGGATAGGTTCTGCCTCAAGTTTCCGCAGTGTTCCCTGTTTGTTCAAGACCGTCGCGGTCCGACTGGGTTTTTTTTTAATTTTTTCTATAAAAATGTCGCGCATCGACAAGTTCACCTTATTTTCCAACGATGTCAATCCAGAGCGTCAGACGGTACGAAATATACTGGTTCCCGACGTAAACCCTTGAAACGAAATTGAATTAGGAATAAGAAGTGAAACAACAACGGCGCGCGTGTAACGCGCGAAAAATTCTCGAAAAAATGATGTGGCCTAGTTCCAGCAAATTACGGGAGAATAAAGAAGTCTTTGAGAATGGTCGGCGCACAGAAAGGCTGAGTTTGTTTAAAGTTTCCTGGCTCGCGGCATCCACGGACCTGTTCCAGGAATTCCGGAGCTGAGCCGTTCAAATAATAATGTAACAGAGTGTATGGGGGATCGTCGGGCCGTCGTGAATAATTCTTTAGATCGTGATACGCTTTAATAAAAAGACACGAAGTTTTCGCGGGGCCGGTGAACTTCGTGAAAATATTAGTCGCCATTAATTTTGTAAACGCGTTGTCTGCGTTACAGCACAGTTTTGCGGTTGGGGTTCCGGGGGCCCGCGGAAACCCCGGCAGAGATTAAATACGAGACGCGGGCCGGGCCGGTCGGAAAACGTAGCTCCGCAGTAGCGGACGCATAATGCACCGGCTCGGAACTTTTATCAATACACAGTCCGAGCAGGGGAACTTTGTTTGCCTCGCCGTTTGTCAGTGGGAACAAAGCGCGTAAATTAAAAGCCTTAATCGTTCCCTCGCAGCCTGTTCCCGCGGAGAAGCGAAAAATTGTATCCAACCGGCATTGCATTCCCGTGCCCTCGTTGTTCCCGACTGTTTTATGATAAGACAGGCCCGCGAGTCGCGAAAATTCAAGTGAAATCAACGAGCGGAATGCGGGCGCGGATTCGAGCACGTTTATCGTTCGGAAAGTCAGCGAGATATTAGACATGCGAGCGCCTTCCTGTGAAACGGATGCGAGCACGTGCGGCTCGACGATTTCGCATGCAAAGTGCAGGCGAAGATTGAGTCGTGTCGGCTGCACGTCGGCCCAACCAAACGTCTGCGTTCCATTCACTGCGTAGATACGAGAGCACAATGGTTATTTTGTCGCCGAGATGGAACGGGACCCCGTTAAATGCTCGCCAGACTTTTCCCAGGGTCCCTTCGTCTCGATGCTACACGCGACGAAGCTGTACGACGTGAACTGAAACGAATCAAAAGCATATCCAATAGAGTATACATTTTTTCACCCCTTAATTTTATTATTAAAAAGCCAAGAGAAATTTATTTTTATATTTTCACTTTATCGAGAGAAGCAGGTAGACACGATGCTGCTTGTAATCCGGAAATAGCATGCGACGAGAGAATGGTTCTCCGTTTGATCACAGTCAGCGAAAAAAAAAAAAAAAATGGAAACGATGTAAAAATACGTTTTACAAGATAAATGCATTAATATATCATTTCTGTATCCATAAATTCGTATGTATATGAAAGCAAATGCAAATTGGAAATGCATTAAACCGTAATAAAACTCTAATAAAACAGGTTCGCGACATTTATTTTAATTCCATTTCAAAGTGTTGTCGGAGCACACAGTAATATGTACGTGCATACATTTCAATGAATGCGCTACGAAGTTTTTATGTTAATTCTACCGTGCATTCGTTTCACGTGATGCATTTTCCGCTGTACACTTTGTACGAAGATACGATTACAACGGTTTGGAGTAATTCAGTTTCAATGACATACGTGTTTCAACAATTTTGGTAATAATCTGAATTCGCTTCTGTTTTATCTGTCTGACCATATATTTCGTTCTTATTTTACTCTCGTAATTAGACAGAGGATTTTATACTCCATTCATATTCTACTTGTACAACACTATTCCGTCCTGAGCCTATCTGTCTGATTACATTACGTCTCTGTTCTAGTCAGCCCACAATATTCCGTCCCCATTCTACTTGTAAATTCATAGTACACTTGTCTGACTATGGCTCGTTCCTGTTCACTGGTCCGACAACAGATAGACCTCGTTCTACTTGCTGTCGAAGACCCATTATGTACTGACGCACGGTCACAACAACAGTTTGTCTTTGCTAATTCTGAAACGCGTCAGCTACACGGGATAATTGTTATTTTGTTGACACGAGGTCTACTAGGAATGCCGTGAACTGCTACTTTCTAATGACTATTATTTGATAAATATTATTAACTTAGCAGTCTCACTGTCACAAAGTGTCTACCAAATTTTTCCAGAGAGCAGAGCGTCGAGCGGAAAATTCAACTACAAACTTATCAGTAGACTGCGGATCTTTACGTGAAATAAAAATGTTCTGCACTGATTCTGGGAAGCAGGAATAAAATAAAAATTTATTTCATCCCTTAATGACTTCGTTACATTAAAAGCAACATTGCGATATTCTTAAATTTTTCTAATCCTTTGCTGTTTTATATTTCACCCAACCAATTTCTTCATAAACGCATAAAGATCCGCAGTCCACTTATCAGTCTGTAATTTCGCTAAACATTACAGGACTGAATAGAACGCAGACACGAGTCTGAGCGGATGCTGGAACCCTCGAATGGCGTTTAATTACCGCAAGAGTGTTTACATAGTTTTCGCGTTCGCCATTTGCAGTTTCAGGTCCGCCATTGAATGGAACCCGCGGCAGGTACTTGACCGATCATCGCAACCTTGGTGAACACGCGACACACACACGCCAATGTCAGACAGAACCAGGAGTGTATCAATTCGGTGTACTGACCAGATGCCACTTAGCATTACGCGGTCGGTCGCCTGTACGCCGTACGAAGTTACTATGCCCGATGCACTCGGCGCCGTTGTGAACCGGGCTCGAAATTAGCCGGTTAAACGCGATAATTGCGAGCGTCAATTAATTATGCCGCGGTCTTTAAATGGCTCGGTCCAACCGTGCTCGAAACTTATCTCTCTGTGCGGTCTGGCTCGCGTTACATGCCGCACGGATCACGAAGTCATCGATTCGACAAATTCTTCTCCGGACAATAGTTCTATCCAACTAACACTAGTCATAAAGAATTGAAACTGGAACCAGAGTTGTGCAAATTCAACTACAGAATTGAATTACATTGTATTTCAATTATATAGTAATTCAACTAAGTCGTAACTGAATTACATAATTCGAACCTCTCAATTAATTCAATTACTAAGTATTTTAATGTTTTTCTTTGATATATATACTTGTTTGCTGTGTCTATGAGGCGTAGTTTCTATTCCTCGTCCTCGTACTCCAATTGCAATTACGAATTACATTGTAATTTGATTACAAAGTATTTTATAATTCTACTCCAACTGCAATTACGAATTACATTGTAATTTAATTGAATGGAGATCTGAATTACACGGAGATCTTAATACTGAATTATACGAAGATTCTTGTACGAAGATTAGGATCAGTTACAATGTAATTCAATTACATAGTAATTAGACTGGAACATACAGTCAGCCGAAAAGCTCTCTGTTTTATTCTATTGTTTATCATTTATAAAGAATATCGAGATGCATTAAGCGGTGCAATAAAAAATGTATTTATTTTATTAATAATTACTACTATTAACGTCAAGTAAATCGAAGTGGTATTATGCGAAGACCCACCCTGTATGCTTGTAGGTATTTCAGAAAATTTCTACAGAATTTTGTGAACGCTGCACCATTCAATAAATGAGTCCATAATTAATTACTATGTACCATCGATAATGTTCAACAACTTCTTGAAGCAAACATCTCTTTGCTCGATCCACTTGCTTGAAACAACTATACGGGCCGTTGTAATTTTATTCCATCAGTCGCGCAGTTGCTCCATGTAATCCAATATCGTGTCAAAGGATTTTCACGTCACTGAAAGCGATGTTGGAATTTTCTACAGCCCGGTAATAGTACGGGACGTGGAGGAGGGTGGGTTTCCGCGCGAGAGGGGAACGTCGTGGCTACGTACTGTAACCCTCGATCACCAACGACGATTCGTGAGACCCTCAAGTGAAGTAATCGCAGCGCAATGCCAGCGGTAATTAGCAGTTGCCGCGATCGGCCGGAAATTACCGCGTCCCCCGGAATACCGTACGAACTTCGAGTATCTATGCAACCATTATCGCGGCTTCAACGCCTCGTGCGGCGACGTCACGTAAGAACTTCGGCACGCGAAACATCCCCCAAAACCAATTCAGCCTCAGTTATCGTTATACTTTGTGCCGGGCCACTTCCTTCGGGCCGGTAATCACTTTTCCAATCGCGTTGTTACCGATCTTGTACTTAGAGCGAAACAGGTAGCTCGTGTACTTTCAACTTAAATGACATTGCCGTAGTCTGGTTCGTGGTTAACACGAAAATCACTGTGGTCGGTTATAAAAATGATGAGGGAGTATATGTACTTTCAGAACTAATTTACCGTACACATTTATTGTAATTTATTATTAGACTGCGCGGATATTTATGCAATTATAGCAAAATTGAGTACATGAAATTCGAAATTGTTGTGAAATTAAAAAAAAATTGAACATATATGATTTCTTCTCTATTAACACAAAACCTACCGAGCACTGAAAGCGATTAAAATGACATAAATGATATAAATGACAAGGCTCTATTTAATATGACAAGGCTCTATTAACACGCAATACGTGTTTGGATAAATAAATTTATCGAATCAATTTCCACGTAAGCAACGTCATCGTTTCAATAATTATAAAATTAAGTTTAGTGTCAAAATCAAAATCAAGACATTACATTCAATTTAGTTTCTATTCCTTGCAATCGATTCAGACAATTTTTATTCTGCACAAAGATCCGCAGTCTATTTATTATTGTGTCCATTGGGCAAACATCAGTTGACTCGCCCTGTCTAACAAAAGGAGACATTCGAAATCCAATATTTTCCAGGGATCGATAGTCTCAGCTCACCCTGTTCCGACGAAGCATCTCAAGGATGCGAAAGTCAGCGCTCCCGGAAGCTTCGGCAAAAAGGCCGCAGCGTATGCTTCAGTTTACTTATTTCGCTTTCAGGAATTCGCGTAAAAAGGTGCAAGTAAAAACAGTGATTCCATTGAGAAGCTCCGAAAAGCCAGTTTATGGACGGTAAAAGTTTGATGTGTCGGGCACGTCGAAAGGGTTGTCCGATGGTCTGTTATCTATGAAGGACATCTTCTCTCGCCGGCTAAAAGAATAGACCCCTCTTATCAGAGGGCCACCTTAGTACTTTAACGAAGTAATATGAGCGCAAGGGCGGCAAGGACCTCTCGCGAGCTCTTATCTTTGTCGAGCCGCTCGTCTTTTTGTTTCCACTCTCTCTTTCTCTCTCTCTCTCTCTCCTTTCCCTCTATCGGCATGCATTCGAGGCATTGTTAGCGCACGGACGCGCCTTTCTTTTATCCTCGACGCCTCTCTCCCCTTCTGTTATTCCCTTTTCGCTCCTGCTGCCACCCCATCCCATTACCCTCTTTTTCCCCTTTTGTCTTTATCCATTCGCGATAACGACGTTCCGCGCCGGTATCGAATTGATCAGAAGGGACGCGCCTTAACGACGTGCCCGCGTGTCACGGGAGTGGCCGAGATCCGTTTTCATCGTGGCTCTTTTCGGCCCTTCTAATACCAAGTAATCACGTCACGGGATATTATAGTTCTCGCCCGATCGCGACCCCTGTAGATATTCGACATGGAACACTCCAACAGATGACAAAATTGCATGGATCTCCTTCGCTCGAGGATACAGGACAAAATAACAGGACGGAATACTTCGTACAATTAAGAGAAGAGAATATGTATAATCCGCACAGCCTACAGTCACTCGCAGTGAAAATAGTACATAAAGTCACGACGGATGTTTTCGCTAATTTGTAAGTTTAGTAACAGAATTAACTTTCGTGTTACCTCATCGATTTGAATTAAAAATCATCGAATAATAACTGTTTACCTTGTTATTTTAGCTATCTTTTATTACTATGTCAATTTGACACCGAGGGATGCTTTCCTAATTCGTACAAAAGATAAAAAAGTTGAAATTATTTTTTTATTACGTAAAGGTAACTAAAACTAAGATAGGATGGAAATTGACCACATATTCAAGATCGTACATTTGAATTTCCCGCGCGTTCCAACACACCCTGTACAGCCAGCATTGAACAGCAAGCCCTGAGCAGCTAGAACGCGCGGAAAGATCAACGAACGAAAACACTGGCAAACGGATCTCATTATACAAATTGCGGCACGCTATTGCCGCCAATTACCGGTCAACCCATCATCTTCCGATCTCCCATTCAGATAGCCATCGTTCCGCGAGCACCGGTTGGCTGTCGCGTGAATGCTGCGCGAGCAGCCACACGATAGCGCAAAATTGCCAGGTCGGCGGTTGTCGTTACTGTCGACACCATGATTAGCGGCATAGAGACAACAACCGGCTGGATCGACTCGGCTAATTTATTCAAAAGTGTGACCTATATTTACAATGTACACGCGCTGTCCACGACGATTCTCTTGCTTTGGCATTGCGGGACACGGAAGCTCCTTCTAGAGGTGTGCAGGAACCTGAAAACATCGGCTGTTATTGTGAGCTGAAAAGTGAAATTGTGAAATCCGTAACATCGGTTATTTACTCTAAAAGGACACGCGGACTAATTTGATATTTATATTGAATTGGCATAATTCAGTAAAGTCGCGATCTAGCTCCCTGAGGATCTACACGATTACTGTCTCTTCGCCACCCCTTGTACTGGAGGGCTCCCTGTCCTTTTCTACGTTTGGCATCCAGTCATAAAAAAAATAGTTTCACTACACCAGGGTTTCCAAAACTTTTTGGTGATGGAGCACTTTAAGGGTCTTTGAATTTTGACGGAGCACCTTGTGTAATTTGAGGAGGGTAGATAATGACTAGACTGCAGATCTTTATGCAAAATAAAAATTGTCTGCATTGATTTCAAGAAATAAAAACCAACTTGAATGTTATTTCTTCCCTTAATGATTTTAATAGAGGAGATATCATATATTGACATCTGCAATTTTTAAAATATTTCAACAATTTTGAATTTCATGTACTCAATTTTATTATAAATGCATAGAGATCCGCAATTTAATAATGACTAGACAGCGGATGTATATGCAAAATAGAAATTATTTACCCGATTTGCAACAAACTGGAGTAAAATAGAAATTTATTTTCTTTCTAAATATGTTTAGTAGGTTGAAAGAGGAATATAACAGTGTTTTTAAATTCCTCTAATGTTTTCACTGTTTGAAATTACACCTACTCAGTTTTGTCATAAATGCATGAAATCCGCTGTTCGATAATAACACATAATCAATAAATCTTATCAATAAATATTTTTTCGCGGAGCACTTGCTGCCTTCCCGTGAAGAACAGTTTGGGAAACCGTGCCCTACACGATCTTTGTCTCTCCTCGGAACAGGCGATGGGAACTAGATCGCGACTTTACTGTAGCATAATAGAATTTTCCAGTGATGGAATTTCATCCAGAAACCGGGCTCTACAACGCACCGTGCAACATCCGAGTATACAGGAACAAGTGACGAGACGGTCCGAGTGTGTCAGTATGCGTGCTGGTTGACGTAGGACGTGGCGTAATCGTGGACATCTTGTTCCTGGTGCTGTGCCGGTTGATGATCGTGAACCTGAGTCTGGCCTTGACCATCGTAGCCGCCGGTTGTGTGATCGTTCTCGCCGGAAGTGTGCACCACAGCATGAAATCCGTCCTTGTCGGCCCGGTATCTGACGACCCGAACCTGGCCACCTGGCTCCTTCACGCTGTACTCCCCGGACACGCTGCTTCCTGCGGTGGAAACGAACGCTCGTGGACGAATGGTCACCGCAAAACCAATTCCCGGACCCGGTAACGAGACGTAATCGCCTCTCGGAGAAATTCTAGACTGGAGTGGCTATTAGCATAACGGGGTCGGCTAGAGTAACTACGCTAATAGAAGAGGGAACCTGGCTGCGGGGAGGATCTGCGAGAGACTCCGTAAGCCGCGTCCTCTCTCCTTATTTACAACCGAGCGACACCCGGGATATTTTCGTGTAAGTCGATTTTCTGGTTAACTGGCGTCAACGTTCTAACCGGATGAAAAGTTGCCCGACGCCGCGCCGCGTCGGTTCAACGGGTTAGCGCAGAGACCAACTACGAAACTCGGTTGTTGTTTGGGGATGCATTTTTCTGGCGTCGCGCAATCGATGCGATCGTGCTCCGACTGTGCTCCGTACATGCTTTCTCAATCTCGACAATTGGTCATTTCGGAAACTGTTGCCAGTGCAGGGTGCATTGGGATCTGACATTTTGAGTGTGCACATTGGCTTAATAGGAAATGAAAAGGCTGACTCGTTAGCCAAAGAAGCTACAGAATCAGGAGCCCTATTCGAATGTTAAAATACTGTTTACCGATTTCTTTAGCGATTTCAAATATCAAATGAGAATGTCATCGAACGATAAAATTAAGACTGAAGCCTTATATAAAGGTATATATTTTTTCAAAATTTCTTTAGCGATTCAAGAATACCCTGGTTTTCGGGTCTCAAATTACCGAGAGATTTTGTTACATTTGTCAACAGAGTCAACAGTGTTATTTCTATGTATGCTATATTAACCAAACTAGGCTTACAGCATCAATAAATAAATAATTAATTAATTAATTTTGAGTGTGCTGTCTATTGACGAAAAGTACAAATACTTACTATGAGCTTGGCGTATGAACTTACCGCGTTAATTAAAAGTAACGTTATGGAAGTTGCAATGTTGCCACCGCGTAGCAAAAAACTTTTGGATTGTGATAGTAGAGCGAGTAAAATTTGTTGCTCCGTTTCCACACGTTTCTAAAGCCGAATGAACGCGTGGTCAACATTACAAACGCGCGCGGCAAAGTGGAGCAAGTGGATAGATTAAAAGCATGGAAAATTGCTTTGCTAATGAATAAAATTGCGTCCAACATCATTTCTGTTTTTCATGAAGATCCGCAGTCTAGCGATAAGAGTATCGCGTTCTATAAGGACAGTAACGGGTTTGACTGTGCACGGTTCCGACAAAAACGCGTGTATAATTTGGTATTACCTCTGGTTACTATGTCAACGCGCACAGACCCAACCGAATCCGCTGCGCAGACTTTAATCGGCTTAACCCGGAGCTCTCAACAAATACACCCGAGACGACGTACTCCAGGAAATATGGATCCGTAGAAATCGAGCATAATTTGAAACGACGCGTGAAACCATGGAATGAAATTATCAGCGCCGCTAGAACGTATCGGGCGTAGTCGGGCACCGCCACCGAAGAATTAAAGCACCGCGCTGCGCTGCTGGCGCACGACACTGCACGGTTTATGCGCGTCAAACACAGCGAACCGAGTGAAGTCGATTGAGTCGGCTGCGTAGCACGTAGGAGAGAAAAGGCGAGAGCTCGAAACAGGTACCGGTGTCCCGACGCGTTATAAAACAGCACGTTGTCCGAATATTAAAGTCGACCGCAGAGTATCAACTCGGTTCTGCCTCCTCGGATATTCATGGTGCGCGTCCAAGCGAATTTCTCCCGCGACCGGGTCGCAGCAGGGTCTCGCGCTTACAGCGAAATTCGCAAAAGCTCTCAAAGGAGCCCGGCCACGTGGAAAAGTTTTCACCGGGTCGACCGGGGACACACGACTGCCTCGGACGTACCTGCTCTGTTCGAGTCTGCCCTGGTGCCCCGCGGACCCCGAAATTTATACAGTAGACGAAAAATTGTTTACAATTACTGTGTATCTGTAATACATCTGCGGCAATAAGTGCACGGTCGCCTTACGCAATGTTCTGTACATGTACTGTACTTTTGCTGCGACATACAATATATACAGTTACGCACATAATCGATCACACACACTTTAAATCGGAATAACTTTTTAAAGAATGGAACAAACGACTTGAATTTCTCTGCACGGCTAGAAGAATTAGTTTAGTAAATGAAAAATAATTTGCAATTATTCATGATTTTCGGCCTACAACTTCTGATCGTTTATAATTCGTAAACCAATTAACCAATTTCAATGAAATTTTCAGAACGTATATAATTTATAGTTTACAAAACGTATCTTTCAAACTTCCGTTATTGACCCTACTAAAAAAGTTGTAAAAATCAATTTTCACTATTGTTTTTCACAATTTCGATCAAATGCATTTTTTCAATAATATTTATTAGACGTCATTTACTAAACTAATTCATCTAGCCTTACAGAGAAATTCAAGTCGTTTGGTCCATTCACAAAACAGTTATCCTGATTGAAAGTGTGCGTGATTGAAACTGTATATGTATATAGTCTTTTTAAACACGTTTCTGGTTGCGTTATGAAAGAGTCTACCTTGATCTTCAAGGTCAATTTTGCGGGTAGATTTTTGTCACTTTCTATGCAAAGTTTCAAGAGGACCCCTCTGGTAACACCTGCTCCTCTGCTCACCGTCTCTGGACTCCTTTTGGGTGTGGAAGTCGCCGGTATGGTGGTCCTCGACGGCGTACGAGAACTCGTATTTCGGATGCGCCACGTAGTCCACCGTGTAGTCGTGACCCTGGCCGTGCAGATGGTTCCCGTCGTCGTGCTGCTGCGGCACTTTCACCTGGTACTCGGGCCCCTCGACGGGTCCGTGAAATTGCACGTAAGAGCTGGCGAGCGAGAGCTGATGATGCTCCGCTGCCTCGTCCAACGAGACCTGTTGTCCGTCGAAAACATCTTCTTCCGGGGATATCACGCCGGCACACGATCGATCAACCACTGCCAACGTGACGATCAAGGCGATCGCGACCTGCAAAAAACTTTCCATAGTAACTTAGCCGAGGCGATCCTTCGACGAGATTTCATCCAGTTATCGATGCCGTCGAACAGGGGTGACGTCTAATTGACCGACTTCCCCGGGATTGTGAACCCGTTCGTCTCGAACGATCTATGGCACCAGGACGCAGTGATCCGGTGGCCAAAACTATTGTAAAGTTTTATTTCAAGGTTTAATGTTATATTTGGACTGCGGATTTTTATACATTCATGAAGAAATTGACTGGGCAAAATATAAAACAGTGGAAGATTTTAAAAATCTGAGAAAATTGTTGCGTTGCTCTTAATGTGTAAAACATTAACTAAACTATTTTATAATCAGACTGCGGATCTTTATATGAAATTTTATAGGCAAATTTTAAGAAAGTGGAATTAAATGAAGTCTTGTTTTCAATGGTAGCAGCCTCTGTAGATGTGGAATAAGTAAAAATCGTACGAAACTCTGTCGAATTTGATATTCCGTAGCGTTTTTCGAAAGTTTTTCCACGGTCTAGTGATAATGTAATGTACAACTGTTTTACTTTCCTCATCGCGCATAAAATGAGTGCGCGACAAGAATAAAAATCGTATTTTGTCCGAATATTAAAGTGACTCGCTCTTGTACACTCTCTAGAAATGTTTTAATTTCATCCTGTTGGTCACGCTGGGAAGAATTTAGCTGGTCGCGCCGACGAGGATGATTCGAATGTAATTGTACGGGGCCAGAGTAAAGGGATGCTGAACACACGGTAAGATAGACTGGCAAATTGAATTTCACGAGGGAGAGAAGGGAGTCGCTGTTGAAAGGGAGAAAGTAGAGATGAAACGCGAAGCTTGAGACGTATCCCGTTTTAATTACGTCGGCCGGGAGAGCAACGGTGACTTCCGATTTGAAAACAGAGCCGACTGGTCGATTATACAAGCCAATAAAAGTTTCGCGTTTCGTTGTGGATCGAAATTCAATTCCGCCTGCTCCCTTTATACGCGTCACGGTTCGTTTGCTCGGTCGTTGCGGCCGCGGCCCTCGGAATTATTGGGAACGATTGACCACGGCGCATCGACAGAAGCAATTAGAAAACGGAGCCAGAATTGATCTAATATATCTTTCAACGGTATTTTCCACGATCGTTCAACTCTGCACACGTTGCTTCCAGTTTGAAAAAAGTAACCGCAGCTGTCGACCATTGTAAATGGACTCCGAGAAGCACTTGTCCAAATTTCAAAGTACTTCACCACACGGGATTATTCAAAGCGATAAATCGATTGGCATCGACTAAATCGTTTGGTCGTTCAGCGACACTGCGACCGTTGCTTCTAATTTGCAAGAGCGAAAATACTTTATGCAAAGGATCCACGATCGCACGTGGTGGCGGGCGCCGCCATCTTGACTCTCGCGGAATTATTTACTTCGTTCTGGAGCAGCTTAACGAGGCCCATAGACAGCGAGGGGGCACGCTCATCTGACAGTGCTAATTATATTTTTGAAATTACTATCAATTATAGCGCCTTCCAACGGAATCACCGCTCCGTTTTTCGGTTCCTGCGCGTCCTCACTCCCGTCCCTCTCCCTCTCCCGCCCTCCCGTCTCTTTCGTTCCTCCGCGTTCGAGAAAAAGTAAACCGTTCCTTAACGAGCACTTTCTCCTCGTTCTCGTCCTTTTGCTTTCTTCCGCCCCTCTTCCTATCCGATTCCCCGCTCACTCCCCGTTCCAACCCCGTTCCCGGCAACTCTTCCTCGCACACCGACACTCTACCTTGAATCTCATCTCTCCCATTACGGTATTTAAGGCGGCCAAGCGAGAACTGCAACTCTCCGGCCTGTTTTCTAGGCTTTTATACCAGGAGCCACGAGCGACGCGCACCTGAGTCGTAAACACACGTGAATCCGAGTCCGTTACGCGGTGCGTGTACGACACGCGCGAGGATTCCGCTCGGAAACTATCGAACTGGACCCTCTCCATCGTCACCTTTCACGATCGGAATTGTCAACACGCCATCTGCAAACCGCTCGCTGGTGCAGTCGAAATTACGTGTGGTTATTGCTTCGTCAGGTCACCATGTTTAATGATCGCGCCGCGCCGCGCGAAATTATCTCCCATCGCTCATGAAAATATATGTATGTACAGGGTGTATAAAAGTATTGAACAAGCTTGCCGTAAAATTGTCTGTAACAATGAAAATCGTTGTTACAGTCTTTTATATCAACACCTACTCTCGTCGAGAAATGAACAAGTTTTAAAGGAACCATATGCCGCAAACAAACAGTGAAAGTTTTTGCAAAAATTGACTGTGTGGAGTTACAGGCGCACAGACAGAAGCCTACTGTGTACTACAATCCACCTGATCGTTTCGGTGAGACAGAACGTAATCGTGTGCGTGCCTCGAGACAGACGAAATTTAAAGGGGAATTTGAAATGATCGTCTCCCTGCCCATTCAGATCACTTTGACGTTGCATAATATGAAAGAGAAATTTTTAGTTGAAGACGAGTCAAGAAGAAACACAATAAAACTTTGCGGACCTATTTACAGCCGTTGCTTGGCACGGTTACAATGAAACGCGACTTGTTGCTTCTAATGCTCGTGAGAAGCTCGTTTATAAACAGAAATAAAGTTGACAAAAGCACTGTCTCAACTTATTGTACAGTGTCGCAACCTTAACGACAGTCCCTTGATGCACATACAGTTACTCGAGTTAATATTTGGAGGTTCTAAAAAAGACGATAGGCTAAAGTGCCCAAATACGGTATAGTCGCCTATTATGGCACTACCTTATATCTTGTAACGGAGAAGTCACACTCTAGTGAGAAAATTCTCAAACAATAGTTTACCATGTTTATTCAACAGTGTGCAAGGTAATCGCACCATTCTGTCTCCACGTGTTGAATATTTTTGTGGTTAGATTTTCGATTGTACCTTTCTCGAGGAAGGTAAGTGATTTTGAAATGTTTCAACATATCTGTAGTTTCAGTTTATTTATATTAATGTTTGCCAACTGTTGGTTTAGGCTGAAATTCATTTTCTCTTTGCCAGTCGCTAGTAATATCAGTCCATGTGAAGTTCCCAATATGGCACTACGAAGGGTTCCCTAATATGGTATAGCTATTGACATTCTTGGTGTGGGTGCCGAAATATAGCACTTGGTGTCATATTAAATGATACACCACAAAAAAAAAATATTTTTCCCAAGCTGTATTAATTTTTTGGACGAAAAAGAGCATTCTAAAATAATCAAAAAATGACATCAACAAAAAGTGATTCATATTTGGGCACTTTACCCTAACTTTTTAAATATTGTACTACACGATTTAAACTTTTTTGGACCTACAAAACGTATTTTTAACATTTTCAATGTAGGCCCACATGAAGAAGTTGTAAAATGCAACTTTTGGTATTTTTTAAAAAATTTCTTTTCACATCCTGTAGTAAGCTAATTGCTTTAGCTTCCCAAAAATGTTCAAATCGTATGGTACAATATTAAAAAAGATATCGTCTTTTTTAGAGCGTCCGAATATTAAATTCGAGTAACTGCAAGTACATGGCTGCCACCGTAGGTACAAGGAAAAGGAAGCGACTCGATCATTACCGTTTGAAAGGTCAAATAGCAGCTCGGCAAGGCGTTCCGAATATAACCCGTTATTTTTCTGATCAACCCGTACGTCCTCCTTTTATCGAGGACACGACCCTCTCCTTAGCTTCGCAGGAGCCTCAAAGGAGCTTGTGTAAATAGCTAGGAGCGGACGCGTAGCTTCTAACCCTTTACGATCGCGTCTCTCCTTCTTCCTGTTTCGTTTCCTGTTTTCCGGTCTACCTGTTAGACGCGGCGCTCCCCGTGCCAGAAAATCAGAGCTTTTGATCTCTGATTTCAAACACGCTGTCTCGAGGAAGCCCGGCCGAATTATACTTCTTCGGCCCGGGATCTCGAGCGCGTTTTCGTTTAGAGCTTCGGAACCGTGCCGCGAACGTTTGGAATTGGTGATCGAACTGACACCGATTGATAGAGACGGTTCCATCGTTTCTCGGAGGCAGAGCTTCCTTGCGAAACGATTGGACCGTACTGATATACGCCGCCATATTACAGTACGGATTCGCTGGGCTTACACTTGACATACAATTTGTGTACCAGTGGCGTATTGAAACTCGAGATAATATTACGTTTGTCTTCTGGTATCAACTATGGATGAAGAAATTCTATTGAAATTCATCCGAAATTTTCCGAATATTATTTGGAACCTGCGAGAAAATATGTATAAAAATCCGCATAGGGAAATACGTACCTGAAAATGCGAATGGCCAATGCAAAAAAAAAAACACCTAGCAGGTCAATACAATTTGTTGCCCCAGACACCTTTTTTTTATATTTATGCTTTTATTTACGAACTAGTTACCGGTCGGCTAATATAGTTTTATTTATAGATGCGAACAAAAGGGAACACGTATTTTCGAAGAGAAAACATTACAGGCAAACATATATATTTTCATAAAGCACCTACTATGAAAAAGTTCGCCGCTGGGAGCAGATTTATATGTTACTCCGTGACACGTTTAGTCGTAGTATACTTCAAAGGCTTAACCCATGAACTATGAACTTTCCATCTTCGCTTTCTCTGGGTAAATACGATTCTCTGCATGGAGATATATCGAAACGAAGGTTTCAATTATTTTCGCTAACAGAGTATTTAATTGTTCATAAATTCTGCATCTGTAGTCACAGACGGGAAATATTTTGAATTTGAAGGATTCAGAATGAAGCTTGAGTCTTCATTTCTGAGGTGGATTCGGTCACACGAGAAAAATTTCCTAATGTTTTTACGGATGTTTTAAATCGTAATGATCGGAAATTCAGGTTCTTCTGTGCGTGATCTTTGTCGAGAACGCGTTAACGATTAATTGAATTTCCCCCGCCGAGAATGAAAGCAAGGAGAGAATAATCAAAACGCACGCTCCCCTATTTACTCGATCACGAAGAATCACGTACTGCACAGCAGTATCCGATTTTACTGAGCATTCCACGAGAAAAACGAAAAAAAGATCTCGCAAGAGTGTCGCAACGACGACGAGGTCGAACGTGCAACCCCATTGCTCGAAGCCGGAAAGGACAATCGGATAACCAGCGTTCCGGGCCAAGGTATCCGAGGCTCGAACAAACAGCGCAATAAAGGAATTAAGCTCGACTATTAAACGAACGAGGTAGCCAGCTTTCCGGTGGACGGGGAAGAAAAAACCCGTCGGAGATCGGGGCATTTAAAGTAGATCCGACTCGATTCAATCCAAGTGGGAACTCCCGAGGGGTTAAGATTCCAAATAAATCCTGGCACGAACAGCGTAAGCGGATTATTCCTTCCGGGCATCGTCCACCGACGTCCAGACCCCTCGCATCGGAAAAGCGGAGAAGCCGTGCAGCCGACGACCTGTGGAAAGTAAGGAAGCCACCTTGAGATCCACCGATCGATGTCATCGGCGACCCTTGGACGGCTCTCGAACACTGGATCGAATTTGAACCTCGCCCTCCTCGACCGACTCGACTGAACCGATCCTCCTGGAACTCAAACTCGAAGCATAATTAAATAGAACCAGCCTATGGCTTAATCCAGACGCGATCCCGCTCAGGTTTTGACCTATTAATTTCTCAGACCTAGAAATTAACGTAAATATTCGGAGGTAACCGAACTCTAGTCTGGACTCACATCAAACTTAACATTTCGCAGTCCGAGCTATTTTAACTCGGAAATTAACCCCTTGCCGCGTTTTAACGAGTCAGACCCGTCATGAAGACTTTAACATAGACTAACAAATATGAATGTTATGTGTTCACTTTTGATTCGTTTGTAATTAATATATTTAAGCATTCAAATAAATGTAGTCATTGGAAAATTATAAATTTTCTTTTCCCTACTACGACATTTTTGGGGGTAAAAACGTTTTAATCAGAACTGGGGAAAATAGTATTTTAAATAGTAAATAATCCTATTTATTTTTTATAGTATGTGTACAATTTTGAAAATAAAATATTTTATTTTATTATATATATTTATTTTTATTTATTTTAAATAAAATCTAAAATATTAAATAGAGAGCATTTGAAATATTTGTTTCGCCAAATAATGCCAACCTCTGATTTCTTGCGACCTAGAATAATTCCATTGTATATAATATGTCATACAATACTTAAATGTTTAGTAATTGATTAGTAGAGATGTCTATGCAATTTTCAATTTTTGTAGACTTTTAATAAAGTGGTATCAAATAAAATTATATTGTATTTTCATATATATTAATCATAGCATTTGTAGATGCAAAATAAATCGTACTAAATTATGTTGAATTTAATGCTCCAACATTTTCTGAAAATTTTGTATCAGCCATAAATGCATTAAGATCCGCAGTCTATTGACTAGAATATATTTCGAATAATGGTACAACAATTTTTAGTGGCGCCTCTGACCCACCACTCGAGTGCAAAGGGTTAAGTTTAAGGGAAAGCAGAATTCGTGGAGCGGCGCGCGAGATTAAATCAAAGGACGAAGTTGTTTGACTGCGTTCCCTCGAATACCCTCTCGACGACCGTCTCGGTTTATTGATTTCCGACTGATTCGAGTTATTATTCCGCGTGGCGGGATTCACCGGCGGATGCCAAGCGACTGATGCACAGACTGCTCCTTCTTCCAGGTGGAGTGCATAAAAGACGCTGCTTTCACAGAGCCGAGCCAACCGGAAGTTGGCTACCGTTCGAAAGAAATCCTCGTCTCTCTATGCACTTTTCTCGTCGACGGTGAAAACCGTTCGAACCTTCCTTGCCCGTGTACGGATCGGTTTATGACTCGAGCATAATCCAGCTGGGGTTCTCTTGTCTCTTTTGCTCACGCGTGTCTCGTAGAATCGATTTCGATCCCCGAGATAGCCGAGAGAAACCATCGCCACTCCTGATTCACTTATGCAGCCACTGGCTGGCATGAATTCTTGAACAGTGTGTGCCAATGAATTCAACGCTGATCAGCAGACTGTGGATATTTATGTAGATCACAACTTTTTACAGTAATTCACGAGGAACCAATTTTATGTTCAACGATGGACAATGTTTTGTGAATATGCTTTCGATATTTAAATGTACAACATATTTAATAATCTAAACGACATATTTCGGATAATGGTATAGCAATTTTTAGTGGCGACTCAGAGTGCTGAGAGTTAAAACGATCGCGAAACAATGAGATCTGTTATTGACGCGAGACTAAAAGGATTGAATAACGAAAGCGCTTTGGACAATCGATAAATAGCCTATTGGTCAGACGGAAAAATATCGGCGATATCGAGCAACGATGCAAATACTTATCGATCTGAAAGTGTCATTTGTTTCCGTGCGGGTGGACGAAAGACGGCTCGTTATACCGTCCAATTAAAGATCGCCGGGCTACGGAAGAATGGGAAACGTGTCCGTTGTTCGTCGCTGGTAATTGAATTTCCTTTGTGGAAGATCCGGTCGCGGCGGATTTCAAAGCATTATTATCTACCGAGCTTTCGAGGGGACGCGTCGAAACACGAGAACCACCCCAACGCCGGATATAAATATATTCAATTAGCGCGCGTCCCGCGTACGACGGCCTTTCGCCATCGAGCGATCGATCGTCCCTCACACCGACGTATCATGTCCTCTGGATCTTGTTTGTATGTGTCTGTATGTCGGAGGCGTCGTCATCGTCGTCGTCGCCGTCGCTGTTGCGCGCGCGCGCACCGTAAATTATTCCCGCAGCTCGAAGCAGAGGCACTTCATCTTCAGGAGACCAATTACATCACCTGTCTTCACCTGGAATTAATCCTTTGCCTGGAACCATTATATCGCCCGGATACAGGTAGCTGGTAATGTTAAATGCGGATTGTGCTAATTGGAGACGATTCGGCCGCGTTTGATCCGACGGGAACAAGATGTCTCCTCAGGTTGACGTCGATTTTTGGTAATTCGAGACAAAAATATGTATAAACTGCATGTGCCCATAATTATGAAAGTGCTCCAAGTCAAACTTATATGTTATTGTATCTTGTTATTATACGGGGTGTTCATTTGAAAACTTCCCAGCCGAATATCTCGAAAAGTATGAAAGATATTAATTAAGTGTGAAGCACGTGTCCAAGGATTTCGAGGGGCAAAGAGGGGGACAGTATCACTTTTTTATTTGGCTGGCGTTTTCAAGGTCTATTGAAGGTCAACTTTGATTTGTCAAATGGAAACCTATATGTTTCATTATGGAATCTTATTGTACGTAAAAAGACCAGCAATTTTCGTAGGATACTTTTTTTTATCCGCGCACTTTTTCATCCGCAGGTTTCCATTTGAGAAAAGAAAGTTGATCTTCAAATGACCTTGATAACGCCACCCAAATAAAAAACTGATACTGTTCCCCTCTTTTCCCCTTGAAATCCTTGGTTTTACACTTTTTCAATATCTTTTATACTTCTCGAGATATATTCGGCTGGAAAGTTTTCAAATGAACAGGCTGTATATTATTATTAAACTGTGGATCTTTATGCAATTATGGCTTTCGAAGATTTTAAAAAAATGCTAGGATATAAAATACGACAGAATTTGCAAGAAAGCGTAAATGGAAGACACCCACGACTAATGAAGACAATGAAATTAATATTTTGTAGCTATTGAAAAATAGAATCATTCTTTCAAAAAATTAAAAAAATTGCTTATAGCCAGAGCGTCGAACTATAATAACAAATTATTGAATAAATCTCTGTATTCAAGTATTGCGTAGTGTAAAAGATGACACGGTATCCAAACAGATTGAATCTTGTCAGGTTTAGAAGGCAACGTGTACCGTTCTCGGTGCTCGGTACGTTCGGTGTTAAAGAAACAGATCGCTTCCACGGGATCGGCAAAGATTTTCCGAGTCGAACGAGACCTTTGACGCGGGATAGAAAACGGTGCACCGTGACAGTGAATGATGCAGCTATTCCGGAAAGAATCGTCAGATTTTCGAACAACAGCTGCGCCAACGGTCACGTTGGTTACGAGGACGAGAAAACGCTGACGACGCGGACTTTCCAGAAAATAGGAGCTAGCTGGACAAAACTATTTTTCTGCGTCCTCTCGAGACGCCAAATTGTGAAAACCCTTTGCATTCTTATAAACTCTTATATAATAGAATATAAATTTATATATTATAATATGTTATAATTACGTAACTTAATGATATTTTACTACGTTTTTACTAACTCGCTTTCTTATCTGTTTATCTGTTCGGTACAAATTTTGCAATTGATTTTAAACTAACTTCCCGATGAGCTAGAGACTCGAAACTTTAAACATAGCTCAGAACTGGATGACAATGCAATATTAACTCGCTTTCTTGTCTGTCTGTTCGTGAGGGTTAGGATTCCGTACGGAAGGAAACCTATTACTAAGCTCACACTGTCTGTCTGTCCTACCTTTAAAAGGCTGTATCTTTTGAACCGTAAGATTTATACATAAGAATATTAATCCTTAGTTATAAAATACTAATGTCTAGGTACTTACAAATTTTTCAGAATCTTCTGTTCCTCCGTCGGATCAACAGGATACTGCCATTTGCGCGGATAAGTTTGAAGCACAACACAGCACATTATCCAAAATTGTGACAGCGAACGGGAATAAGTTACTCCGACCACGGTCGAAATAGTACTGCCGTTGTCACCTCTGTTTTTCGTGAATGGTTAAGGGTGGATTTAGGTGGGGAAATGTTGTTTTTGTTAATTGGATGGGGTGTGTCGAAAGGACATTAGGTTGAGAAGTGGGAAAACCGTCAAAGAAATTCCTCTTGGAATTGTCTACGGTCATCAATGACGTGTTGTCGATCTGTCGGGATTCAAGATTCGCATGCGTTTTTTGCTTGCTATAACGACTTTTACAGGTATATCGCCTAAACCGCTGGAGGAACGGTGAGGAATGGTAAATAACAGGATACAGGATTATATTTTATAATGCCGGATTAGTATTCTTATAACAATAGATATAAGGTATTCTTTCATATTTTGCTACTTCAAATTTATGATCCGAGTGGGCAGGGAGACGATGACGTCGGTATATTAAAAATTCTGTTTTACTTAAATAATTCTCAGATATAATTTGACACTGTTTTTACTAAACCGACATGTCATCCGAAAAAGTGTTTCTGAAACAAACTATTATTGCGACGTAAGTTGACTCCGGAAGGCCAAAAGAAAACTTTCCTATTTTAACCTTTACTGCATGTTTTGTCACCGGAAGGAATGTCTGTTTGACGTCACTAAAAGGTCGCTCACTATTATTTGCGGACTGCTGCGCGTGTGAAAATATTCACAAGTTGGCAGGCAAGTTTAAATAACAATCAGTAAACAAATATTCCGGTGAACCTTTCGGTCACTGTATACTTCCACGCCGTTGTGTGCTTATACGAACGTAAAACAACAACATAACCGGAATGTTCATATTTTCGTGAAATATTCAATTAAGAAATGTTTACCACGATATGAAACCGCACACCGACCGCTTAAAGTTAGCAAGGGCAATCATGTAGAATGAAATTATTCCAGATCGGAAGAAATGTTTAATTTTCCAGTTAAGATAGCTCTGAGTGCAAAGGGTTAATTACTCTCGGCTCGCAGGGCAACGATATCCGTGGTGTCGTTTTTTCTATCAAATTTCGTACGAGATCAAAAGCGTGAGTACACAGTTCAAAGAAATTCTTGCTTGCAGCAGAGACACGAGAGGGCAGACAAAATAGTCCAAGCTCCAGGACTCCAGGGTTTCGTTAATGTTCCAGCAGCAGCGGCGGCATGGCGGCGAGCGGCGGTCCATAGCGTTCTTCTTCTGCTTCGCGGAGAGGAAAAGTAAAGTATCGTGCGGGAGCCAGGTCCTTCTACTTTAGGTATGCATACGTTAAAAGCACAGGGGTCCCTTTGTCTGATCCTTCATGGAAGATAATATGAAAATAAAAGGACCCGACAGCTGCGCGCAGGAGAAAATTCCTCGTACGATCGAGCAGCCCGGAAAATAGAAAAGCGACGCGTCTCGGTTAACCGTTCGACGTCTGTATACCAACGCACGCGCTCTTCCGTACGTGTAAATTAATTACCGACCAATTTACAGCGGCGAGCAGCAAAGGTTTCGCGGATCGGTCCGGAATCCCACGGGAACCGCTTTCACGAGCCCGCAAAGTGCTCCGGGGGGCACCCTGCAGATCAAGAGCAGATCCTTTAATTTTCCGGGGGTAAATACTCACTCTATATTCAAATTTCCGGCGAACCAGCCCCGCCGGAATGTATGAACCAGCACGCGGTGCTAGAGTTAGTTGAATGTCGCACGCAATAAAATCAAAACGCATTAGACCGCGTTCCGGGCAGTTTATGCGACGATCAAGGTGCTGCTATATGTATACTCTGCTTCTGAACCCCCGAAAAATCAACTTTTTGCAAAGCTGGGGCTGTTTATTATACTTCATTAATTAAATATAGCGTAAATAAGTTGTTCCGATCGTTATTCATAACGAAGGAGAAGAACGCGCGATATACTCGTTTCAGCTGTTTTTATTATAGTATTGTAAATATCCGCAATCGTTTTTGATTTCGAAAAAACATGTCATTTCAGTTTCGTAAAAACATGTTTTTTTTCGATCCGGTCTAACGAGCATACAAGCAGAATATTTTAGAATTCTTTTTCGGAATAAAACATTGGTGCGAAATGGCACGTGAAACTATCTCCTTAAAAGGGCCCAGGACAAAGGGCCGCATTTTCCCCCGGTTAAAGTGTATCCCGTAGAGCGTTAGCGGAACCGATTTAAATAAAATGCGGCCGCTCACGAATCCCCGCTGCGCCGATCGATATGCTTGCGCCCCCGAGTTTGTTTAACGCAAATTATTCCGCGCTTGAATAGCTGCCGGTCATTTAATATTCCCAGTTTGAAAATATATTAATAATTATACGGTACGCACATAATGACTCGATGGCCGTTATTTAATAAGTTTTCCGATACTGCGGGAAAGAAATTAATGAAATGTTGCTGCGAATACAACAGCGTCGGAAATATACGGAAATGGTAGATGAGAAAAACGAATTCGTGGAAACGTTTGATGCGTACGAAATGGTGGGAAATAGTATAAAAATGTAGGATGAATATGTTTGCGTTGCAATTATCGTTCAGATAATAGCATCCTTTATTTCGCGCAGCTTTTTAATTTGCGTATCTTGTGTATCGAACATGTTATGAAACTTTTATATCATTTGTAGTTTAATTTTATACTCGGTCCAATTAAATGCATTCCGTGTTGTCTTGCTGGATGACAACGAGAAAATTGGCCTACATTTCAACGGCAAAATATGCACTCGCGAAATATGATAGTTCATAATTAAATTACCGAATTCTTTTTCATAGTCAGCTTCAATTTCGAAATTGAGTTGGAGTTTCGCGCAGGCTGTATTCATTGTAAATGATAAGAATAATAATAGTGAAGTGACAGCTGGCGTTATTTCATTTTTCATTGCATTCCCGATTTCCTGAAAATCCGACAGATTTAATAAATCAACGAGATAATAAAGTTGGACGTAACAAACAAAGTAAATATAATTAGTGCACTGCGGATCTTTATGCAAAATAAAAATGTTCTGCTTTTGTTTTGGGGGTGACAGGAATAAAATAAAAAAATTGACTTCACCCCTTAATGACTTCGTTACGTTAAAAACAACATTACAGTAATCTTAAATTTTTCTAATCTTTTACTGTTTTTTATTTCAACCAAAAAGTTAGGTTATCACTGACCTCTTCTACTTACTATTTCATTTTACGCTTTCAAATATTTTTTCTTCCAAGTCTTTCATTACTCCAGAAAGGATAACGGAAGCAATCATAAAACAATTCTGTCCACACTGTGATACGTACAGAGTTGTGCAGAAATACGATTGAATGACTCCAGGAATTATAATCACAAAGTAATTGAATTTCATTGTAATTCAGTCATATTGTAATTCACAATTCAGATCGTCATTCAATTAAATTACAATGTAATTCGTGTTTGCAATTGGAGTACAATTATAAAATACTTTGTAATTAAATTACAATGTTATTCGTAATTCCGATTGGAGTACAATTATAAAATAGCGTTACCTATTATGAACGTGGACGAGGAATAGAAACTACGCCGCATAGACAGCAAACAAGTATACGAAAAAAAAAACATTAAAATTGTTACATTATATTGTATTTCAATTACACATCTGATGAAAAGACCTAGTAATTGTATTAATTGAAAGGTTTGAATTATGTAATTCAGTTACGACGTAGTTGAATTACTATATAATTGGAATACAATGTAATTCAATTGTGTATTTGAATTACAGTGTAATTGAATTACAATGTAATTGAATTAGCACAACTCTGGATACGTACCGTTCGACAGTGTCGACCGGATAGGAGCATTAAGAGTATGAATAAGATGCATCGACGGACAATAAATAAATATTGAAGGACAGGTCAACGAATGGCGATCGATTGAAACGTCCGCAGCTCGGCGCGGCAGTGGCTCGCGGACAAATGAATCCGCAATGTCTTGTTGTTCGAGGATAAAGTTCGCGGTACGCGCATTCTTGTTACGAGGCTCATAAATCACGGGGAACGATACAGGCATGAGTGTAATATCGAGCGTGCGAGGAGAGCTCGAGGCAAAATGAAACGACGGGGCCCTGTCACCGGACCACGAGACACAACGAGGAAACTCGTTCTCTTCTGTCTTCGTGTATTCGTTTAATCGCGCGAGGACGACCGACAATGCCGGTCGTGCCGCGCATCGACTTGACCCACATCAACCATCCGCCGCAATTTGCACTCGATGCGCTTTACCGGCGGCATGGCGTCCTGCGGCATGCGGACGGAGAAAAGGCACGGAGGGAATGCGCGTCGCGTCACCATTTCTTCTCGTAAATTATGACCACCGCGCCGACCGGAACGACAGCCGACCGTGTCGACATCGGTAGACCGTCCGGAGCCGCCTGGGATTGAACGGCGTCGATACCTCAACCGATCTGTAAACACTTGTCGATTATAGGAGAGAGCATCGGACACTCGACATTTTTCTTAGATAAATTATACAATTAGAAAGGGATGGTGACTACGTAATTAAAGTCAATCTGGTTGGCCACAAAGTCTGTGCACTTTTGTATAAAAAAAAAAAAACCGCGGTATAGCAGAATACGTTTCAACAGAATGGAAAGCACGCGCACATTATTAATTTCAATTTAACGAAGCAAAATTCACCTGTACAAATTAAACCATGCAAAAAATCGAACCAGCCCATTGCAAACGGTTGCTCGATGGTTAAAAAACACGCAAATATTTTCCGGCTAGTTGTACCGTCGAATAAACACTCCGCGGAGCAGTACTACCACGAAAAATTCGGGAGAGTGCTGAAACTTTTACCCGGTTTCTTTCGTACAATCCAATCTAAAACTATCGTGACGCTTATCTGCGAATGAAACTTTCGTGTCAGCCAGGCCGCGATTTAAAGCGGGCATGTCCGATACAGGGGGAACAGTTTTTCTTTTTGTTTTTTGCACGATTCACGGAAGAAAAGGTTGCAACCGGTGCGTGATACCGTGTCGCCGAGGTCCGGGCCGGCCGTGCATGTTTTTAGCCCCGATGGAACGGCGGAACAATGGGGCGGGACGAGGTCGAGGTGGTCCGGCCCTCGTATTGTCAGGGCTGCGGCTCAATTAGAATTTCTCGTGAAATTTCTCATTTAATTGAAACACTTACTGAGCTCTCGGACTGTCGCCGGTTCGGACGATGTATTTTCCACAGCGCACACAATTTTTCGCCGGCCGTAACGCTGCTCGATGTTACTCGCGAACTGTTCGCCGCGGTAGAAAACGAGGAACGATAAGGAAACGTATTTCGGCCATTCTTTTCCGCTTTATTGTGGCTGCGCCTGGGCGTGTTTCAGAGCGTAACTTGCCAAAGCTGCACGGCGAAGCAATGAAATGTTAAAAATGCAGGCTGTTAAGAAGCCAATGGCTCTCCAGCACTCCGTTTCATTTGCATCCACGTTCCACCGTCTTGCTGTTATTAAAATACGGAAGTGGCCGGTGTCTGGCAACGACCTGCCAGCCCTTTGCCGCTATTTCGACGCAAATCGCGCGAGAAGAATACCCGTGAACCTCTTGCTCGTTTCCGATCCGTTCGGGAATCCGTCCGTTTTCTCGAGAGCACGGGACAAGTGTTCTTCCGAACTCTTTGTTCGGTAATTGTACAGAAAAAGGTCTTTATGCATTTATAGCAAAACTGAATAGTTGAAATTAATAATTGTTGAGACACATTTTCGAAATTGAAGATGTCAATATGATTTCTACTCTATTATAACATCATTCAGGGAAGAAATAACATTCAACTCAGCTTCTATTTCGTTGCTGCCACTAGAATAGTTGGGTTATTGCTGTGCATCACTTCTCGATCGGTCAGGTTAAACAAAATCAAAGGAAACGAACGCGAATGCTGAATTTAAACTATAATAGAATATACGTCGATTTTGATATTCTCAATATACTCAATTTTCATATTTCGGGCTCAATGCGCAACCTGAAGGCATTATCGCACGACTTTGAGATTATGATCGCGTCATTAATCGTCGAACCACAACTTTATACGATCCCATTGATCAAAGCATCGCAAAAGAGCGAGGGATGGCCTTTCCGCGATTCGAGCGTCAAGTGACTGCCGGTGGATCGTTCACAGCGCAACGTAGCTGCCAGAGTCAGCGGCCTGTGCGCAAAACTTGTTCCCGCAAGCGGAAAGCATAATGGGCAATCCACGTCACACGTGTCTCCCAGCTGTTGCCGGCGGTCCGAGGATTTGTTAGGCGGCGGCAAATTGACATACGTGTGTTTGGCCGTGTGTGTCCCGCCACGAGGCGTGTGTACGACATCGTCCGGTGACGAGGGACTCGATCGCGGCCCGATCAACAGGTCTTAAGATCCCCAGGCCGCGCGACTAGGCTAGGCGTGGCGAGGCAAGGTGAGGCGAAAGTGTCGCGCATGGCCGGGCAACCGTGACAAGTGCAAGTTAATCGGGATCTTGAACTTTGATTTACACGTGGACGCGCGCGGCGCTACCTCGACGCAGCATGCTCGGAACAGCTACAGTTAGGAGCGTAACTGATGAAAATTCAGTAGATGAAATTCAAAATTGCAAGCATATTTGAAAATGGAAGATGTATACGTAGAAGATTTCTCATCTATTGAAATTATTAAGGGAAGACATAACATTGTGTTCGGTTTCTATTCCTTCATACAGACAATTTTTATTTTGCATAAAGATCCGCAGTCTAATTATATAGTCGAGTTTTGTCTGTTCAGTTCGGCTAATGGAGGCTCGACTGTAGCGATACAATTTCATCGACCGCCAAGTAGGTGAAGGGTAAAAAAAAGTGTGATTTTCAGGTTTAAGTTTTCCTGAAAATTAAATCGACTTTTCTTTAAACGAGTACCTTATTAGGATGCGTATATATTGCAGATTTCTCGTGGGAATTTTTTTGCTGCGAAATCTTCAAAAAATTCCCAAGTGGCAGTCTCTTCCGTGGAAGTGGTTTCCCTGAAGGTTCTGCGCGGCGAGCCGGATTTCGCGGAGCTGAATCATCTGAAATAAAAAATTCATGAAGATTCTGTTAGTATATGATTTTATCTAGCAAATGAATGAAAGATTTTCCTGTTAGCTCGCGGAGAATAAAATATGCCGAGGTGGAAATTAATTTCTTCGAAAACCTTTTGTGGAAAATTAAAGAATCGCTAAATATTGTCTAATTAGGTAACGGTGAATGGAACTTCATTAGCACTTGTCGCTTTAGGTGTGAGCTTATATGAAAGAACAAATTTAAAAAATTCGTAGTAACAGTCTTTCACGCGAAACTCCATTTCCGAGATGAATCGACGGTGAACATTGTTCGCGAGCACAATAAATAAAATGGCACATAATGAACAGGTTTAGCCGAGGTCCATTCACTGGCGCGAGCACACCAGGGCAAAATTCAATCTGAAATTCTCCAAAAATGACAGCATGAGAAACGGAGCATGAAAGGTTCCATGAAAATTTTATAATTTTCGCGACGATACAATAATATAATTCTTTTATATCTTTGAAATGAATAGATAATTCCTATTTAACATTTTTCACTTGATCGTTTCGTGTGAATTCGTTCCTTGAATTTCTCCTATATGCTTTATCAGGGGAAAATATGCGACACGTTTTCCAAAAATGGCGTGAGTATGGTTCCTTCTTCTCTCTAACATTCTTACTGTTTTAAATTGCACGTACCCATTTCTTTACTTTATTGTCATAAATGTATAAAATCCTCTGTCTACTTTTAAACGAATTGAATTCAATTGATATTGAATTGCACGTACTCATTTCTGTCATAAATGTATAAAATCCTCTGTCTACTTTTAAACGAATTGAATTCAATTTAAATTGAATTTCTGATTGAATGCACTCAATTCAGTCGTTAACTCCACTTAAGTTGGTAGTTTAAAACAGATGTGATATTAATTGTTGGATCCCGTACCGTCGTTCGAATGATAAATGTAAGATTTCCTCGTCGTTCGTTGTGGCATTAATTGTACTGAACGTCGGTGGCTAAATGTCTTCGAGCGGATAGTTATCGGTGAGCAAGATGTATCGGTAAGTTTCGATTAAATAGCACGCATATCTCAACGAGTCATTGCACTTGATCGAGCCACGTTATTGGTTGCCCGACTACAGCACTTGAGGTAATCCTGCTAGTAACGGTAGGCACTTTGTCGAAATCAGAGATCAAAGCCTTTGTAATTCTATAGGTCGATACGCGAAAGTGGTTCGAGCGTGTTACCTGTGGACTTTCATGTACGCGCCTCGATGTATTGGAGTCCTTCGGAACGCACTGGTAAAGCACTGCTAATAAACATTTCGAGTACACTGGACGGCCAAAGTAATCCAAACTGGATCGAGTTAAGCAATAATGAGACAGCGTTGTCCGGTAACACATAGTCTACGTGGGGACGCTGTTTGCAACGAAAGCGTACTATTTGCAGGGAAAGCAGCGAAAATCTTCTCGAAATAATCAAACGAAGAAATCAGAGTCCTTTTTTTTATCTTTAATCAGACTTTTCTTTTTAATAGTGTCAGGTTGAACAATTATAGATCGAACGTACCAAACGGGCACATCTATAAATTCAAATCAATTTCATTTTCGCCCTATTAAATTCCGTAAACTCGGTTAGGTAATGGAGGACTGAATGATCAGATAGCTATGTAATTAGCGCACAGTAATGTAATGGTTGTCCTCATTTAGTGTGGTAGGATTAGAGTGGTCCCATTCACCAGTCTGCCCCAATTTATCCTATTCAGTGTACAAAACATTATCAAACAGCCTGATAAACCAAAGGTGTTTCTTCCTTGTGTCATACTATCATTCCTGACGTACCTCGATGTTAAAATACGCATTCTATATGTATTCAAGACGAGAAATTACTGTATCTAATCCAAACCTAACCCAGACATTTGTCTGCAAAACAACAGGTTATTAACAACCAATTAATTTAACCATTTGCCGTATTTTAACGAGTCAGACCTTTCATGCGTGAACATTTTAACAAAGTCCAACTAATATGAATGTCACGCGTTTCTTTTTTCATGATATAAAATTTGATTCATTTGTAATTAATATTTAAGCATTAAAATAAATGTCGCCATACAAAAAATATAAATTTTATTTCCGTTTTTATCACTGTAACTGTAAAGAAAATGGTACGGTAAGGGATTAATCAGAATCCTGGAAAGGAGAATACCTCCTTAAGTGAGTGACAGCCTTTAAAGAATGTGCAGGAAGAACTTGACTTTTGTGAAAGTTGAAAAGCAGAGTAACTCCTTAATCAGAATCCTGGAATAACTTCTTAAATGAGCGACAGCCTTTACACGTAAATAAAGTGCAGGAAGAACTTAATTTTTGTGAAAGTTGAAAAGCAGAGCAACCTCTTAATCAGAATCCTGGAAAGGAAAACGTCCCTTTAAGTGAGCAACAGCTTTTAAAGAAAATGCAGGAAAAGCTTGATTTTTCGAATGTCGAAAAGCACAAAGTTACCCCTTAATCGGAATCCTGGAATAAGCCCCTTAAATAAGCGACAGCCTTTACACGTAAATAAAGTGTAGGAAGACCTTGATTTTTGTGAAAGTCGAAAAGCAGAGTGACTCAATCAGAATCCTGGGAAGGAGAATACCCCTTTAAGTGAGCAACAGCCTTTATAGAAAATGCAGAAAGAGATTGATTTTTTCGAAAGTTGAAAAGCACAGTGTAACCCCTTAATCAGAACGGTTCGATGCTCGCGTGATGCACTCCCCTCGTCTCGCGACTTTCGAGGGTGGCGTCCCTCGCCAGCTACCGATTGCAAACCAGTCATTACGGTGCGTCTGTCAGACCGTCACCAATCAGAAGTTTAATTAAACAGGAAACTCCGTGGGAGTGCCGTGAGCGATACATCACGCGTAAGAGGGCAGATAGCGCGAGCAGAGGAGCGTGCCGGAATTACAACAGGGCCGCGGTGTAATCCGTGCTCGCTACGTGACTCGCGGGGCCATAATTTCAGTTGGTTCGCGTGTGCGTCGCGGTTCATTTATAACGGGATGCCTGTTAATCCGCGACGGGGGATATATTGTTCGGGCGCGGCGATGAAAATCATCGGACCGGACCCCGGCGAGCAGACATTTTTTGATCGATGCTTCCGGGGACGGGCGAAGAGGAACGCGATCCACGTCGCCGGAGAGATCGTTAGCCGAGGACCGTCAACGACGAGCGCCGCGGGGGGATCGCGTCCCCGATGAATCGTTTTCGACACCGTGCTGGAGAAGTGATACTCGTACGAGATTACCGATCGTATCTCCGAGGAAATTAATTGTAGTCGGTGCTCTGGCGTCGAGAGCGCGAGCGCGATGCTGTTTCTACTCGCGCCGCGATGTCTCAGAACCAACCGGCCTGATCAGTTTGCGATATGATTGCAGCATCCATTAGTAGATTCTCCGATTACCGTTATCGAAATGATCATTAGCGTTTTCTTCCTCGCGCCCCATTTCCTCCGACTCGTTTCTCCGCGTATACAGGGTGCTCTAACTCGAGCACCGCGGACAAGTACCTCGCTTATTGTTGCCGATACAAGAAATCGTCGGGGGAGAACGCGATTATGTTTGAATGGGCGAATGTGTCGTGGCTCATGCAAAATTAGAAGGAAGTTCCTTCTTTCTCCGATGACTTCAACAACGTATTCCGGTGAGGCGGTAAGAAGATATCCGGCAGCATTGAATATATCTATCTATCTATGTATATATAAATAAAAATGTAAATGTTTGTTTGATTGATAATTGATAATAATTGGATTGATAATCCGCATTCGAAAAAGTCCATTCATTCAAAAGTTGCAGAGACGACTTTTTCGCCCTCTTTTGGGCACGTTTCTGCTTATAACTTTTGACTGGTAGCACCAATATTCAACTTGAGGTACTCATTGGGTTCAGCTCGCCGAGTTCCTTCAAATGATCCGATTCTGTCGTGTGCATAGTTTAGAAGTTATAACACAAAAAGTGTGCGTTTTTCTTAAACCTTCTGGTTTACCGACTTTTTAAACAGAAATTTAATTCTCTACAACTTTCATGTTCGACACTACTTTCTCCGACACGATCTAAGGGGTCATGTAAAAAACGATATAAACTCGAAAAAGTTGATAGTTTCGCTTTAAGGTATTTTCGGCCGTAAATTTTGAACCGTTTGTCGGAAATAAGTCTTGGGGAAACAGGCTTACTTAGGGTGCGAAAGTCTACAGAATGAGTCGAACAGTTTTACAGAAGTTAGAAGCAGAAATATACAGCTACTAAATAAATATAATTGAAACGTGGGGAATAGCGTCGTAATGGTAATGAAAATGATAATAATAGGAATATATGCCACACAGTAACAGATTTAAATCTCGGGGAGAAATGAAATATTAATGAATCAGAGAATGACTAAAGTGGAACAAGCCGAGTGTACCGATCCAACAAGAAGCCGCTGAAAAGAATGAGAGAAAAGTTGTACGTGGTAGAACGAAATTGCACGACATGAAAGTAGATAAAGGGACGAATGTGGGTGGGTGAAATGTCCTTTTCACGTGAATAAAAAACTGTGGCTGTTCTAACGTTAACCGTGCAGAAGCCCCGCGGATCTTAAACCACCGCGAGTGATGTGGTTAATCAGGCTGGTTAATTAGATGCACTTTTTGCTGGTAGCTCGATGGTGAAATGGGCAGCAGTGAGCAAGGTAACACAATTGAGGGAAACAGGAATAAAAATGAAGGGCGGGTTAATGTGTACACAACGGGACGGGTCTTCCTTCCGCCGCGTGTCTGACGTTCGTTTTCCAGTTTTAAGCGAGCCGTGGGTAGTCGGACTGAAACGTGACAATGTTCTAAAGAATTCAATAGAGTGTGCTTTCCATTAAAAAAAAAAGGAAGACCAGCGTGCATTCACTATTCACGATTCACACTCTCGCGCTCGGGTTACAATCGGAATTACAGGCGAATCTCGCCCATACAAATTTTTTGTTATTAATCGATATTAACTCATGATTATTATGCGAAGTATAAATTGTCCAAGTTAATTGTAAGAAACCGAAGATAAATGAAAAGGTAATTCCTCTTATAATCGTCTGAAAAAGTCGAAAATAATATATCATTATCTTCAACATCTTCCTTTAGATAGTAACATTTTGATATTTTCCATAACGAAGCGTTTAATGTATGTATTAGGTTAATGAAAGAAATGCAGGATTTTTGTTCCTTTGTTTTAATTGCAATTTTATACCAATAAATATGTACCTTAATTTACAGCGGCACTTCGGCCTAGTTTGAACTCACAGAACAAAATAATGCGGAAATCGCGTTTTGACATTCGGGGAAATAAAACCCAAATAATTTAATAAAAATTTGAATAAAATTAAATATCAAAAGCATAATTAAATAGAGCGTAAAAATTAAATTAAGGTAAATATTTATTGGTATAAAATATCAGTTAAAACAAAGGAACAAAAATCCTGCATTTCTTTCTTCACAACCTAATATTTGGTGGAACATGTAAACTAACGAAAATTTTATATTCGGTGACAATCAGAGTAATAGAAAAATGTCTATCGTCGTCTGAAAAGTTTTCGATAGTAAGGATAATATTATATCACTTGTTACTTTACAAATTATATTGGTTTCAGATTCCACGTAGATTATTTGACGCATTCAACCCGTTTCACCGATGCAAGGTAGGTACACACAATACGTACATGTACAGAATACATAAAAGTGATAATTTTCATAAGCAGGCAACGTCTGCTGGTTCTTATCACCGATCTCGAGTAACACGCTATCCAACTGATCGCGAATAAGCGTGATCTCATTGAAAACTGAATACCGCATTGTGCGAGGATTACCGGACTGCATGAATCACGACAATCTCAACTGTATAGACGTAATCAAATTACGTAAACACTTCACAGAAAATTCAGAATTTCGCACGAAGTGGTTAGAATGTGTCCATCTATGAAAATGTTGATTGCATTAAATTATGTACGCGTGGTGCATTAACAGTTCGATATTTGTTAGTGAATATATAATAAAGAAAATGGCGAAATCATAATAAAAGATGTATTTTTTCGTATGCGTTGAACGAACAATTAGGAGACTATTGATTCTGATTGGTTCTGTCTCTATTAGCTTTACGTCTCTGCTTCAGTAGCTTGTTGTGACGACACGGTAACTACAGGGGTCTATAGATTTCTCTATTTCATTTTTAAGAATTTTCATAAAGCATGTGAGTAATATAATACAGAATGTTGATACAGTTATAATATATAGGTTTTGTTATATTAAAAAAATTGTTTCAGACGCACATAAGGATTGAAACGTTGAAAGTTTAATTTAAAATTGCACAATATGCTTTTCTATAATAACTAGATCGAACACCGTTGTGCCGAGAACATTTTCATAACAACTAGGAGAGTAGCTTTCAAAAAGCGAACGCGAGCCACCCTGTATATTCCGACGGTATTAACTGGGAAACGTGATCTCATAAATCGACGTAATGAAAACGTGATCATTTCGGAAGAAAGTATCGGTAGCGATTAATTTCCCACGGAGGGTAACCACGGCCGGCGAAGAAGTAATGAATCCATAATCACGGGCCTGACCGCGTAGGAAGTCGGCCACGCTCCGATATGAGTTAGGTCTAATTAAATTTGTGATAGGCTGTGCCAGCCGGACATGCTATAACGGAGCGCGAGAAGTTGACGGGGAGCCATTAATTTGTCACCGCGTTGCGGTGGTCGTTGACCACGATTTCCTCGGCCACCGAAAAGAATTTCGCCCGAATAATGAAATTCCGCCGCCGTTAATTGACGATCGATGCCCCCTCCACCAAACGGTTATTGTCGTTAATCGTTAAAGAACGCTCGTCTCGTGGACGAAACGAGACAGTTCGCCGCGCGATTTGCGGTTCGGGATGAAAAAAGATGGACACTCGTATCGTTCACCGATATATCGGTTCGATTTTAATTACCGTGGAATATGTTTGCCACCGTATCCTCCTGCTCCTCCTACTCGACTCCTCTCCGCGAAATCGATTATCCGAGACCGCCGTTTTAATTAATCAACGCCCGCTCCAGCTTTGATACACCGTTGGCAGTCGCGTTTCGACTTCGTTTGTTCCTCCGAACACCGGTCTTATCGTGGCGCGCCGAGATAATAGACAATCACTTTAGTTCAACGTACAGTGCACCGGGCTGCGTCGATAACTGTCTGGTTACTCGGAAAGTTCAGTGGCTCTTCCATACATATTTTAAGGACGAAATGGGGAATTTGTATGCAAAGGATGTTAACAAACCGCTCGAGATAACCGGGAAGAGAGATAGAGAGGAAGGAAAGGGAAATATGGTTGTACGAGATAATAGTTATTAATTTTCCTTTTTGGAGCCTTGCCATCCCACGTGAATTTTCTCTGGCTGTTTTATTAGCAAACTCGCGAGAACTCGCATTTTTATAGTTGAAATTATGTGTGATCCCTGTCTTTCGCAGGAGTATAGCAAAGTTCAACCCTTATGTAAAATTATCTACGATATCCAATGATGTTGCACTTTATCATGTGAATATTTTTATGCTTTAAATGTCAAGTAATGGCATGTGTCACAATGCCACGTGACGAATCTGGTTTATGGAACTAAAAATTTGCTACCTGAATTGCAACAAACTGGAATAAAATAGAAGTGTATTTTCTTTCGTAATATCGTCTGACATTTTCAATTTTATAATTATTGAAATTATGACGTTGCTTACATGGAAAATGATTGGACACATTTCTTTATCCAAGCACACATTGCAATAAAAATTGCATGAAATCTAAATAAATAGAACCTTGTCATTTTTGGCAGCTAAAACTTTTTAATCGCTTTCAGTGCTTGGTAGTTTTAGTGTTAATAGGTTGAAAATAATATTACAGTATTTTAAAATTCTTCTAAAGATTTTACTGCTTTAACCTTCACTCTCCGTATTATAGGAGGTGTTATATCTCAGTTCTCTATTAATAAAATTAAGAAAAGCTTTAACACGTTGGAAATATTAGTACATTATTCTTCAATCATTTTAATGTTCCTCCTGTATTAAATTACACCTTTTCATTTTTGTCATAAATGCATGAAATTCGCTGTCTAGTAATGAATATTTTTTAGAATAAGAGGACAGGGAGATTTAGTAAGTTCAGCCTGCGATTCTTTCGCGAAACGCTCTTAGAACAATGAATGGATGAATTCTAGGGAAACAGTCACGGGATTTAACCGTGTAAATCGTATAGACGGTGATCAGGTTCGGTTCTTTACGAGCCTCGGATCCCGTCTAATCGATGAAAGCACCGGAAGGGAGCGCACAGTTTCCGCGGTTCCGTCGGGCGCAGCTTGAGCGTACGGGGATCGTAAACCCGGCCTCGTAAATCTACGCACCAAGACGACTGTTCGTGACGAATATGATTACGTGCTCCCCGACGTTGACACCTACGTCAGCCCCTTAACCTCCTTCAAGCGATACAATCGTGATTTATAGATCGCGGGAAAACATCGGAGCGCGCCCTAACTTCGCTCGCGCTGTTCCACCTTTTATCCTGAGGACCTTTCCCTAACGATCTTTGAACTCTTCCCTTCGCACATCGGCAACGATCGTAAACCCTGCGATCGTGCACCGAGAACGAATCATGGCTTCGCAAGGCTGTAAAAAGGGTGCTTTGCGCTCCGACGTTGGCCAAAATTTCATTTTCGAAGCGTGCAGCACAGTTTGATTAACGGATTTGTTGCACAGAGCCATTTCTGCCGTTGTAATAATTCGCACTTATTTATCCTGTCAATATAGGAAAAGAGAAATTACATTTATTCCACAGTTGAAAAATTATATTGTATTAATTCCACATTTTCTTCCATCTTTAAACATGATTAATCACAGACGAATAAATTTTTCATCCTCGGTAAGGAAAAAATAGTGAAATCTACAGATTCATTCAAATTACAGATAAAATATTGTTTACGTTTTCATTAGTAGAAACAGTATTGACGGGAAGTCAATATTAACCTAATGAGAATACTTATGTAAGAAGTTGCCGAATGGACAATTTCAATTAAAAAAATTGAAATGATTATATTTATTATTTTTATTCACATAGAGAATTTCTTATATTAAATTCAATTTTTGCCTACCGTCATGAAAATCGTTTTTTACATTTTGCTCTGAAAACATAATGGGGGGGTGATTGCACCCCAGAACGCAGATTGAAAGTTAAATGGGACGCCCTGTATGCATACATCGGAGTATCAAATGTTGCTTGAATTTTCTAGAGATGTGAATGGGTTATTAACGTACAGGTCGCCACAGTTCCATTAATTTCGAAATATCTAAAATTACTTTCGAAAGCCATTGCCTGCCCTATAAGAATAATCCCCGACCCATTTCCGCTGAAATTGCGTTTACACCGGCGAACGGAGAAACCAGTTTTCGCGTGGTCGATCGTTTATTCAACGAGTACGGAACTCCCCGGAGGATTGTCACAAAAGAAATATTCGGTTATTCGAATTACGTAGCCCGAAAGCAGCTGATAATGCAGTGTCTGGCGCAGGCGGGCAGGTCCTGCAAGGCTGGGTCTCTCTCTCCCGGTAATGACAATGCAGTAACGTCAGGGGACACCATTGTTTCCGGCTGCGAAAACGCAACACGAAATTAAGCTGAATACAATTACGGTATAACGAATGGCCGTAATAGCCCAATTGTGTCACGTTCCTCAGGAATGTACAAGAGTGTGCGGATCGCGCGGTAAGCCAAGAATTGCTCGCGCGTTGTTGTAATTCATGAGGCGACAACTTCTAATTACGCCATCACAATACATCATCGTGACAAATTAGTGATCCTGCGGAGATCCGGTTGACGGGGGCCCGGCCAGTTTCGAGGATTCGGTTTTCCAGGACCAGGCTAATTACCAGAGGTGCGCGAGAACCCGAAAATGTCGGCTATACCCGATCATCGGGACCGGAAGCCATCAGCTCGAGGACCCTTCCATGTTGGTATTTCAAACCTTCGTAGAACTGCTCCTAGCTATCTATTGTAAAGATAAGTGATAAATGATTACTAGACTGCGGATTTTATGCGTTTACGATAAAAATGGACACGTGCAATTTAAAGCAGTGGACAAGTTAATATTTAAGGACATCAACGTACTAGTTTCAGCTTAATAGGGTAATTAAAAGAAGAATACAATTTTTATTTGACTCCTGGTGTCCTGCAATTTGCAATTTTTGTAGACGGATTTTAAGAAGCTCGAATCAAATAAAATCTTATTTTCCATGGTAGTGTAGCCTTTTTAGAACTGAAATAAATTAAAATCACACTAAACTCTGTCATATTTTATATCCTAGCATTTTTTGTAAATTTTCAAGAGACATAAGTGCGTAAAGATCCGCAGTCTTAGTAATGATATTATTAGTTGGTTCGAAAAGTAATCGAATAAGTCTAATTTCATTATCATAAAAATTGTGTAAGTAAAAGTATCCGTAAAGTTCCGAAAGGATTAACGAATTGCAATAAATTGCTAAAAATTGCCAAGAGAAAAAGCAAGCCGTTTAGAGGGACTGCTGCCCTTAAGTGCGAGGGGCCGATGGAGCAGGTTAGGCGGTCGCAGGGATTTTTTACCCGAACTTCGTACCCGTCTGGCGGCGCAGCGGGTCGGGTCGGGTCGACCGGCCGGAAATAAATTTGCTCGGACGCTTTTACCGCGGAAGGGACCCGCGGTACCCGGTCTCCTTTCAAAGCGCGGAATCTCGCGGCCCCGCTCATTGTTCCGCGGTGTAAAGCGGTCCTCTCAGTCGTACGAAAGTTTTCGTAGACGTTACTATTCAGCCGGCGAGACACAAAAGGGGGAAACGAATGCCGCTATAATTTCACGAAACGTTGAAAGGTCATCCAGAACCACCGTCCGTCCGAGATATCTTCATTTCGCCGCGGAAAAATTTCCAGTGTACCTGGAAACCATTTTTCCCGGAGAATTCCGTCGGGTCGCCGCCGAGAAACACTCGTGACGTCCACACCACTGGAATTTTATTCCAATAATGCGAAGAGCTGCCGGCGAAATCCCATTTGTAGCTTATTTAATCGTGAAACGTGGCTCTTCTGATCTCTGCGCCCCCCTCTCTCTCTCTCTCTTTTCCCCCGTCTATCGTTTATTCATTTATTTTATTTAAAGGAATCGCGCGGTTATATTTATTTGAGCTTAACAGCTCTCGTCTTCCAATCGTCCTCACAGGAGGAAGATTTCCGTTTTTCCAGTTCATATCTGAAAATCTGAATGGCAACTCAGCTTGAAAATTTCCAGCGATTCTCATAACCTCTCATTACAAAGAGGTAATAAACGTAACGCGCTCCCTGTATGCTACATCCTCGATTTATGATAACACGTTTGACGCGCGCGCGGTCGTGTGTACCAACCGGGTTGGTATAAATTTAAAAGTGACGTCGGCGAATGTAGGGAGCTTTTTGTTGCCGCCCTCGCTCGGAGTAATTACTTTCTAAGTACCGCTGGTACAGATTCGAGACCCGACTATAATTTCCTAACGACGGAACCGTTTCCACGAGTCGTCAAGTTCGAAAGTTTGAACTCCGGCCAGACCGATTGATCATCGATTACAGATAATTTGTTTCCGCCCGTGGGCACGGGAAGGGGGAGATACTTCCTACTTCCGTCCCGGTTGTCGAAGGAACGTCTTCGAGAATCGATGCTTCCTTCCTATGTCCCGTGGACATGTCATCGTCGAGCTCTTCACGTAAATTGTTTAACTTGTTCAGCACTTCGCCTTGACAAATCGCTGGTAGACCGAGCCAGAACTATCCAGACTTTTCATTTTAGTTGGAAGTCCAACAAGGGATCTTCGCAAAGTATTGAAAATTTCCACTGGTTCCAATCGGTCTTAATACACAAGGTGTCCCATTTAACTCGGCCACCTCCGCTGGAACGGGAAATAAATTCGCTCGGAGCACTCTTTCAATAATTTCGTGCTTGCATTATCAGTGAGTTACATGCAAGACATCGAAGTTGTTTGAACACTGTCCCTAAACATGCAAAAACGCCCCTTAATCCATTCAAACCATTCGGAGCTTGCAGGGTCTCTTTTTACAGCGTGTGTTCTTGTTTAATGATAACAGAATGCTCGTGGCTCTTTTGAATTTTCTTGCATTTCTGAATTTGGGGCGACCGCGATGTATTCCATGTTGGTATTAACGTTACAGCGTCGGTTACAAAGTTCTGGCTCCTGTTTTGTTACAGCGTGGCAGTGTGTGCTATTTGAATGTCCTATTCCGAAGTTGTTAACATGTTTCCTTTTTGTGAACCATTCCTACAGTTCCGCGTTCTCGTTTCGCAAGTCTACAGGAAGATGAGCGATTTGATGCTTGTAAGGAACAATTTGAGCGAAACTTGTTAGACCCAAATATTGATTCTGCGTCATAACATGCACGAGGTTGTACAACGAAAGAGATGACGCAATCACGCGAACCGTTTCTTCGCGTTCTCACTCATTGCCAGTACTTCCTCTAGGTCAGTGGTGGGCACGTTTATCTCAAAACAAACTGTCAACAGAACCCTCCCCTTCCTGTAAGGGAAGTTCTACTGTATTGATATAATTATTATTATTTATTTAATGCTTTACTGTATTGATAATTTGAATAATTTCGAAGTAATACAACTGGAAGTGACACAATACTGCTGCATAAAATATGCAGTCTAGTGGCATCGATCACTAATCCTTATGTAACATAAAAATTGTTTGCAAGACACAACTTCTTACTTTTTTTAATTATCTTATTAAACTGAAACTGATACATTGATGTCCTTAAATATTAATATGTTCACACTGCTTTATGTTGTGCCTACCCATTTTTGTCATAAATGCATAAATTTTACAGTCTATTAACCACTTATCTCGAGGCATCGAAAATTATGCTAGTTCCGAGAATCTGGTCGAGGATATTCGTTTATGTAGAATACCTGTTTCATCGTGGATCGCGAAAGGAGTTGAGATGACGGAAATGGAGGGGTCCAGGTACACTCGTTCATTCTTCCTTCGTGTAACGGAATAACCTTGCGGATTTTCAGACAGTCTATCCATAAAAGGTTTCGATGTTCCGATCAATCACCCGGTCTGACTGATATTGGACGAGCCGCGGCAGGCGCAAACATCAATCTTTGATTATCCATCCCTCGGTGCCTCTGTAATGTTGCTTCTCGTCAATTCTCTTCATCTGCGTCATGCACAGAACACGCGTGTCAATTTCGCCGTAGAAATATTCATCGTTGAATATCGCCGGCCGATTATGGCTACGACCCGCCCGCCGCAGACATCGATTTCGCTATATTTTTATCCTCCCCGCTGCAGCTCCCGTAACGAGCATAATATTTTCTGAAATTACAGCTGCGAATATTCGAGAACGCTCTCATTACCTTCAAGTTGTATTTATTACGACTAATGGACGTACATTCGTTCTTTTGTCTATCGGGAATGTTTTCCCTCCTCGTTATTAAATCACGCTGCGAGTAAAGTTCAACGAACTTAACATTTCTATGCGCAATACACATCATTCCGTTTAATTGGAGTTTTTTGTAGAATTAATACGGGCGTCAGAACTGGCGAGCTTTTGAATTTGACACGGCGAACAAAGCATAATTAAAATCGGTGTAATATACCTTGTATTTTAGAATTATATTTAAAATTTTAATATCGGACGCCGATTGTACGGAATGTCGATATCGAGCAAAATGAGACTAATAAGGGAGGTATTAATACAAAATGGAAATCATATTGAGTATTTCGTTACGAAAGAACGGTATTTTCTGTTTGGCAAATTATTGTTCGAGTTCTTCATGCAATATAATTCTCTGATTACTTCTGCGTTGAGCTATCAGTCTGCGTTGACATTCATGAACGAAAAGCTTTCCTTTTCTTTTAGCCAACACGCGCGAGTTTTGTTAACCAAATTCCCTCACGATTTTATAATTAAGAAAATTCCGAACATTGTACGCCTCAGTCGGTGAAATAGAGTCGTTTCTGTTTTATAAATTTACTGCGCGAATCACAGAAATTCTGTATCGATTCAGTATTATCATTTTAATCATAAATATAATCGTTAGCGTAGTGCGTCTGTCACAAACACGAACAGCACAATTTTCGTTGATTATTACAAGCTAATTTAGTGGTCACTATGAGCAGCCCCGTAACGATAGGTCCAGTGATCATGGTCTCGCTTATGGTGACGATAATGACGATCATCCCCGAAGTTAGGGTAATCTTTCCCGTGGTTACCACCGCCCTCTGTGTACGCGTAATGATGATCGGGTCCGTGGTCATCGACGCCTTTATTATACTCGTCGTTAAGACCCTGTTTATTACTGGGCTCGCTGCCCTGCCTGCCATTCTCTTTTCCACCATCTCCAAAATGAATTTCGAATCCATTGTTATAATGGTAATCAGACTGTTTGTAATCATCCTGATCAACTCCGCGATCTCCGTCGCCTTTTCCCTTGTGATCCTGTCCGAATTGAACACGATAGTGGCCATGGTAACCATCGTCTCCGTCCTTGCCGCCATCGGAATGACTGTGATAACTACGATAGCCGTGACTGTGACGATAATCATGATTGTAGTCGTGACTGTAGTCATCAGAGTCGCCTCCGGCACCTTTCACGCCTTCATTCGGACCATTTCGATGACCTCCTCCGCTCAGGTTCGGTCCCAAGGAATCATACTTCGAGACGATACTTCCTAGAAACAGTGTTCCACGAAAAATCATTATATTTTTTCAAATTATACACTATTCCGTTATATACACTTTGATTTCATAATATAGGTCCTTTAATAATAAAAAAATTGTCTGCGTCGAGATTTGAATAAAACGAGTTCACTTCGACGTCATGCTATTAATATCTCCGAATGCGTTTTCACATCGACTAGAATATGCAAGGAAAAAAAATATACAAGACTGGAAACTCCGGAATAAAATGACCTCGAGAGAAAAATAAAATTTGCAAAGTATTCAATACGTTCGTTGTGCCATTACTAGACCGTGGATCTTTATGCAAAATAAAAATTGTCTGCTTCGATTGCGAGAAATAGAAACATCTTCAATTTTTGAAATGTTTCAACAAGTTTGAAGTTCATCTTCTCGCATGAAGATCCGTAATCTAGTCACGACAAATAAAGGAGATATTTAGATAGCCACGTTTAGGTGGACCAGCCTGTATAGTCGGTGTGTTTCTATCCACAAAAGGCAAAAGGATCGCGCCTGCTCCGTTGGGAGCTTTAGCATGAGAACCATCCCGTGGAACAAAGAGAGTTTTCGTGTTGCCTTTACCAAACGCGTCACCATCTTTGTAACTCTGACGATTGTATCTGTCCCCGGGACCGTGTTCCTCGTGCGCATTAACTTCGTGATCCCTGTTATCACGGCCGCCTTTATCTGCCGAAACCGTCCTCGTTATGTCAGCAGCCGGTGCATGTGCGAACGCGGCGTTCGTCACCGCGACAATCGACGCGATCAGCGGAATCCAAAGCGGGACCTGGAATAATCGGGAAAAACGAGCCACGATTACATAACACTGTTAGATAATCCAGAAGAAAATAGAGTAGCACGTCCGCGTCCGGAATTCCGGGGACGCGGTATGAATGTTCCTGGAGCAAAAGACGTCTCTGTATATACACTTTTATTTCAGCCCGCCCGGCATACCTTGGGCTCCATCAGTATTCGCGGAAGTCGCACAACGTTAACCTGCTCCCCTAATGATGCGACAGGCTAATGGCGAACTGAACATTCGCGCGGGCTTTTATACGAAAATATTCGCCAATTACGTGACACTTTCTTGCCACCCGCGGAAACGTTCAATATTGTATTTTGTAGAACGTGGCCTGTGTAGCCGGATGGTTCGAACAAATGATTTTTGCGAGCACGTGCCAGTCGATTCTGTGTGTTCGATTCATTTTTCTAGAGCGACGTGCTCCCGTCACTTTCTACTCGTTTTTCGTACCACGGGAAAAAGTTACCCTTTCTACGCCGATCGAGCAGTTCATTAAGATTTTAGCAGTATGTATTTGAAAGTTTAAAGGTCTAACATTGTCGATCGTTGGATTCGTTTCGACATCAGCTACAGTATTGTGAAGTGAAAATATATATTGATCTTTAATAGAAAATGTATATTGAATTAAAAAGTGACCTTGATCTTTTAAAGAATAAACATTTAAAAGAATGTTTTGATTCACTTTCGTTTAAAACATTTTTTCAGCTTTGAACAAAAAACACTGCGTGGGTGCTGAACTGTTGGAATTTGCCTAAAAACAGAGTTTTGCAAGTTGTCAGTAATCGGATGTTTTGAAGCAGTCTCCTCGCGCTTCTTCTGCAAAGGATAAAGTGAAACTTTCTGAAAAAGCTTCCGCTTAAATTAGAATCTCCCAACGAGTTGCTTAACACTGCGAGGAGTGCGCGCGAGGATTTCTTGTTGATTGCATAATTTTCAGCAGCCATTTGAATTCGTTACGTAACTCATAGTCAATGAATAACCGAAAATGGAAGTAATGTTTTTAGAGCTTCTCTTTGCATCGATATAAAATATTTAACATCACCATAATTTTTGTTAAAATAGAGCAGTGAAGTACAAAGAGATTTTAATATCCCAAAATGCTTATTCTCGTATATACCTCGGTATGAAAATTAGCGTGTTATTAAAATTCAGTGCCTTGGAGATAGCACCCGCTTTAAATTAAAAAACTTTCTTTACGCGGTTTAAAAGATTGGTCTCGAATGAAAACTTCCCGCTTAAAGAATTATGCTCCTTTGTAAGTGAAACGCGAAACTCCTTGGGAATAAAGAATGATAACAAAATACGAACTATTGGATTATAAAGTATTTTGTAACGACCACAGTTTCTACACTCTATGTATATTTGATAAAAGAACTTGAATGTAAATGTGAACAATTCTACGATTTTTCCGCGTCGATCTCTCGCCAATTGGAAATGACTTTCCGAGAAAATTCGAGCGCTCGTTGATTAGAAACACGGTTCTAAATGATCCATCGTTCTGATTAAACACAACGAGTGATCGGTCAACGGTTTCATCCGATTTAATTAAATGTACACCGGCTGCGATACGTTACTCAATCGGTGATGAAAGAGCACACCAGTCGTCGATGCCTTTGTGGAAAATCAAATTTTTTATCCGCTGGAAAGCTCGACCAGGGCTGCGGCTCTCACTTGTAAAATAACACCGGTGGACTTGTGTGCTGGCAATCAACCACGAGATTCAGGTGTACCGTTCGAAAGAGAATACTCGATGCTTTCCGTACTATCTGAATCCGCTTCAATGCTTCGCAGTGTTTAGATTCAAAGCGTACAGTTATAACCAGCCCACTGCGGAGCTTACGGAAAGTTGAATCATCCAAGTTGTATGCGCCCACATTTTTACTGTACAGTGTGGACCACGAAGCGTGATCGGCTTAGATTATTACGCCGTTAGCGGTTCGATCGGAAGATTTTTTCAAATTGATCAGTTAACATTTACATCTCTGAGATTTTTTACAGAACAGTATAACCTATTTCGGGAGAACTGTGTGAAATTGACACCAGGGACGGATGAGGTTTAAAATATATACGTCACTCGTAATGACGACGTTAAGCAGAAAGATTAATTACATCGATCTTTCTTTACGACAGGGAGTCGCGATAGCTGGAACGAGGTAAATTTAATTGATCCATTGTTTCGGTTTAGTGCTTGCCCCTGCTTTCCCGTAAAGTTCTTATTACAATTTTTTGTTGCTCCGAGTTGAAACTTTACTGCACACTGGAATCGACAAATTTCAGCCCCGTACTAAAACAGCAAACAAAAAAATCTTTGAACACAAGCGAATAAAAAATTGAACAAAGAAACCTTCCGTATAAAACAGACGTCTGTAAAATTGCCGAATCTACTTTTAGGAAAATCATAGTACTTCGGGACACCCGGTAGATATCCGCAGCAGAGGTAAAACAACTAATTCGCAGTCTTCCGCGGACAACAATGGGAAGAGATATTATGCGGCAGTTGGGAACGATTACCAGCCTCTAAAATTGTATCGATCCCGTTCCCGCCATTAACGGCAGCGATCGTTAGCGGATCGTTGCCGTTTTAACGATCCTCTAATTGTTTCTCGCTACGAGGTTGGCAACCGTGGCCAACTAGACCGGCTATGCACGTCCCGGAAAGACGCTTTTGATCTTGTTTCACTTGGACGTCTGCCGATCGAGGAGGTGAAACCGATCCGTGCTCTCCCTCCTCGATCGTCGTACCAGCTGATGCCTGTTCGCGTTTCAATCGCGACCCTCTGTCGCTTCCACGACGATAGAAAGTCGAGCAGAAAAATGGGGAAAGCAGTTTTCATGCAACGTGATGAAACTAACGATCAGAATCCTCGGTCACGGAACGGACCAATCAGTCGCACGGTCACCAAAATGCGGCCAACTACCATTCCACTCGATCTCCAAGCTTCCGATCGTGCGATTTCAAAGCACGCCTGATTTCTGCGGTTTTATTGTTCCAGAGGATTCGCATCGATCCCAGAAAATCAACTGCCCCACATGCAATCCCTATGCCACAGGAAGATCAAATTATTATGAACAGATGGAACAATTACATGAAGATTATCTTCACGATTATTGCAGTTTCATATTTCTTCGTAGAATCTGATCTTTCACTCGAATTTATATGAATTTTTGCTTTAAATGTAGGTATGTATGTACGTAATATATTTGTTCCCTTACGGGACACAAAGAGATCCCGTTCCCTTTACAATTCTTTTCTTTATTTTCACCCTGTCGTCTCTCTTATTCCTTCACAACTACCCTCTCACACTCTCGTCCTCCATTCTTCCTCTTTTTATTCTCTCCCTCTCTTATTCACATTTTCCATCCTGCTTTTCCATTTTCTCTGTAACTTTGCCATCCACCCCTCTCCCAGGCTGTCTCCTGCTAATATCTTTTTTAACTTAGCCTGTATCCCTTCTTCTATTCCTTCCCTCATTTCATTTCCTAATCTATAGCTCGCTACTCTGCTCCATTTCTCTTCTTTCAACCCTCTCTTCATGTGCTCTGGTGTTTTCTCTACTCTTATCTCTTCATACCAACTTTTATACCTCGACACTTCAGCCTTTTTCCTATTCTCCTCTGCTTAAAATGTAGGTAAATTAATGATTGCATTATGATGCAAAATTGAAGTAAAAGAAAATTAATTTAACTTGATGACATATGCAGAGTTGGGCAAAAATTTTATTTAAATAGAAATTTCGAATAAAGTGGGCTTTTTCCAAGTGGGTTTTAAACCCACTTTATTAAAAATTTTTGCCCATCTCTGGTCATACGTATTAAAGAAATAATTAATTTTTCGACCTCTTCCAAAAGCCATTGTTTTTTAGTATTATTTCGGCTATGGGCCAGTAGTTCGGATATGGGAGGCTCTACTGTTCTAGCTCGTGCCTCAGAATCGTTCGCGGCGTCAAAGGGTGAAACTGCAAGCCTCGGCGAACGTTCTCAGTCGGTCCGCATAAATGAGCGTTTTTCAAGACATCGCTGTCGAGTCCTAAGTGGATCGAACCAACTTTATTTTTATGGCAGCGAATCAAACGCGTGCTATTAAATTGATTGATACTCGGAATATATATTGGACTGTCACCGGCCACAACCGTAGGTGACGTAATTATGGACACCGAAGACGGGCAACCCGCAATGTCCTCCCCAAAATAGCAACGCTGTAAATCTTCTTTACTGCTCGTTTTACGAAGGTGTTGGGTCAAGTGTCTTCCGTGTCGGGGGATATGGGATTCATGGGGGGAGGAAGACGAAGAATCGTTTCGCTTTCATACGTTCACGGAAGGAACATCCTCGGCCAGTAAAACCAGGATACTGTCGCGAATCATTCCGCAAAGAAACAGCTACTAAAATCAATATAGTCTTCTCGTCCTTCCTCGTTTTTTTTTCCACGTTGCCACAACGGGGACAGATGGAATCAGTAGTTTGCACAGTGGTCCAGACACTGAATCTAGACGAAGAATTCTGACAATGAATCTTACAGTGAGGAGTAAAAATTGAACCAATGAGAACATTTTCTTTTTGAATTGTGCAGAAGCATTTTATATTTATTTTAACTTGAGAAACAATTAATATTCTAATTCTATTACATATTTATATTTCATTTCATTTACTAATAATTAATTTCTAGTACGTATCTATTGCTATTAATTTACAAGGTTGCAGTAATTTATACTTGACTCAATTTCGGCACTGAATATCTGATAAAAAGATGCATATATCTCGACGCTCAGTCCATTAATACCACTAAAATTAACAGACCATGAAACCTATAATGAAATGATTAGATTGCGGATCTTCATGCAAAATAAAAAATGTTCGCATCGATTACAGGACAGAGGAGCCAAATAAAAATTGCATTCTTCATTTAATTATCCTATTAAGCTGAAATGAATACATTGATGTCCTTAAATACTTTTAACATGTCCGCTGCTTTAAATTGTACGTGCAAATCTTTGTTGGAAATGCATAAAATCCGCGGTCCAGTAATGACTAACTTGTGAAAAATTCGATACAGTGTACAAAGCAGAGGCAAAGTTACAGATTTTTGATCGGCGTCAGGTCGTTTCGGCGCCACACTGTGCGGCGGTACAGCGGCCCGAGCAGAAACAGCGAAAATAAAGCTCGCTAACTATCCATTTATCTGTGCCGGAGCTGCTCTATTGAAATATTCATGCGAATCGGGGCTGTTTCCAACAATAAACTCGCGCGATGCGTCCCGGCCAGGTGGGCTCGCCGAATGCACGGTCAATCGATTACCTCCCTGACGACACTGGGGGAGAATGGGAGGGGAGATATCCACCGTTGTCTCCCCCTTTCAACTTCAGGGGGGGCAGAAAGCATCGTCACGCCACCGTTGGACGACGTTCCGCCGAAATACGACGGGATATTAAGGATTCCTGGCTCCGTTAGTCATTCCATCGTTAGTTCGTGCGGGCACGTACCTTAAACTGTCGCGCTGCAAATCGTCGGCTTACACGGATTCACAGCGAAATCGTCGCCGTTGTAGTCGACAGGCGGACACCGACAGACCTCCGGGACAGGTAACACGGTGTACGTAAACTCTCGGACGAGGAAAGCCCCGGAAGACTGATCGTGACTCATGCCCGCGATGCCCACGCAGGAGCTGTTCAGAGCCTTACGCTTTGTTAGCGACGGAACAGTTCTTCGGCTGAGCTGCTCGAATATCCCAGAAACGTATATGTATTTAATTGAAAATCCCACATTCCGTATGCAGCCAGCCAGCGATTTATCAACCCGCCCGACGACGGATGCGTGATCCATCATCCAGAACTTTGGAATCATTTGCTTCAACGCTCCCCCGACTGACTTGTCGCACGCACGCGTCTGACGGACCTTCGGATGTTCTGCCTGGCGAATGTTCTGTCTGAACTCGGATTTTCTAGCTTCTTACCTGAATTACTGGATGTTTGTATCATACAGGGTGTCAGATTTTAAATTTCGACTCTGTTTCGGGGGAGGACGTTTTATGGTGGTCGCAAATCTTCTCTAACCGCATCACTGAGACCTCTCCTTGTAAGTGAACGTGTTTCCGAGATTTCAAGATAACCTCTACCTTTTTTATACTGAAATATAGGGTAAAGTGCCCAAATATGAACCACTTTTTGTTGGTCATTTTTCGATTATTTTAGAATGCTCTTTTTCGTCCAAAAATTTACCAGTTGTAGATGCATTTCCTCCCTATAAGATTCTGGGGTCAAGTTTGTTCTAAAATTAAAAATTAGAAACTACAGATATGTTCAAACATTCCAAAATCACTTACCTTCCTCGAAGAAGATACAATCGAGAATCTAACCACAGAAATATTCAACACGTGGAGACACAACTGGCGGAGGATCGATACTAAAATTGCACTGCACGCTGTTGAGTAAACATGGTGAACTATTGTATGAGGATTTTCTTACTAGACTGCGACTTCTCCTTTACAAGATATAAGGTAGTGCCATAATAGGCGACTATACCATATTTGGGCACTTTACCGTATATTATTATTTAGGTAAAAGCCTGTCCCAGGACGAACTCATTCGAGGTCATAAGGACGCACTGTTTAAGAACGAAAATAGCTGAAAGATATTATAATTAAAAATTATATTATAAATAATGATTAACAGCAGGTCTTAACAATAAACTGGAGTGCAACAGGAATTTATATTCCATCTTGTTTTAAATTACACCCACTCATTTTTGTCATAAATACATCAAACCCGCTGTATAATGATTATACACCGAGCAACGTAACCAGAAACGGGGGTACTGCATGGAAATAATAACAACTACCGTTTACAGAACCGCTTGACTCTCCGACCCGTGTGTTACGAGCAGAATCATCATTTCGTACCGCGTAGCAGAAATAGAACGCGCTGCAAGAGTGCTCGGATGCTAGAAATAATGCAATTTTTTTCTTCCTCCCCGCGATTACGATTAAGATATTACGAGTGAAGGAGCACCGAGAGCAACTTCATTTCCGCGTCGCAAGTCCCTGATTTACTGCATACAGCCCGCGAAATAGCCAACCGTGGTATTTACACTCGCGCTAATGATGCTCCGCAACAGGAGCGTGCTGGCTAAACAATCGTGTTTCGCGTGCGCGATTCCGTTTGTAATCGCGCTGATTCAGAAACAGTGCCAAAACGTTTCGACGATATTACGGGGACAACGCGCAAATTGCTTCGATTACGTTACACGGGCTCGTTAACCGCGTTAACGACCAAGGACAACTTCCTACGTCGCTTCTTTTCGGCTGGCCACTCGTTATTTATAACGCGAATTTTTCGTAGGTCACCTGTCCGGTGAACGAACACTTGAGCTCTGGGTCTGTTCAAATTGGTATTCGCAAATCGTTATTTCATCTCTTCATTCGTCTGCATTCAGTGTTTATCTGTCAAGTGAACAGAACTCTAACTTTTGTTAAAAACACCTTTAGTCAAATTATAATAAGCCCTGTATACAAGGGGACCTGAATCTCTTAATCCGGCACTGCGGTTTTTAGAAAAATCGAGCACTATGGCGGCGCGGATCGACCGGCATTCCTCGAGCATCCGCAAGTTTCTTTCCTTCGTTTACCTGAATGTCCCGGATTAAAGTGCGAGACGAGGTTAGCTGCGGAAGATTGGCTCTGACAGAATTCGTGCAGCGGTTCGGCCGGGATCGAAACGAAACGAGTCGGCTCGTTTCCCTAGAATTCCATCGTGGCGAATCGATTCCTCCCGCATTGTCTCCGCTCCAATGGAATTCCTTTCTTCGAGCGCGAAACGGAGAAACCCGCTCGATGCTCGCTCCTCGTGCTTCTCCGTTTTCTATTTCCGCGGCCGGGCTTTTGTTTGTCAATTACGGCTTATTCGGAAACGCTTCGTGGCTTCCGAACAGAGCATACTCTACTACCGGCGAATCTAAATCGGTCGCCTTGATCCGCGAAGGTGTCAGGGAATCACCTGTTGTTCAGGGAGTCACCAGCAACCGATCAACGGTCTCCAGTTGTCGAAAACTATTTGTGCCGACTTTTGCAACGCCCTTGTTCCGACAAATTCAATCGAATAGGTAACTAAGTTGGACAGCGAAACAGAACAATATATCAAATATAAAAATGATAGATTGATTCACTCGATATTTCCAGTGTCAACCGAACATTTGGCAGTCCCGGGTAGATTAATCATCGCCCAATGGATACCGAATCAGTTTTGACGCGCTGTGAATGATGATGCTCTAAGACATCATTCATTACAGAAGTAACGCGACAGGATTCGGCAAGACACGCATCGAATAGATTTCTCGACTCAGTTGCAGGATTTGGTTCGGATCAAATCAAATTCACGCTTTTACTTGATTTCTCTAGCTTAACCCACGGGCAACGGACGATTTTGATAAGTATATGTATAACTGGCGATGCTTGGGATGCTAAGTTCTATTGAAATCAATAAGAGAAGAAATAACGTTCGATCTGGCAATCGATGTAGACAATTTTTATTCGGCAAAAGATCAACAGTGGCACATTTTAAAACCAACTTTCCAGAGTTCAAGAAGACGATCAGTCGCGCGTCGATCAACTAGAACGGACCCGAATTCTTAAGAAGATTTAGAGCACGCGTTACGCGTCGCTCAAAGTATAATCTGATTCCTCCAGAACAGATTCGGGAAGATATTTTAGGAGATCCTCGAATCTTTCCGCAGAAAGTTCGGCTGGCAGTAGAATTGCCTTTGCAAGTTAACTTCGCGCAGGATTGCCGATTATTCGGCACGAGTTTCCAAGGAATCCTTGCGATCGCTGGTGCATCGTTTCACGATCGAGAGTGGAGTCGATCGAGCGAATCGCCGTGCGATGCCGGCGCGGCGCGATCCCGTGAATATTAACGGCGGAAGCGGTCACGGTTAATTTAACGTTCCCGTTTATTCGCGGCGTCGAAAACAAAATTCGGGTGAACGTGTCCCCTCGTTACAATTCCCGGCGGCGACGAACGGGAAGGGAAAGCGATGACCCACGCAATTTCGTGGAATCTTTTCTCCCTTTTTCCCTGATCCTCTTTCCCTCCCAGGTCCCTTTGATTCGTACCGTCGCGGAATCCTTAAGAAGCTCGAGGCTCGTCTGATCCGCGCGCACCGATTCGTGAGCCGTGACCTTTTACGTGCATCGTCCCAGCAGATTTAACCCGCGAAATGGAAAACTCGGCGATCCTCAGCGTTCTAATACATATGTATATACAGTCTGTCCCACAGGAGCATGTCGACGATATTTCTGTAAATATTCATGTATTTGCGAAATACTTTATATGAGTCTTTACTTACTTAGTAAGGGGTCCAATTCTCCTCCCTTAGCAATTATAGCGTGGCTCCGTCTCGGCATACTTTCAACTAATTTCTCTACAAAACTTCGCCACAAAAGTTCTTATTTTGTTAATATGTTTCTCTCTCAGCTTGCTCTTCATTATGGACCACACATTTTCTAATAGGTTTGCATTAGAGGATTGGGATGGCCAAGATACAGTAAAGTCGCAATAGTTGTCAACGACCGGGTATGCGATAGTTGTCAGGTGTCTACGCACTCCACTGCCGGCCAAGGAAGGACAGCGAATGAGAAAGAAAGAGACGCGGACAGTCGCCGTCGCCGGCACAGTTCAAAGGCCCACGAGTTCTCTTTGATACTTCTTCCGTAGTTACATGCTGTCCTTCTCTACGTTCGGCTTTCGATTGAACTATCGGCCGGTCGGTGCGGTAGACGCAGTTATAAAGAAATAATGTCGGTATGCGATACTTGTCCGTGCAGAACACAGACTGGGTGACAACTATCGCGACTTTACTGTAGTACGGTGATGGCGTTTTCCGCTTTCCATTTGGCACAAAATTGATGGTCTCGCAAAACTGTTCCTTTCATTGTCAGAAACAAACCTGACAAATATTCAACCAAGGCGTATTAAAGACATCAGCGTTTGTTCACAGGTTTCGAAGATATCGCCGACACGCTCTTGTGGGACAGAGAAGAAGTTCAAAACATAAATAAATAAAGTGAAGATGTCGTGAAAGTTCTTTCAAACTGACTTTTCTCACGAAGCCCCCCGAACTAAAAAACATTAACGTTACTTTTCGACTTCTTTTTCCATGCGGATTCCTTGCGGCTTGAAAGCGGCAGATCGGCAACACTCTGTATAATAGAAGAGAGGTCCTTGCAGCAGAGCAGCGCTGGAAGGACGTTCCACGTGCAGGTGGGCCATAATCGCGTCGCTAGTAAAAAGGTACCGGGCAACGATTCGTTTTACGAGATCCGTTAGAGGAGGAATCTCTTTCCTGGTCCCGTTCCGCCGTGCCGATTGTTCGACAGGGAAAAAAGATTCCGTAAGCCGTGACCGGGGCACGTAAGGAGCGCGGGAGGATTCCGTGGAGCCGGTATTTCAAAGTAAAGTCCCTCCCAGCGGGCAGGAACGATGGCATAACAGCTCGCACGGATGGTCGAGTGGCGCGTTGTAGCTGCAACTCTGGCAATACAGTGGTCCGCCAGGGCGTAGCAGCGTTTCCAAGTACTTTAGTAAACGTACGATACAGCCGGAAAAGCCTTGTCCTCCGTTTCGCCCGTGTCCCTGGGAACACGGACAGGCCTCGAAAGCTCTTCACACGCCGCTCGTGCGTGTGAATAAGCGCGAAGTGAACAACAGACACGGTTGGGCATCCATCGGTCCCGGCGTCGCGTCGTCGCCGACGTCGTTTGTGTGCGGCTTGTCATTTCCATTTTGGCGCCTCGCTTAACAATGGGATTACCCCTCTCTCTCTCTGTCTCTCGACACGCTTCATGCCAAGGTATCTGTTTTGCTTACTCGCGGTGGAAAGGTGTTCATCTAGCCGGCACCCGCGCCGGAAACTGAAACCGAACCGGCCCGACCGACGACCAAACCGATGCGATGGGGGACCCGGTGAAAAATTATGTTCCGCGGAGCGGACCGGAATGAAGACGAATCGCTTCCTGGTTGGCTTGATCGATTATGGTAAAACGCGAGCTCCGACTGTCTACCACGAAATTATTTAACGCCCGACGCCTGTCATTTTCTCCAGAAACGGATGGCCGCGATAAATGAGGCCCTCTGTTATTGGAATCTGACATGAGGGCGTGGATAGTCCGGTCAAGGACCCGGACGGATTGTATATCATAAAAATTTAAGAATAATTCAAGGTTTGTGGATTTGTTTCCTTAACGAAACTGAATTGGCAATGAAAGGGACTATCACTGCAAGTGTTTCAGAAAGTGGGAGGTACACGGACGTTTCAGTGGACGAACAGTTGTGTGCAGGATGGGTCTCGTATAAACTGCGGATCTTTATGCAAAATAAAAATTGTCTGCATTGATTGCAAGACGGAGAGCCAAATAAAAAATTTCTATTGAGCTTAATTTTCTTATTAAGCTGAAAATAATACACTGATGTCCTTAAATCCTTTTAACATGTCCACTGCTTTAAATTGTACGTACCCATTTTTGTCATAAATGCATAAAATCCGCAGGCTAGTCTCGTGACGGCTTCAAAGTTGTTTGTTGAACGAAAAAGTTTTTCCAAACAATGTTGCGTTGCTGCCAGGAGGGCATACAGACCTGTAATCCGTTTTATGTTACTTTTCTTTTTTATCGAGATATATGGGTCACCTCCAGTGTTCCCAATTCAATGACCAATATTTTTCCCCGAATTCGAATAAAACAGCAAATTCCGCGTAAAAAGAGAATCATATAATTTTTTCATCGAAAAATTATCCAGTCGAAATACCCAGGAGCAACAGAAAGCAATTATATTCACGACTCTCTCGGTCCAGTAGGGAAGCACAGACTATTAAATTCCTTTTTAGAAAAGAAGAACTTTAACAAATTTAAATTAAGATTCATTCTCTCGCTTTCCTCAAGGGGAACCTTACTCCGAGCACGCCGTAATTACTTCGAGTCGATCTTCAGCTCGGTATTTTCGTAAACCATCCGAGAAGAAGAGAAAATAAACGTGTTTAAACTTTTCAAAGATTTCAAACTACAATTACTTGTTTAAAAAGTTGGAGAAACTTGCTGGGAGATGTTTCCACAGCTGCCTGTTCAATAATTGTCTTTCGTTTCCTCTGTCCACAATTTTTCATATCTAGGACGAAATAAACCAATAATTGTTTTACAAGTGGCGGTGCAACAGGAAAGGGGATTCCGCGTGAAACAGTAAGTTGAAAATGAAGTGAAATGTTTTTATACGAGCCTTTGTTCCCGCGAAAATCGAGAACCAGTATATAAAAAGAACTCCTCGACTTGTTTTTTTATGTAGAATCACTCCCGGTTCGATCGTAGCACCAGTTACGGATCGCCCAGTGTAAAAGTCTCGAACAGCGGTCTGCCTGTTTCCCTTAAATCAATGCACTTACCGGAAGTTCAACAAAGTTATCGCAGTTTTCGTAAAAATCGAGTAACAAGCCGTTTTGTTCGTCGACCGGAAAGCGACCGGCAAGGTTGGGTGCAGCAGTCGAACGACTTTCACAGTATTTTCCATCGAGTTTTCCGGTGTAAGTTATATTACCAGCCGTAAAAAAAGAAAAGCGTTGGATCACAGGGGCTAATAGTCCGTCGCGTTGCGCAGGGCTGCCATTAAGACTTTCCGCTGACAACGATGCGACACCGGGCGATATCCTCGGCGACGAGGCGACGCGACGGACGTCGGTCTATAGGGCCACGTGTTCTTTTTCAAAGAAACTTCTGTCATCCGGTAGACCGGCGGGGATCCGCGATAACGAGCAGAACACGAGTTTTACACGTTCGACTTTTTATGATCACGCAACCCTTTCCATCCACCCTCCGCGTCCCAAACCCTTGTAGGTTCTCCGTTTTTCCACGGGTTTTTATACGTTGTATCTTTGGACGAGCAGCTAATTTACCGCGCGCACCAGCGGCAGACGGCCCAGCGCGTTTTTACGCGGCGATCCCGCGTCAGGAGATTTCCGGGGCACGTATACGCGCGTACAATCTCCGCCGCCACTCGTAAATATCGTACTTTAGACCGTGTAATTACGGTCTCTTAAGTTCTGAACACACGCCTCCCAGCTTCGCTGTCATCCGAAGCACCCTCTTAAACAATCTTCGAACGCGGGACCTAGCCGGAGCTCGTACGTTCCTCAGAAAATACAGTAGTCCCCGGATTAGCGTGGATTAGCGAGGCTGTGTTTGCGAGTTCGTATCAAAACTCTGTTCCGACTAAACTGCGAGGAATTTAGTGCGACGACGTCCGGGCATTTATAGAATTTTAGCGACTCTGCTACGTGTATCCAGGAACTGTTATAGTAATGTGAAATACCGGCATTGTGACCTAGGAAAGTCTTAAGAAACCGAAATACCGAATAACTGCTACATTTTTTGAGATAGGAAGAAATGTTTCGAACACGAGTTTTTGGAAATGCAAACGCAGTTTTCTGAACTCCTGCGTTCGTAGCCCTTCGCGAGACAATTTCGACGATATTGCCCATAGTTCAGACTGATCAATATACGTCTGCTGAGCGTCCAAGATCGAAGGCGGCAGATCGTTCGAGTTAAATTGAATTTCGGCGAGAGAGCCAGTTCTGGCTTGTCCAGATCGGGATATTTACGTTGATCCAAGCGTCACCGGCGGATTAGTATGCGAGCAGTTGCACCGATGTGCCATAGGAGGCTGTATCCAGCTTTAGAGGCTCGCGGCAAATGAATTGATCGGTAAATCGGTTATATTAAACGGGTGCCTCACGCATGGCACACACGAGCGGGTTCGTTTCATTATCCAGCTAGATTTGACGGGAATCGATTATGAGGCTGTCTTTCAGGTTAAACGAGTTTTGGGTTGACAGAAGTGTTTAATTTAATCGTGCCGTGTTGGTAGGCTCGCGCCGCACGAACCGTACCGTGAATGTGCCCGGGATTGATTAGACGTGAATAACTAATTTTCCCATTACAATTATATGCAATCGCACCATTCGCCGATTCTCGGATTTCTTGCGTCAATTCGACCGTGATACTCTACGAAATAAAACATTTCCGATCGGACTGCTAATAACAGAGTAATCTCTACTGATCAGGATTCCACGAGTTCACCCTGTACGTCGTTGGATTTAAAGAAGGAGAGGACGTTCCTGATGTTGTCTTCGTTTAGATAAAGGTGAAATATTAATTTTGATTAATTATTACGGAAATTTCGATTACTTTCCATTTTATTTCGCTCTTTAATATTGTCGATCTAAACAGACAATATACAGGGTGAGTCACTTAACCTTGCCACCTCAAATATCTTTGTTGTTTTTAAAGATACGTCAAATGTCTGAAGGGCAAAGTTGAATGGCTCAGTGGGGCTCGCATGATACCAAAAATATTTTTGTTTTTATGTGATTTTTTTAGAGATATCAAGGTCACCTTCATTTCTTTAAATGGAAGCACCGTTTTTTAAACACCTACAATGATAGTCCCTTCCATTAGCAATTCAGTGACTCTAATTACCCATGCACGTATAAACTTTCTAAGTAGCTCCTAGTCCATACAACAGACACAGAACATTATTATTTTGCATTAACCATTAAGAATTCGCAGTCTACTCGTTAACCACTCACTAATTTTCGAAGCCCCTTATTTGTAGACTTCATACTTAGGCTTTAAAAGCAACAAAGATATTTGAGGTGGCAACGTTAAGTGACTCACCCTATATTGGATTGGGGAAAAAGTTTCTTCGTATCCTCCCGATACATGGTCTTACCATGCCATAACTCTGTTAATATCAATCGGATCTGGCATTACCTGAGTGCGTCTGAAAGGTGATATATCGCAGAGTAATTACTAGACTGCTTAAAAATAGGTACGTACAATTTAAAAGAGTGGAGGTACTAAAAAGATCTAAGGCCACCAATATATGTATTAGTTTCACCTTAACAAGATAATTAAAAGAAAAATGAAATTTGTATTTGGCTCCTGTGTCTTGCAATCAATGCAAACGTTTTTTATTTTATTTAGAAACAAAGAAGGAATTCGATACATTTTGAAATTTTATCACAGAAAAGGAAAAAATGCGACTCAAGCTGCTAAAAAAACCTGTGATGTTTATGGACGTGATACAGTATCTGTACGTGTGGCACAAAGTTGGTCCAAGCGTTTTGAATCTGGAAATTTTCATGTCAAAGATACACGTCGTTCTGGTCGACCAGTCACTGAAAAAGTCGATGAAAGGCCTGTGAAAATGACGTGTGGCAGTCTTTCGCCCAGAAATCACAGAAGCTCTACAGTGACGGGATTATGGTTTTGCCTCAAATATGGCAAAAGGTGGTCGAACAAAACGGCACATACTAGATTTAATATACTTCAGTGAAAATACGGAAAAAACTTTGTTCATTTCTGCATTAAAATACGAAGAAACTTCGTCCCCAACCCAATGCATTGCCACGTGTTCCCTGTACCTCTGAACAAGCGCGCGCAAAATCGGTTGAGGTTTCCGCACGTGTGTCTCGTCTTGTCAGTTGCAGCTGCAGACTCCGAAGCGTGAAAGCCAGCCGGATCCGCAGACGTTTTTCGCCCAGGTGTGCACGCACCGCACCAGCAACAACTCCGCGGACGTATTTGTCGCGCGTTATGGACGTGACACACATCACGTAACTTTCTACGGTTTTTATCGTTCGTATCCGCCGAGCCGCACCGCGCCAAGCGTAAAGTCCCGTTCGCACGGTGAAAACGGCTGATTTCCAGTGGGCGAGCGTCGTCGGGTGGATATTTATTGTCCCGCGTCAGTCCGCCAGGAAACTTTACATATCGGGACGAAACTTTGCTCGCCGACACGCGCCCCCAGTTTGCTCGATCAAATTTCCGCTACGCGCATTTTTGCCGATCCTTTCTCCCAGGGGATGATACTCCCTCTTCTCCTCCAGGAAACGCGACGACTCGAAACCTTTTGAACCGTCCCGTTTTCATATCTCGCTGAATAATCATGGAAACTCTGCGAACTAGCAAGGAAACGGCTACGGTAATAGGCGCGGGCCCGCTGGTAAGTAAGAACTCTGGTACCCATTACGTGCTGTTAAACGGTAAAACGGTTTTCTGGTTCCGCGATGTGTCTTTTCAGTCGATGAGGACGCACGTGACTCATTTCATATTCCAGACACGGAGAAAAATGCCGCGCCGTCGCCGCCGCGCGAGAATAAATAATGATACAATCGTTCGCGACCGCTTCTGCGGAAATTCTTCGCGAATCAATCTTTTGCAAAAGCAACTGAAAATTAATCTGAGCCTCGCTCCTTCATTTCCATTTTGCTCCACGTTTATAAGTCCATCTGTTGCTGAGATACGAGACGTTTAAGACGACCCTGCTAGCCTCGCGACAGTTATAGAATGTCGTGGGGTACCGAACAATATCGATAGCACGCACGTTACTATGATTTTACTATGATTCTGGCAGTGAAACATTAAATATATTCTGTATGTACGTAAGAAATATATTAATCACGTATGCGTTAAAATTCGTCACTTGTCGTAGAGACACTTATTACGCAGATAAGTAGACTACGGATTTTATGCAGTTATCGCAGAATAAGGTAGATGATATTTAAAACGGAAGAGAGATAGAAAGAACAGAAGTTATTAAGGAAGGAAAGAAATCTCACCGAACGTTTCTATTTTGCATAAAGATTTCGTGCAGTGACTAGACTGTAGATTTTATATGCAAAATGAAAACTAAATTAATATGAGACAATCTAAAGTAAGAGATAGGAGATAAATGAAAATTTCTTCTTTCAAGGAGTCAGCTTTGTGCTTGACGATTCCTAACACTGTAAAAATACATTCCTTTGTTAATTATTTATCGTTTCATTTCACAGGATGTTTCACCATTGCGCCAATTCGACGCACGAGGGGCGCATTAGGTTACGGGAACGGGACGGACGAGGGTTAAAGTCTTTTTACCGTATTACCTCGTGCTTCACGCGAGGGATATTTCACGAGGGCCCGAATATCCCGGCGATAAGAGTGGCACGACACGTGTACAGCGGAAGAGCAAAGACTGGTCGCAGTGACCAAGTAACCCGAGGTAAGTACTACAAGGTAGAACGGCATCGTTCGCCTAGAACGCGACGTAGACTCACCCTGAATAATTCGCGTCACGTTCCCGTTATTTCAAAGGAGCTACTATTCCGGTAATGCGCGTACACGAGCCTTTCGATACCCTGTCCGTGCTATACTTCCGCGCGTTCTATTATGCCGAGCATGCACCTATAGTGAATGATTATTTTCCGCCAAGAGATTTTTAACGAAGCGAACGACGCACAGCCTCCGTCGCATTGTACTTCCCTCGTGCTCGGAGCAACATCTTCGCACAAGGTATGTATACAGGGTGAGGCGCTACAAACAGGCCACCTGAATAACTCGGCTGCTATCGGTGTTAGGAAGAAATGCATCAGATGGAACTTGCATGGTTTCGAGGAGGCATTAATCTGATGTTAGTACTTTTTTATAACGAATGTCCAGCTGCATCGATTGATGTATTAAAAGATACTTCATTAAAAAAAATGAAGTTGACCTTCATATGTCCTTTACGCGTCCACCTACGAAAAAGCTACTAACATCAGATTAATGCCTCCTCGAAACCATGCAAGTTCCATCTGATGCATTCCTTCCTAACACCAATAGCAGCCGAGTTATTCAGGTGGCCTGTTTGTAGCGCCTCACCCCGTATAAACCTGCTCAGTAAAAACATGTCGCTATTTGTATTATTTTCGAGTGTAGTGCAGCATCGCTGTACCAGAGCCCCGTTTATAATTACAGCGTATATTTGTCTTCGTATCGCGGGCGTTCGAAGGCGGATGCACACCGGCACGGAATTTATTCCCAGTCCCTTTCCGTTGCTTGCTTAATCGCAGCAACCGGCAGCTAATCCCGTAATAAATGATTCACCTAGAATCTACAGAGACCAGGATATCTTCCGGAAGCTTTCACGCTGTTCTTTCACGGACGCGTAATGCAGACCGGTAATTCACGATATCACGGGGAAACTTCCGTTGCTACACAGCCAACGAGAAAACAAAAATATATCGTGTTCGATCAGCCAATATAGGACGCCTAATATACGAGCCACCTACGAAAAGTCGATACTCGAATGTCTGCAGACGCTCTTCTTATATTCGTCGACGTAGTCCCTCCAGTGGCATGTTATCAGGAGATTTGCTTACATTGGTTTTGCATTACCCGTTTCCTATACCTCGTAAAGGCGGGATATAGATGCGGAATCTGGATCGCCTGCACGATGTCGGAACGCCCGCGACGCTCCGCGCAGATTTAACAAAGGCGATCGCCGACTTTTTGTAAACTTCATGGATTATGTCACCGTCCGGGAAGAAATGACCCTCTCAAGCGAGACCAAACTCCCATGACTAGCGTTCCGCGGCAGAATCCGCTCGGTTACCCATTTTACGACTCTTCGAGCCAGTCTGCAGGGACTTTGAATCTTTCCTCTTGTAATCGGGCTACAAAGAATTTTGCGTACTACACCTAATAATATTTTTTCAATATTTTCTATCTTCAATTTTTCTAGACGAATTTTAAGAAAGTCGAATAAAATAGAATTTTATTTTCGTGGTAAAAAAAAAAGAAAAAAATAGCCCCTTTAGATCTGAAATCAATTAAAATCGTAAATAAATTCTGTCATATTTCATATCTTGGCATTTTTTGAAAATTTTCGAAAGCCATAATTACATGAAGATCCGCACTCTAATTATTTATACTAATTATAATCAGAAATTAAAAAAAAGAATAAATCTAAAAGTATATCAATATCTCTGAATACGTTTTAACATTTACAAGAAACCTATAATAGATTTCAGTGGCTCAATAAAAAAGAAAAACATTTACAAGAAAAGAAAATATCGGTGGCCTTGAAAACTCCGGAGAAAATGACCTTGAGGAAAAAATATAAAATTTGCAAAGCATTCACCTTGCGGTACCATTTACTCGCAGAATCCGGATTATCTCGTCGTGTAGAGCGAGTTACCCGACTCGCAAGAAGCGAAAGTCTGATGCTACACGAATGATTCATAAGGAGTATTCTCTCCGAACGTGTCGCCGAGAAAGTATAAATTTCACCTGCCGTGGTTACCGTGACGTACTCGTGTATCGCACAAGGTATTCCTTTTGTGCTGGTAAATATCAGGCGAGAAGTACGCTTTCAAAACACACAACGTCGCGTAGAGGGTAATTCTAGGAACTACTGCTCTATTTTAAGTAAAACTAGGAAACAGTGATATAGAGGGGAAAAGACCGTCTTCTATCTACAAACTTCGTAAAATAATCGAATGAATAAGAATAGAGTTTCAAAGAGCTTGAGATCAATGTTTCTATAAAGTCCGGGTAAAAAATCGAGCGTTTCCCGTGGCTGATTTTGGAATTAGGTCGCAGAGCTGTAATCCGATCGAGATTACAATATGCAACTACTGAGTCCCAAATCCGGTGACATTTCGTTTCGCCGTGGATACGGAATCGTTTGAACAGTGCTCAAGTTCTGCAGCCTCGAAGAATAATTAAACCGCGTTCTTTACAAAGGAACAACGAGGAGAGAATAACGCTCGTTCAGGGAACGCTACTAATCGCGTAATCGTCGTCGAACAGCGGTTTCAACGGTCTTAAAAGTAGCCTAGCTATGGCAAAGCCGATACCGGACTAAAGCCGGATTCGAGCTTAACCGCGTGGCTCCGCTCCGATAAAGTTTTCGTTACGGCTGGTGGGTTCATGCTAGAAGTCGATTCTTCGTCGACGTAACCGACTACGTGGTCCCAGCTTTTTCTCACTCTCTGTCGCTTCTATCCCTCCCTCTCTCTCTTCTTCTCTCTCTCTCTCTCTCTCTCTCTCTCTCTCACTTTCCAGAAACCCCTCGAAAACGGAGGAGATGCAACGCGATGCAATAGTAGCTTATAAGTGCGCTCATGAATAATGCAGGAAAGGAAACAAAAGTGGGGGGGGCCGAGCTGCCGTCTTGCCATATAATACTTGTGTATTTTACAAACACCGCCACTACCGACGCCACCGTTCTTAACCACCAGCGCCCACCCGCACCCCCGCCCGCATCCACGTCGTTATTGCGGTGCAGTATGCGCGTCTCTGTGCATGTGCGGTTCTGCACGCGTGCTCCGCGTCCGCTTGTACGTGAGCTGGCTGATTCATCGCCGCGATACAGGCGATATTTATTAACGACTCTGCCTTCGAATGTCACAGCCGCCAACGTCCCCCGCGTGTCTATCGAATGCCTGATTTAATCGCGGCCGATTGATATGCGACGGGTCAGATTATTAGCGTACCGTAGATCCCGGGAACACCGCGTTCGAACTGACTCGAGGCGAAAGTACGAGGCGTGCCTAGAAAGCAGGCGGATTTTTGTTGCGCGATTTACCAAAGTATCTTTAAGGTACATGGTGTCAAGGAATTATATTTTATTTTCTGTGGAAATTCAAGGTCGCCAAAATAAAATACTTTTTTCCCTTAAAAAATGATGTTGAGTTTCCTATAATTCTCGCGAAATGCTAGATTATACTTTCGCTAATTTATTACCCAACGAGTCAGCTTACCAGCTAATGTCCGCGAACTGTTGAATTAAATATACCATGAATTATTGGAAGGCTTTTACGTTCAGCAGAAATTTCAGATGGACGCAATATATTCTCTTTATTCAATAGATTTTAGCATACTTGGGATAATTTGTGCCAATTAAGCGGCTTACTGTCCTAATAGCATCATATTCTATAGGGTGTCCTGAAAATGTTGCACTTCCTTAGAAGGGTTGGTTCCTGAGGTCGTTTGAAGTAACCTTCTCCGTAGCTTCGTTAAGGAGTTATTAATAAAAAAAACACAGACCAATCAGAGCTTACGACCCGGTTACGTGACTAATCCGGTACTGGCAGAGAGGGGCACGTTTTTCCCCTCAAGGTATGCATTCCGGTACAGTAGTAAGAAAATATTGACTACAGAATGCGTGGAAAATGTTAGAAGACGCTCTAAACATATTTTGGTGCGTATTTGATATTCAAAGTCTCACAGTTCGGTAATGAGTTTTGCATAATACACTGTCGAGTCACACATATTAAAGTTCTTGGGCCGAACTCACTGCTGAACATCGAGTAGGGGCGTATATATCAGCTGATGTCAGTTTTGTGGTTACAGTGTTGTCAGTTATCAAGTCACACGGTTCAGTCTCATTACCATTTAGACACACCTGGTATATACGGCGCTCGATTACATGCATCAAGTATTTTAATTGGATTCCACGAGCCAATTACAAGATGAAAATCAAGACTAACGATTTTCCAGTATCGGCCTCTCGCTCTCAAATTATCGATAGTTTAAAAATCGATTAGTTAAAGAATATTGTGTTCCTTGGATCGAGAGAGCTACATTTTTTTTAAGCACGCCGTTGCATTGTGGAGCTACTTATTAATTTAATTTTCATAAAAAAATTATTATATACATTTTAAAAGATAGAAGCTGTGTTACATCCACAAACTGTGTAAGTTTCGCCAAAACATTCTGCCATGATCAGAGCATCCTCAGCTGTTTTCGCTTCGTGAATTTCTATTTCTCGCAAATTCATATCTCTGCATTGAAATTATTTATTATTTTTTTCCTTCTGGCGTCGGAAAGTGTTCTTTAAGCCATCATTGGCAGTTCGAGACAATATTGGACGCTGTCCGGTAGCGTAATCCACTTATCCGTTTCTTTCTGCTGGGAGGGATGCCGAACGTTCTAGGAAAGCTCGAGCTTCCGCTGTCAAACGGGCTCAATGAGCGGACGAGTTCAAGCGATACGCGTCCACGGTTATTTTCACTTTATTTCCCCTCTTGTACAATTTTTCACCGTCCCTCGGTGACGATCTCTGTTTTCAGGCTGGATTGCAGGGATCGTTGATGGCGCTCGGTAGCTCAATGGAAAGCCGATGCGTCGAGTAATTCGTCCGCATGAATATTCATAAGAAACTCTTAATTGTTCGTCAAACGAAGAGCCGGATTAGATTTTCGTCCTCTTGTCGGGGTTTGCGCGACATTACGCGTCCCTGACTGCGTTTTATTCGTACAACCCCTATTTACCAGTGATGGGCGTGATCCTTTTCCTTTTCCATCAATTCATAATAGAGATATTGAGATATAAGCTGTTGGAGTTGTTGCAAAATTTCATTGTGTGGGGGTATACGTACAGACAAAAGCCTACTACTACTTCGTACCAAGCCATCGTCGTCTCCCTGTCCATTCGGATGATAAATTTGAAGTTGCAAAGTATGAAGGAGAACCTTATATCCACAAAAAGAAACCTAGTTTCATTTTAACGCTTGAAACTTCTACTTTTACTAGCCGACAACCTGTTTTGCTTAAGACAATCTTGCACGACGTGATAGATGGTTCCCGGGAACCAGGAATTTCATGTTTAAATACCTTTTCGTTCCAATTCTGTTTTGAATTCGCATGAACTCCATTTAGCAGAAATTACATAATTTTCCAATCGAAATGAACAATTTACAAGCAATATAAATCGCGAACAATTTCCGTCCAATCGCGCTCGGCTTCTCCGAAAATCAGTTTGACTGCATCATAAAACGATGATTTTGCTGATCATTGCCCACGGTTCTCTGCGTTTCCCTCTCCAATCAATAATTCCCCCGTCAAAGGATTAGGTCGAAAAATTGCAATCCACATCGATTCAGCAATATAATTTATTTGAAATCAATCATTTGAGCTATCGCTTTTTATTTTATTTTTCAAACAGCCTTCGGCCGTATAGGATGAAATTTTATTGGTTCAACGGAAATGTAAATATTAGCTCGCGCAAGCATTTATATGTGTATACCTTGCCCGGTATGTAATCGATGCTCGATTGTATGAATTCGAGGGAGAACAGCGACGACGGACTGTTAAATGTGCAGTAATGTATATTTCGCTGTCGTCTTCGCAAGCATTATCGTCGTCGAAGAAGAGGCTTCAAACTGTCGTTTCCTCGAGAAAGTAAAACTCGAGTGTCTCGGCCACGTGCTCGACTGCCGGTCAACGAGATCCGCGAGTTGCCGAGTTCTCCTGTTTTATAATCAAATATTGATTATTCCTTTGCACCCGGCTCGATTGGGCCGTCATCGAGCGCCGCGTAATTTGGAGAGCAAATACGTCGAGGCTCGGGCGAGAAAAAAAAAATCCTGGTTCGCCGGGTTTGAAAAACGACCGGTTGCTGGCGAACGAAAAATATTTTTCGTTCAAACAGTAATATATTTCCCCCAGTTAACCGCGCGGCGGCCTGTCACTTTTGGCCGGTCTTCTGAAATACTGTTTCCCGTGGAAGCCCTTCAGGCATCCGGGCGAAAAAAAACACAATCGAATTGGCCGAGTTCGACACTGGCGAATTGCTGAAATTGTTATCGGCCGCCGCGTGCCGGCCAGGTCGCAGCTCCAAATAAAATGATAATCGACGAAACCATTACCCACTCTACTAACCCACGGTAGAAGAAGAACGTTTCGTTTCGCAGGTTTTCTTGCCGCGCTGATTGCGATCGGACCGCCCCCGGAGAATTACACGTTTCTTACGGGAATCGGCTTTTTTTCCCCATCGGGCTTTTTCTAGCCGCGAGGTATCCCCGAGCAATTCTACGTGGAAACATCTTTTCCGCTCGCGCGGCCGCATTTATGAAATATCATTTGTTATCGACGAACAACGACCGCGTCTTTTGCGACGCCGTGAGCCTCGCTCCGTTATAGATGTCTCGTCGATCCTCAGACGAGAACCGATTAATTTGCTGCGGCCCCGTTTGTCCAGAGTGACGACAGTTCACGTTACAGGATCAGTCCAAACATTCCTCCCTGAGCAACTATTCTCTGTGACTAATCGCAGCGGCAGGAACCCGTCGCGCGAGATCGTCTGACACACGGTTCGACGTTCCGGAATCAGATTCGATTACAGGCTAAGTGGTCTGTGTAGATTCTCTTTAGGGCCGCACAAATTATACCGAGACACGAGTTAGACGGCTCGCTTTACGCCGTTCTATTAACGGCTAAATCAATTAATAACCTGGACCGTATTCGAAAGGGCGTTCTTCAGCGATTAGAACCGCCTTGGAATTCAACGGAGTCTTGCTTTACAATCTACGTGTTTCTTTAAAAGTTTTAAGGCGCTCACAAGGGAGGTCATCCAACCGTAACACGCCGATTTTAACGAAATTATGATATAGAACTCTCTCGAAAAAATATTTTATGTATTTTTTTAAAGCTGCCGAAATCCATGTTGGTGGAAAAATCCATTTTATTGAATATCACCGAAACTATTAGACCTAGACGGAAATTTTACAATGCAATTTTGTGCGTCTTTGAATGGCGATTTTTAAGAAAATAGTTTGTTTAAAAAATATGTTAAAAATTTGGAGGGGTTCTAAAATTAGAAGGTAACCAACCTCCAGGATACTCAAAATACACTGGAAAAACTTCAAATCGTATTTTGTACAGGCTCCCATACGAGTTTTTATTTAATCGTGGAGAAGTCCTTCGAATTTGAACATTTGAAAGAAGTCACTTCCGTTTATCACTCCGTTCTCCAAGTTCTCCATGCAGCACATTGTAAAATCTTTTTTACAAGCAGTCGAGATAGTTCTCAGAGATCCTCTTGATCGTGTTGTTTTAGGTATGTGGAGCAGTGCATAAATGAATGATAGATGCGTATCGAGAAGCAGGAGTTTTCGTAATTCGTTGAAATGATTGTGTCTGGAGCTAGGTTCTCGGGTTTGTCCTGTCCTGGTAAGTCGTGCACCAGTTCTCCAGTCGATAGAATATTTCTTGTCGTCGTCGAGTCGCAATAACGCTTCTGGAAGGCACTCGGTCGTTCGAGAGAACGCGATCCGCCGGACGGGGAAGGATTTATAGATGCGGAAGAGCGTCGTTGCACCGTACGAAATCCTGCATTTTCTCCTCCCCGCCACGATCGAAGGACTACCGATCCACCAAGATGCAACGCGACGTGCATCGTTTCTTCCGTGAAACTACGGATTAGACGATCGATCGCCGGCTGACCGGTCACCGGTCGCCAGAACACCGGTAGATAACTCGGCTCTTTCAAAGGACAGATCCACTCCATCCTCGGGCAGAACGAACTTTTTCACTGCCTTCATACAGCCAATTATAGCGCAGACTGGTCAACCGCATCTGGGTCGGGGAGAATGGAACGAAAAAGAAAATATGCTTGAGAAAAACCTCATGGCCTGCAGGCAACTGCACCAAAAGACGTGGCTGAGAAGGACTATGCAGTAGACCGGTTAGAAAAAACACCGAAGGATCAAAATCTCAAAGTTGTGCGATTGTGAAAGATGGGGGAAAATATCGACATTTTTAAGAATATCAAAATTAAATAAGTACATTGGTATTTTTAAATTCTCTTAAGCTGTCCGCTGCTTTAAATTGCACATACTCATTTTTGTCATAAATGCATAAAATCCGCAGTCTAGTTATAAGTGATCGAAACGAATTTCTCCCAACGATTACATTTACCAACAAGAGAAAACATTTACTTATAATAATAATAAAAAAATACTTGTTATTCTATGACTTTTTTTCTTTTTCGTTATAACACTTACGGTCCCCGATTACGAGCGAGTCTGTTAAATGCAACTCTGCGGCAACAGTATTTCTGCCGGCAGCAACGCCGTCGCTCGAACCTCTTAAAAGATTACGGAAAAGTACGAGCGAGAAGAAGCGGACGTGAAGAGGATTAGCCGCAGTTTTAGCCGCACACACACACACACGCAGCTCTTGTCGAATTTATCACATATATATAATTAACAATGTATGTTTAAAGACACTCGGCATCGCGGCAAGTTGCGGGTGGATTTTCCCGGCGTATACCTAGCTGGAATAATTTTTCTTCGGTCCCGTACGCGCTTTATTTGCGAAAAGTGGCGGAATTACAACCTCGACTTCACGCGGAAATTTTTCAACGGATACACACGGACTCACCTGCTCACGCACGCGTGAGATTAGTTCGGTCGCATCCCCTGTATACATATTTACATTTATTATGTACAACGCAACACCGGAGGAACTCGTTCCGTAGAAAATAAGGTTCCCGAGCCGCTGTACCTTCTCTGAACCTGTAAATTCACTTGGCCGTGCTAGACGTTTCGTCCTGTCACGCTTTGTACCCAGCGCTCGTGTATTTTTCAGCATCGCTGCCTTAATTTTAAAATAAATTCACTAGTCCGTCGCGACGTGCTGTCGTGTTTGAACGCCTGGCTTTTTCTGATCTCGTACGTTACGGCTCCACCGAAACCGAAAAGTTGCGCCGCGCAAAAATCATTGCATACGTTCCCGACGCGCGACGTATTAAATAGTACATATGAGAAATATTCGTGCTGGAATATTTGTTGAGTGGAACGTGGCCACGCAATATTTTCGAGTTCTTCAAACAACAGATTGTCCCTTCTACCTTATTTCCGTTCGTCTGGTTGTTTTATTGTTTCCAGATTGTAATTCAAAATATAAATCGGCCATAAAGTCCTTGCATTTTGCTTCCTAGATAATTGATAAAAGAAAGACGCGGTAAAAGCTGCGGTAAAAGCTGCGGTAAAAGCTGCGGAAATAAGTAGACGAAACACGAAACAGTAGAAACATTTTTAGAAGTTGAAAATACTGTCGTATTACCTTTATTCCACATAAAAATTCTCTGTCTACAGTTTGAATTCACAGGCAAATGGTTTACCGAATATTAGAACATGCCAAACAAAGCTTCCAGGCAGATAGATTTGATTTTAAAAAAGTGGTTTTTCCGTTTCGGCCGACGATTCGAAGGGCTTCCTTTTAATCTTCCTCTAGAAACACGAGAACGTGTTTTTGAGTTTCGTTTTTTAACGAGATTAAATGTAAAAATGTTTTGAAATAGTTGGCATTCACTCTGAACGAAACAATCGATTCGGTATTCTATGAAAAGAGAAATTCTCGCATTGTTTTGCATCGGCATCGACGAAACGAAGATTTAATGATTATTTTTGATCGAGTCTAGAAGTTGGCTTAAGACCGTCTTTAATTAAACGGAAAATGGGATTCACACTCTATTTTTAAAGTTGGGTGCTTTGTATCGATCAGTCGCTGCGAAGCCGACTGATTTTCCAGGAGAGTATTCCGAACGTATCGGAATCAATGGTCAAAATCGGTCTTTGAGCGCGAATACGCAGAATACCGTCAATGGTAATGGCGATAAAAGTTCCCGGCGAGACCCAATTCGTTCGATCAAACGCTGCGGCAACAGCCGCGCGCTACATGTCTCTCGTTTCAATAATTCAAAGGGGCCTTTGACGGCTGTCATCACGCGAAGCCGCCCACCCCTGCGTTTATTTAGTCGGCCGCGTAAAGCGCGCCAGTATGGTTTACACGGAAACAATGCGGCTTACGGAGAGGGCATTACCGAAATGGTTAATGAAACGCGCGAAATTTACTGCGGAGCTGTACTTCGCACACGCTCGATCAAAACAACAACACATCCTTCCCGACGCACGACGGGCAACAGGCCTAACATAAGTCGCCAACAACACAAACATTTCAAATCGTGAAATGTCTTCAAAGTTAGGATTCCTAGTTCATACATACTCATCAGGAAAGTGATGACTAGACTGCGGATTTTATGCATTTATGACAAAAATGGATAAGCACAATTTAAAGCAGTGAACATATTAATAAGATTTAAAAACATCAGCGTATTGGTTTCAGCTTAATCAGATAATTAAAAGAAGGAAGAAATTTTTTTATTTCACTCCGGTGTCTCTCTTGCAATTAATGCAAACATTTTTTATTTTGCATAAAGATCCGCAGTCTAGTGATCACATATGTAATTAATTTTAAATATTCTTAACGGGTGAAATTGATTTGCAAAAGATTGTATTTGGTTCGCAAAAGGGTGTATTTGACTTGCAAAACGGTGAATTTCAAGTGCAAAATCTGTACACAATAACTTTTCATTAAAATTACGTTACATTACAGCGCTAATATTTATCTTCAACTTCTTCAAAATATGTAAAATTAGAATTTAGCCTCTACCGTTCATATTAATTTAACTTTTTATATTAAGATTATATATATATACTGCATTATTATTTTTGTAAAGTATTATACATACTGATGTACGTTATATAAAGCAAACACGGTTTACGCGGCATCAATAAAATATAAATAAGATCATATATTCAGATCATTTCAAGGTCATAATCACACAAGGCTAAATTTCTCTGGATTCTATTGGAAAATTCTATTGGAAGCTGTAATACTGGACACGCAAACCGAAAGCCTCGCTCACACTCTGCTCGTAGCCCTTTTCTTTCTTTTGTTTTAGAGCGGTGGGGAAAAGCTGTTTACCCCAAGTGTCCGACTTCGATTTTGATAATCTTTTGTGAGACGATGGTATATGAATCCCTAATGATGTCTGCCAAATATTAGGTGTAGTTACTCAATAGTTTTAAAGATATAAACAATTGAACTTCCACGCAACCTGTTTACACGGCTAATGGAACTTCGAAAACTTGAGCTGCAAATCATGGTATATCAACAAGGTATGAAAGTTTAATTGTTTGTATCTTTAAAACTATTGAGTAACTACACCTAATATTTTGCAGACATCATTAGGGATCCATACACCATCGTCTCACAAAAAATTATCAAAATCGAAGTCGAACACTTGGGGTTCTTCCCTTGTGAAATAACGGTCGGAGGGAAGTGTGGGGCTCGCTTTTGAAAAAAAGCATTTTTTCTCCGCTGATGGATCAGAGGTTGTGTCAACCCGATGACCCGCTGTCCGCATTACTTGCGGACTGACTACTTCGGCTATGGCCACGACCTGTTCTGGCCATTCACACTGCTCGTAGCCCTGATCCTTGATAACCTAATGGAGCAGCCTTATGAAACACACACGAGTCTTCACTCCCTTCGGATCCGTGTGCTCAGACGTGTTTCCAATTAGGGATGGCATCTTGACGAGATTGGTTGACGTGCAATAGTGTATAGAGGATCGCGACCCAGTCGAATCGTAGTCGTTTACGGTGGTGAGGAACGGGTGACGAATTTACATGGACCGCAAACTGCACGCCGACGGCCAGATCGTGCGGTCGGCTCGAGACTGCGCTGCTCTGAACTTGCTGTGCGGCTTTTTATTGAAATTCACCAAAGGAAGGGAGCGGGAGAATGAGGGGGGAGAGAAAAAAGTGGACAGTGTGTTTCAAGCCACAAGAATCCGCGTCGCGTATTCAACGATTTCGGAGTTGGGCCTGAGAAAAACCCAGCCGACCGGAATATCACCGCGAAATGGCTTACCGGTCACCGAACGGGACGTTGATAAATTAATCCAGACGGATATAGGGATCATACGCGGATAGCCGAGGTTGATTATGCGGAACACAGATGTACGTTGAGCAGATTAAATGGGAGCTAGCCGGGACACTGGCAAGAAACTTCCGTTGGCTAGCGTGCTGAGCTCTCCGATGTCCATAAGTCACCACTTGGCTGTTTCGAGGGGTGTTCATATGTATACCTCGCTGACTCCAGCTTTTCACCCCGACTGTATTTGATTTTTGAGTCATTCAGGTGAGACGGAAGGGTGAGATTTGACTTGATCAATATGAAGGTCACCTTCAGTCTTTTAAATCGAATGTCCTTTTTTTATACCATAGATCGATATAGTATCAAATTCTGAGTATAATAGTGTTGATCTTCATTTGTCATAAACCAAATAGTTAGCGAGATATTATCCAAAGAAGAGAAAGAAAATTGTTTCGATAATATCTCGTTAACTATTAGATTTATGATATATGAATGTCAATACTTTTTTACACAGGTTTTTATGCTTCCACCGAGTTCGATCAAAAATATTGGGCATTCAATTTAAAAAACTGAAGGTGACCTTCATATCTTGATAAAAAGTCGAAGTAACAAAAATCAGATGGAAGCACTGTATGTCCCCCTGGGAACCATGCAACATTCGTTTGAACATTTTTTTTGTACAATAAATAACTTAAGAGTTATTTGAGATCGTCACGTTACGAGACTCACCCTGTGTATGCTTAGATATTCTTCAATAGCTGTACATTAACAAAACTAAACAAGAATTTTATTTCGATTGTGAAAAGAGAGAAATTAATAGGATACATATTTACTAGACTCTGTTCAGTATCTTCATCACGAGTCAGACACGATATTGTAGGTGAGTGGGTTAACTATTGAATTCGCAAGAGCAAAGTCGAGAAATTGTGACCGGCCACGCGGCTCTCGTCGATCGATATCCGATCTTTAAGAAGAAAGCGACCGGGGGGAGTATATCCCGCTATTGCAACTTGTCGATAAGGAGAAATATTCTCCCGGCACGGTGTGCACGAACGAGTGAGAAGAATGGAGGCTCGCGAGCCGGTTGAATCGGGCGGCAGAAGAGCTGGAGGAGGAAGATGATACGTGGAAACCACCACGTACGATCATATCCTTCCCCCGGATATCTTCTCCACCCCCGGGGCCGCGTTATATATTCCAATTCGATAGACACGTTTTTCCAATGTCTGATAGGAAAATGGCTGACTCTATCGATAGCCCGGTTTCGGATTACCCGCTCGCTGGGATAACGACGACAGGGCCGGGGGGATGGGTGGGGCAAACATGAATGGTGGGGAGAGTCTGGTTACCCCCAGGATAGAGAGTTGAAAAAGAATTTCCTGTGGATATCTTCGACACCCGTCCGCAGACTATCGATTCGATCGGCTCCTACGCTTAAACGACGGACAAAAGCGACGACAAGTGCCGGGGAAACGCGAGCGGGGCCCGTAAACGATTTACGAACGGTGTCTTCGCACCCGATAAACCCGTCGAAACGGACGCGTTACGCTAACGAGGCCCGCGTACCGATCCGTCACTGACACCTCGACGCACACAGGAGACTCTGACAATCGCGATGGCAACGTCTTTCGACTAGGTCCTCCCGTCAAGGATAACTGATGCGGTGCCATTTGCGAACGGGACGCTGATCTTTGGTAACTGCTAAAGTTAGAAGTTGTGACACCATGGTAATTGTGTTATTAACACTCTTTTTCCAATTTTCTCTTGCCCGATTTCAATGATATAATCGTTTAAGGTCATTCAAGATCATTCGACTCACAGAGGATTAGATAGAGGCGAAGGTGCTGCAGCTCACTTTTACAGTTCAGTCAGTTCTATTGGTTCTATTTCCCTTCTTATATTTTTCTTGTACACGCCGACTGAAATCTTCGCGTCCCCGTCCCCCACCAGTCCCCACGCCACTCATGTACGCCATTTGTGATCAAATCTCTCTCTCTCGCTGTGAGTGGTTCATTGTTTCCTAAATTTCCAAGTATTTTTGGTTTTGTGTTGCTAAGAAAAGGTGCCATTCCATGTACAAGGAATATTCTGGATGAAAGAATACAAGGTAAATACAGTTTCATAAGTACTTGATGTATATATAATATTATTTAAATCTTCTTATGTGCAAAATTTATTTAATACAGGCAAATTCTGAAGCTCTAGATATGGAAAATCCAGGACCAAGTACTTGTATGTTCACAGATCTTTTAATTTTAAATGTAAATATGTATGTATATATATATGTATATTTCTTTTGAAAATAAATATAAGTAAATGTGCTTTTCAATTGTGTTTTATATTCTTGCTTCCTAACTGTGTAACATGTATGTATACGAATTAATATATTTTTTTAATTGTATAGTCAGAAAAAAATTTAGTCTTAGAGTTTAATGTAGAGCGAACCGTAAAATCAGGTATTGAGGAGGGGACTGCTTTCGGGGTGCGGAGGAAGGGGATAAATGAATAGTTCGATTCCTGAAACGAGCCACAGCTTTAACATAGGGCTCTTATGGGACCTTCGCCTCTATCTAATCCTCTTTGATTCGACTCACATTGCATCGACTGATGATACAAACGTTTCTTTCCAACGAATAAACCCATAGTTTATTTTTGGACTCTCTACCAGCTAGAATCGCGAAACATCGATTTAAACAGCCCGGCCGTCGCGGCCTGACAAACGATAACAGAATTCTGTTTGCGTCTGGTCCGACGACACTGTCGCCCGAGAAACTTCTAACGAGATCAAACGGCGCTGGTGAAAAAAAGACCCGCTGATAAGTATTCCGATTAACAAAAGTTTCTCCCCGGAATTTTTCAGTGGCCTCATCAAAAAGTTCGCCGCTGTAGGGGCGAGGGGAAGGTGGGGGCTAGGGGAGGTGATGAAAAAATAGAGGAAAGTTGGCCGCGGTAACCGAGCCCCGGCGAAAATGAATCGCTCCCTCTTTCCTTTCGCTTCTTTCCGAAGCGGGGACAAACAGCGATCCGAGGAGACACAGTTACGCGATAGCTCTAATTAGTCGAGCGACCACGACGGGATGGGCGACAGAAGTGGTTCAGATAATTATCTGGAATTGCCGGTTTCAATAACATTGGAACATGTCGTCAAGGTCGCCGTTCGGAACCATTCTCCTCAAAACGTCCCCATATTCTTATACCATTATGCACAATATTTTTTACATTATTAAATTTGGAAAATAATTTATAATTTTCTCAAACAATGTTCCGTTAGAATTTAGAAACACTGTAACACCTATTTAGTGTAAGCCAAAAATGTAATAATATTGTACTTGGTATGTAAACCATTTGTTTTAAGGCAATAAATAAATAAAATTTATTAAATTTGTATTCAATAAATTACTGAACGTATTTCATATTTTAATGAACTACTGAAAGTATTGTGCGGGGTATTACATCGGTTTTACATCGACGAAATGAAGAAAATCATGTATGAAGAATATTTAAAAAATACGTTTTGTAGATCTGTGTCAATTTATTCTGAAAGTTTCAACTTCCCAATTTCTGCACGAAAAAACCGGAATACCACCATAACGATCGAATCTTTATTTTTGTGCTAAAAGAAGGTTAGACGGAAACCCCAGAAAGCTAAAAGTCATTACCAGAAGCTAGTCACCGACTTCGAGATATATTTCAGCCTTCGACGGAGTATCAGCATAAAACTTCCCGGATTAAGCATCGAAATCCTCTGAAGAGTAAAAGCTACTATTGAGATTTTTACGAGCCGCAAAACCGTCTGCCCCCTAAGTACCCATCAAAAGAATCATTCGCCCGGAAGTTACGCGTGCCAACGATTATTTTCCTGCCGAATTTCCGGTGAGCCAATTCACCGAAAACACGCGGTCGGAAATGTCTGAGCTGTAACACGGATCACGAGGTCGCCGAACTGCTTTTCCGATGGGAACATTCCAAGGGAAAATTGTCTATTTAGAAGGGAGGCTGTGGGTACCCACCGAAAAAAAGCCGGGAAGTGGACAGGAAAGGAAACTGCCAGTCGTAACTATAAAAGCCACACGTGATTCTTGTTCCGAGGGGTCGTGTCTCGAAGCAACGTGTTGCGACTGTAGGTCGTAGGGTCAAGGATATTTATCTTGATCATTTTTACATAAAATCAGCGAACATGGGGAGCTGGAATCCTGAGAGATTCGGTTAAGGAAGAAGCTCGAATTCATAGTATATTCGCAAACGAATTAAATCGCGGAGTGCACTTTCTTTAAAAAAAAAAAGAACATTTTGCAGCTTCAATCGAATTAGCAGCAGAATTATGTGAAACTATATAAAGATATCGTACCACCCTCGTGAGAGATTACTAGATAAATTGATTCGTTCGAACGCGTACACTAAGACAGAAAATTAATTAAACTTCCGAGAGGAAACTCGCTATTGAGGTTTTCCATAAATAATACAGACTAGTCACGGTGACTGCGAAGTACGTTCGACGTTAAAATGAAGGAACAACGTCGCGCGGGTTTGTCTGAATTGAATTTAAAGGATAACAAAAGCCGTGTCGGAGCATGAAAAACGGACGAAAGACATCGGAAATAAACATAAAAGAATTTTAATGTCTGTTATCTTGGAGTTTCCGCGGAGCACCGGTGTTCGTCGAACTTTCATAGCTTTTTCAACATTCTTCAAACTCGTTAAGACTCTTCCAAGTCTCGTTGAACGGGCTTCGAGCAGTCCGCGTTCGGATTCGAAGCTTGGTTTTCCGCTGTTAAGACGGCCGGGAGAATCGAGCGCGCATCACTGCGAGTTCCGTTCGGCAGTATCTCCGTTTCCCGCCATTTGTCTCCATTTTCTATGGAATATACAACTCGAGATTCTTCTTGTCCACGACGACTTTACCTATTGTTCGCGGCCGTCCGGAAACGACTGTTATCATTTAACCGTGCCGCGCGACTAGGGGAGCCGTTATAAAACACCGATTTGCAAACTGTAAACACATAAATATTATCGGCGCACGAGATTTTATTTGCTCGTTCGATTTTTACAATCGAGTTATCGAATCCATGCGCCACTGTGTAAATAATATTCAGCAGCCGGGATTTTATTTCTGCCGGTATTTTCCAGGCCAAATGCGCGCTCGCGTTTCGCGCACGTCAATTCCGCGAACGACCCGCCATAAAGCATTGATTGCGTTAATGACGCGAAAATCAAATGTGTTTGCTGTTTCGTAACGACGACTCCGCCTACGCGTTTCAATCGACCTCGATATTACTACCTCCAACAGACAGGTTCACTGCAATTTCTTAGTGTCTCGAAGAGTTGGTGAAAATACGGTTTTTCAAATCTTGCGTGAGATGAAAAATTTTTTGACGTTGTTATGAATCGAAAGATTGGAACCTAACCCAGATCGTAAACAAGATTGTGTGGAATAGAGCGCGTGAAGCTTTTGAACGAGATTTTCATTGAACGAGAACTATTATGTACGGCGTACGGCCACGCGGATTTGTGTAATTGTGTTTCCGCTATTAGATGGACGAATTAATTCGCAGCTCGTTCCTCGTGCTTATTTACATTAAGCCATGCGTTGTACCGTAGAACGCGAATTTACGCATTTATGTAAAGAATGAAGATATTGAACGAATGTAAGAAGCACTGTGGTATTAATTTCCAATTTATTAATGTTATCAGATAAATGAATAAATGTCTACGTAAATGTGTCCCGCCTCTTGCAATTAATATTATAAATATCGTTGTTCCGCATGAAAATCCGCAATCTAATTATTACTGTTTACCTGTTTGCGATCAATAAATTCGCGCATCCCAACGATCACGTAATTTTCTGAAAATTAATTCGCGCGTTCACTTCTACAAGCGTTTTCCGTTTTACGTTTCAGAGAAGATTCGAACAACGATTTATGCGCATTCCACTTTGTTCGATGCATCGGAGGGTAGAACGGCGCTCGTTTGAAAGCGTCCGTGTGATCTTAGCTTGTACGAGGCACCCGTTCATTAGAAAAGCAATCGACGATGTCGATTAACCCTTTGTCCCGAGGGATCTCACAAAGCAGCGGGGCCGGGGGGGGGGGAAGTCGGGTTAATCCTGAATCAAGATTAGTCGGCAGTTTCGCCGAATGCATTATCGGAGTCGGCCAGGAAAGTTGCAAAGTGAGGTATTAGACTCTGATACCGGCTGGTATTTTCTTCTTCCCCGGGGGTGCTGCAGTTTAAGCTCGCGCGCTTATATCTCCTGAGAACTATCTCGCTGCGGATGCGATAAGGCACGATCGGTTGTTTCGAATTTGTTTGAAATTCTACTTGGACCGTAGAAAAAGTTCCCGCAAGAACTTCGCAATAGATACCCGGCCGTAAACCCCCCCCCCCTCCGCCTCTGCGCAATCCAACAGGAAACTATTGCCATGAATGAAATTTGCATTAGGTAATCCCACATTTAACTGGTTACCCCGACAGCTGAAATCTGTGTTTTATTCAGTTCAACGCGGCCAAGTGAAACGAGCATTCCGAAAAACCGATAAGATTTCGCCGGAACACCCCGTGAACGTGCTGCAGGTTGCGGATTGATCAAGTCTTGACGAATTTATTAGGTGCGCTAATTAATTTGTAGCCCTTGATATTGCTTTTTTATTTCTACGTACCTACCTAGTAAAGTGAATTTGAAAAAGAATTTTATGATAAAGTACAGTCTAGCCTTGGAAATAATCTCAGAAAGCTGGATAGAAGTATTTGTCAAGATTTATGTTTATACTATTTGATTATTAAATCTATAAATACGTAAATTTATTCATTAGTCTCCAACATACCGTTCTCTGATTCATGATCGAATACAATACGTTAGAATTCTCTAATGTCAGGAGACGACCTATACAGCTGGAACATTAGAATAAGGACGACTAGTGGTCAGACAAGTGCTCTTGGTTAGTTAAGTGAAATGTGTGACGTCTATAACAAGTAGAATAGGAACTACTTGTAGTTAGACCAGGGCATGGGGCAGGCAAGTAGAATAGGACAGTTCTTGGTCGGACAACTAACAGAGTACCGATTCATGTTCAGGCAAAAGGAGTAAGGGCGGTCTGTGGTCAGACAAGTGGAACGAGCATAATCTACCACTGAAAATAAGATTCTACGTGATTCCATTTTCTTAAAATTTGCCTACAAAAATTGAAAATTGCGTAAACATCCGCAGTCTACTCATTATGTTTCTTTCTCATTCTCACCACATAAGTAATACTTCAGAGAAATGAGTATTGACTTCTTCAACGAATGTGCAGCACGCGTTCCTCACGTGATGTATTCGAAAAGATAATCTTGAACGTAGTTTGCAAATTGGATAAAAGCAATTGTTGATTCTATCCCCAGTTCACAGTTCCGTGGTTTGGGATTGTCTTCGTTAATTTGTCGGCGGTGATATTAGTTTCGAACCGAGCACTCCAGTCGGTTTAACATGCAAATACATTATAATAAACAGTTCCAGTGAAGTACCTACTACTATAATAAATCCCGACAAATTATCATTTGCTGAAGAAGTTCAATAGCGTGTCTGATGCATCGCCTCTGCAGTCGAGAGTTAAGTGGAGCATAATTAACATACAAACATTAAAATGGTCCGCATGAAATAGCCCGCGGCTTGAACAAACCTGTTTTACACTGAACATATATTTACAGAATCACATTTAATCGAACGAACTGATGTTGAAACTCCTTTCCGCTGAGTGTATTTACAACGCTTCTGCAATGCGAATAATGGTTCTACTAATCTTTACATCAAAAGAACGCGTACATGGATTCGTAACATGGTTCTTGCGAATCATAGCGAATGGTAATCAATTATCGTGACCCGTGGAAGATCCAAATTGAAATAATCTCGCCGATGGGTAATCTGTCAATAAATCTCGAGAATAAATACGGCGAAATAGAAAACATGGCAGTGTGCTCGATCGTAAACCTAGACGTTTCCAGACAATGCTACGCATTAACTGCGCAACCCTTCCCATTGTTCTTGTGGCACGACGAGCTAAAGAAGCTTCGGAATAAGAAGCGAATTACCAGCGGCATGCATTCCCGGAGAGCAAGCACCGGGATAAACAAGGCTCGGCAGCTCTTTCCGCCGGTGAGTTTAATCGGACCGCGCGAGTGGTGTAATTTTCTTCCGAGAAATAATTGCCGGCATCGCAATTTGCGAACGCATAGTTGCGTTACGAACGGTTCCTTTCTCATTATTCACTCGCGTGCCGCGGACTCGCGCGCGCGCCGCTCGTAATTATTTCTTTAATTTGACGAGAACAGTGCGCGGCGTTGTTTGATAAACGACGCGTTCTCATGTGTGTTCGGTGCCGTCGTCGCACCTACTTGCGCGCTAATTGCGAAAATACTTTATTAATCGGGAAGCACGCCGCCGAAGCAAGAAGAACCCGGGAATCGGACGTTTTGAAAAATTGCTTTCGCCTCTAATGACATCGGGCCTCCCCCGGCCGAAGCCTCGCTCGAACTTCCTCGACGTGTTCTGGGTCGCGTAAATAATGAATTTCAATCCTTGGATAACGATGGTTACGTTTCCGAGCGGAGGGAGACAGAGGGAGAGAGTATGTCGCGCTGTTCTCCTCCATCGTATCCAGCCGCTGAAATATTGCAGGGCTGCTGCACACGGGCCCGCTAAAAATACGAACGATAGTTCATCCGTCAAAACGATAGCTTGATACATTTCATATCGGCCGACCGACGCCGTTAACCCCATCCCCCTAACCTCTTCCCTCGCACCCCTTGAGAAACATCTGTTTGTTATCAACGCTTCATAGTTATGGATGAAACCGTCATTCGTATCTGCCAAGCAATCCTATACGAAATCCACCTCCGCCCCGGTGTTTTCGAAGAAATTTGTCCGCGGAAAGAAACGTGAATAGGAGAGTAGTCCAGCGAACAACTGCGATGAACAACCAGCGTGTGTCATTGTCAAATTCCATTCAACCACGACTTAGAACGTTCCCGTGGCCCTGTATATGTTCGCATTAAGTTCGCGCGCATGGAGCTTCTCGTTCGAAATAAATGGGAACTTGCGCCGAGCACGGTTTTATGAATATGCACGTATGCGAAAACGAATTTTCCGGAACCGCTGACCCTGTTTTCTCAAATTTTAATTTTTCTACGAGAACCGTGCCCTCGCACGAATTGTTCCCTGCGCTCGTTCGCTGTCTGCTGCTATCCTTACTTTAGATTTTAGATATTCGGAAATACTTATTGGATAATGCTCCATTCGGATAAACATTCACGTTGTCCTATAGTTTTACACTCTTTTGTAACGCATTCGTTTCAACGTTAATTTTGGATTTACCAGTAAGTTGTACAATTTTAGAGTTCAAAAAGTAAAAATAATTAAAACTGGTACGTTGTTGTTCATGTATTCCGATAGGTCGGACAACCAAAATTTTTCATCTTACGCAAGATTTGAAAAATCGTATTTTGGGTACGAAATATTTAAAAATCAACCAAGATGGTTCGCACCATAATCTCTCTATTTTTCCAATATTTTGCAATGTATTTCACCTTTAATGTAAAAACAAAATCATCGTATTTCCGGCCCGACCCGGCCCGATGAAGCTGGCTTCATCCGGTATATGATCCGATCATATTGCGAATTCGAGGCTCATTAATCCGCAACCGGCGTTAATTCCAGCCGCTGGAACGACGAAAAGCAATTACGCGATCGCGAGTCTAAGAGTGTTTCGGCCGGTCAGCCGTGAATTTAGTTCGGCTGGGTGCGGGGGCAGGTTTCGAACCATGAAAGCGGAACGCGAGCGACGCGCGTCGATTCGAATATTCGTAGACGTTCCTCGAGCGGAATCGAAACTGCGGCTGCGGACGACGACGACGGGAACGAGCTCAAAAGCCGTGGGGAGACGCGTTGTCGTGCCGCGCACTTCCCGGCGATATACAGAATTTAATATCCCCGCGAATGAATCGAAACGAAATAGTTTCAGCTCGCTAGCCTGCCAGAAACACGTACACGCCCGGCGTCACGTGTAATACCGTCTGAATGAACGCCATCCAGACTAGTTTCGTTCCCGTGTCGGGCGTGATAACGGCGTAAAAGGTTGCCTGACACTCAATAATGTCGCCGCGTCATGTAAACTACCAGCGCACGTAAGTGAACCTATCAGCGAACCTCCGCCGGCAATAATACGAATTTCTTAAGGCGCGGTTGTGCTGCCTGCACGAATCCGTCGCGAGCTGTTCCTGCACTTCGACAAAATGCACGGAGTTGCGTTGAATTACAATTGAAGTAGTTCAATTATTTCTTAATCGGAAATTGAAATACTATTACAAAGTGCAGTGCAATTATGAATGATATAAAATAAGAATAAAATTGGTAGGAATTACGAAAAACGCGCTTTTTAAAACGTTTTTGCTCGAGCCCGTAAAAAAGAAACATACTTAATTAAATTAAAATTATAGTTATATACGCGTGCTTAAAGTTTCAGTTTTGTGTTTAGCTCTTCTGGTTAGTTTCAGTTTCAGCGTACGATTTATTGTGCAACTCAATAAAGGTTTATTCACCCACTGTACCTAAGTAATTGTTCTGTTATCCGAATCCACTGACAATTAGGCCATCGCATCGCACTGTTCTCGGAACTCTAGCGCAAGATACGTTCCCACTGTGCCCCGAGTTTTCCGTAAATTCTGAAGTAAGCCTCCCGCGTCCAACTCCAGCCGCGAGGTGTCTGGCATTGGGAATTGGCTTTAGGATTTGCCAGCGTCGTCGATTCAGGGGTTAGGTCCGCAGGTGCACTGAACATTTTTCCGGTTGCACCGTGGGTTGTATTAAAATTGTGTACAGATTCTGGACTGGTCTGGGGGGATGATTCGAGAGGCGGATTCGAAAGTTCGTGCTGGCCAACGATGTCGGCCCTAGGAAAGTTCTGTGCGAACGGTCCGCGCTTGTTTTCGCTTTAATGTCGCCTCCTCCGGTGCCCGGCACGCTTCAACCCTGCCCGACCCGTTCCAGCCCGCTCCAGCCAGTCGTGGCTCGCTGAATTTCACTGAACGACCCTTCTCCCGGTCTCTCCTGGAAAATCCGGCCACGTTTCCGCGCCAAAAGCACGGCCTTTTCCAGCCGGCTGTCGATACTTGCCCTCTCGACCGTGGGCCGTCCTCAAACGGAACGCGGAACGTTCGTGCGTGAACGATTTCTCCAGCCGCCAGCCACTTTGGAGAACCACGCGACAACGGATAAACCTGCCTGACCCCTTTTCATCGACCCACCTCCTCCCGCTCTCGTTGCCATGCTCGCTACGTCTCAAACCCCTTCTCACTGCCAGCCGAAACCTGTTCATGCTATGCACGTTTATAAAATTCGAGAACGTGAAACACTTCGCGAACGGGCGCAGACTTCGCCGGCTCATTTCGAACCCGTTGACACGCGAAGCTCGTCATAAGCCTGGATAGTTAATCTGATTTCTAGACAGCGGACTTTATGCATTTAGAACGAAAATTGGCGGGTTTAAAACGGCAAATTCATTAGAAGAACTTAAAAAAGAAAATACTGTTATATTATTTTCAATCTACTTATCGCATTAAATAAATTTTCGGAACTTCGTGACTTTTACATTTTTAATGCGAGACACATAACCAAAGAAACCTAAGATGTGAATGTTAACTCATCAATTTGAATAAGAAAACATTGAACTAAATAACTAAATAACTGTTCACCTTGGTATTTCGTCGATCTTTCACCGCTGTGTCAACCTATTAAAAGTTCCACAACTCTTTCGGTCTCTGACTGTTCTCGTTTCGATGTTTGCCGATCGCGCGACAAACGGATTGCCCCCGTGGAAATATAAGAAAAACCGTGTTTTTTTTTTAAATCGTTCCAGCAGAAATGTCCCTTTCATGGTTTAATCCCCTCACGATTAATCACCGTTCCCAGCACTCTTCGTCACAGGGAAACGCAACTTGAAGCCGTAACGACGCCGATCTCGCTGAACCCCGCCACGATAACTCAGTCTCGGCTTGACTAAGCGGCACGACATGCAATAAACCGATACAAATTACCCGGGAGGGCGGGTTACACATTAAGATGTTCGACAAAACGAGCCGCGTTAGCTCGGCAGCCGACCTTGAGGCGTTGAATTTCGCCCTAGTTGCACGAGGGGGTGGAAATTAGCCGGTGAGAAACGACAGGCACCACGCGAAACAAGGGCTCTCGATTATATCGAGTTATCCCACTGAATGCACAGCGTAGCCGGTCACCGATTTTAATACAAGGAGGCGAATGTATAATTAATTTTTTTTCAATTGTTTCTGATTTTTAAATGTTTTATCTGTGCCTGTAATGAGAATTTAGAAGGTGCCTTTGGTAGGTCCAAGTAAGTTATATACATGCACAAAGTTTCATCGAAATGGATCAAGGATGTTATGAAATATATTGGTAATTGATTGAAAATAGCAAAAATTGTGGAGGATGCAAAAGCTGTTAGACGCGATCAACGGTTGAGACGCCCAAAGAGGACGTCTGAACTTGACGTTTGAAACACAATGTTGTTGATGAGATCGCGCAGAAAGATATTGCAAAAGTTTGCGAAGGAAAGAGAGGCGGGCGGGGTCTTCGGGGAGATCGAAATCCTCAAAAGAGAAAGAGAATGTTGAAATCGTCGCGGATGAAAATATTTCGACCAGTCACGAGGAAACTGAAGTGGAAAAGAGAAGAGGGAGGAAGTCTTTGAGAGTATCGAAATGGTTGGAGGAACAGACTCTCCTGTAGAGAAACAAACGGGTGATGAGGAACGCAATGGACAAACGAGTGCGAAGAGGAGGTATAGTACAAACTTAGCGTGCAAAAACTATTAAAAACTACTTTTAGAGGCTAAAGGTTGAAGTTTTATCCTGGCCATGGAGTCCGGACTTAAATCTTTGAAAACAGTATGGCGCTGTTTTAGAATTGAAAAATGGGATCAGGGAAGCATGGTCTGAAATTAAATTAGAAACGTTACGAAAATTAATTGAACCAATTCCAAGCAGAATATTTGAAGTTATGAAATACAAAGGAGGTGCAACTAAGTACTGAATTATTTTTATTTATTTTTTGTTTAATTTTTTATGTGAAAATATTGTACATAACGAACCTATGTTCATTTCACAACTAAATTTCAAATGTTGTAACAGAAAATTTGTAATTGACATTAATTAACATTTAGTTATTCGATGGAGCTGTGTATTTCGTTAATTATATTAGAATGAATAAAGAATAATAAGTAAAATCAAAAATACTGCAGTATGCGAGGTAGATCGTGGCCGCGAGCGGGAGAATATACGAATTCCGAGTGAGAGTTAGTTCAGTGAGAGTAGAGAGAGAGAGAGAGAGTGAGTGATCAGAGAGCGCGTTCGGATCGACGCAGGAAATCGGGCTTGCAATTGTATTTGTACCGTTAATAATTAAAATAAAGTTTCTGTATTCATCAATTGACTTTTCGACGGCTCTAGCGTTATTAATCCTACAATTATAAAAATCTGAGATGAGTAGAAGATACTATTGACAAAAAAAAAACGCATTGACCTCGACGGTAATGTGGGAACGTATTGATACATGTGTTACCCTAATGTGCCACGCGCAGTTCATACGAGCCTGAGCTGGCTCGAGAACGAGGGAGAAAAGGGGCGTAGCCCTTGAAAACCAGCCGAAAAGAATAGTGTATTATTAAAACAACGAATTTTTCTGCAGCAAGCTAATAGAATTGTCAGTTCTTCGAAATGTTCAATTTCGGCGTTTCGCCTTAGTTGGCTAATTGCCCTGGATTCTATGGAGCGATATCCCCCGGAATGCACGGTGTAGTAGCCGGTGACCAGTTTTAATAATAATTTCATCCCTTTTGTACGGGGGGTACGGTGGCGGCGCGCGACGGTGTGACGCGCATACCAAGATAATGCATGGTAATTGGGCATTAAAGAGCGGATTACGTCGTTTAACACGCTCGAAGCAGCCCGGTAGTTTCGCAAACAATGTATTTTTGTTTCCCGGCGCGTTGTGTACGCAGGCAATTAAGGACAGCGGCACGATTAAAGGGAATGGTCGGCGGCGCGCGAGGGAGCGAGCGAGCGCCTCCCGCCCCGTCGACAGCGGCCGCTCTTTAAACGTACTTTTCCAGATGAAATTTGCATAGTAAGAACGCGAACTCTCCTCGAGATTTCTTGGCTTAACTGCGCCGCGAGCGGGCCCGAGGCTTCGCGCGCATTCCCCACGCAACAATTTGCAACGCCGGAACGGAACTACCACTCAAGTTTGGCCATTTGTCTTTTAAGCGACTGGAGAAGAATTAATGAACATCGCCCGCCTAAGAGCTTCGAACGTGCCGGGGAATTATTCTAAGTAGGTTAATTATTTTAACTCGCTTCAGCCCGACGCGACGCGACGCGCCGCCACGCCGCTCAGACCTAGAAACTCAGCCCCTACGGTTGACGACCCGGCAAAAATACCAAATACTCGTTTCCTCGCAGTTTCCGGTTCGTCTGTCGGCCGATCTTTAATCTTCTCCTAGCCACCTGTCAGCAGACAGCCGTACCATTACACGTGCAAATTCATTCTCGGTCCTCTCACACTAGTTGAGCTGTTGCCTCTTAATTTTACTCTTTACAACGAATGCTTAAAATTGATGTACGAGTTTTTCTAGTCGATCTATTGAGCTTTCAATGAAAGGTATTCATCCAGAAGGCCTTCAGTGACCAAGCTCGTTCCTCGTTTTACGATATTGTGAAAAATGAGCCGTTGGATAGTAGTTGGATCGTTTAGAGTTAATATCCTTTTCTTTTAAACGTCTCGAAACAAGAAATAGATGACTTAGATCACTTTCGTAATTATGGGCACAATTATTCTCGGAAAATATGAATGATGGTCTACGAAAGAAGAGGCTTCGGGCTTTAAAATGCGTGCAAATATAATTCACTGTAATGACCCATTTGTAAAATTGACGAGCGACACCGAGTTGGAATAGATTTTTCCAGTGAAATAATTGAAATCCCTCGAACCCGCTTATTAAAAAACGAAAGATAAGTGTTTCTTTGAGCTTTTCTGGGTCGGTGGGACACCGCTGAGCCGTTCGATTGGTCGAAATCCGCAAGTAAATCAAGACGCGCGCAGTTTGTATTACTTAAATCACAGCGTCGGGTTCGACCGACAATCGCGGCAGCGGGGTCCACCAGCGTTTGCCAGTATAAGAGGATACGCCACGAAGCGGATCGTAGGTGGTTGGATCGGCCGAAATTCGACAGTGGATAAAATATGATTAAGCTCGGTGATATACGAGACAGCAGCGGAGGTGGGATCCCGTAGCGGGCTGAAAAGCTCGCGTTACGAGGCAGAAAGAATTGAGCTTTTAATACCGGACGAATCCACGGGAAGCGTGCACGACGGTGGTTTTTGCGTGGCGATCCATCCCGTTGTCAGTTTAGGAAGATTTCACTTAACCAATCGATGACGCTCGACTCGCGGAGATCGATCTTCGTATTAATGTTTCGGGAGCCTCGGGCTTTCGGGTATTATCGGCACGGTAATCGATGTTGACCAGTGGCAAACAGCCGGTATCCTGTTACAACGATGTTCTCGAGACTCGAACACGATAGAACGGTCAAGTATTGTTGAAATTGTCGCGCCCCGCTTGTCGAGTGAGAACAAATTCATTTTGTGCAACAACGATTATGGTCCCCTCGCCAATTTTAATCCTGCTTGCCGTTTGCGCGAACGCGATTCGTTCCATCAATACTTTACAAGTTCCAGAAGATCCTTTATTTTCATACAGTGGGGTACAAAGTATTCTACACCTTTCAATATGACGAATAACTTTTTTCAAAATTGGACCCAGCAGCCTGATTTCTTTTTTTTTAGACGTTAGAAGGATTAGTTTACTAGCTTGTGTGTAAATAATTTTTTCTTGAAATTGTTATTGGTCGCGATCGCGAAGGGAATAGTAAATTTTTCATCTATGCCTGTGATGAAAATTTAGGAGGTGCCTTTGGGTGGCTGGTATGGAGTATAATTGATTGAAAACAGCAAAATTGTAACAATCTGCGATTTAAATGAATCGCAAGTTATCGCAGTGCAACAATATCGCAGTTCACGCAAACGAAAATGCAACCGAGGCAATTGTTTTTGTACATACTGCAAATTAACTCGTTAAACACGACAGCTAATGTTATAACATGAAATCCAACAGTGTATTTGTCGAAGGTGAAAATAATTATCAGAAGTCCGTGCTACTTGTTTGTTCCATCAAATTCTCTCGAACGGCGCATTATTTATAAAATACGTTTCCGCTGTGCCGTAAATATTTACGGGCGAAAAGTGAGAGTTAAATTCGCCGTGACAACGGGCCGTTCCGCGGCGCAGCTAATTACCTAAATCAAATAACGTGATTGCTGTGGGTGGGGCCAGGCCGGGCCGCGCGGAAATGAAATTAAGCTAAATATTGCTGGAATCAACGTCGACGGTTCAAAGAAACGCAATTCACGCTTATAACGATCATCCAGGCCGCCGCGCAATAACAAACACAATCGCGCCGATAAAGCGAGACAAAGTTTGCGGTATCATTCGATTAGGGGAACGTCGTAATGTAATTGCCTTTGGAAGGTCGGTGGTGGGAAGCTCGAGGAGGTCCTAGCCGAGCATCGTAAGAATCGAATCGGCTTATGACCAATAAAGATATTATCCGGACAGTTGGATCAATGGAAACCTATTCTGCCGAATTATTTGCTCCAATACGTACAGGACAATCAAAAACCGGTGTGTGTGTACTCAAACTCCCATGTTTCATTCACTACTTTCGAACTCTGCAACATGTTCTCAGAAGGCATCGTTCCGTATGTTCTTTGTACCTTGGCAGATCTTTTGTAGTATGAAATTGTAGTTTCATGCAAATTTCTTCTATATTAAACGTAACTAATAATATATCCTTATTTTATATTTGTATTAACCATGATTAGTAGCAGTTTCATTTCACGTCTATGTTAATCACAGCTGATAACGTTTTAATAGCATTTTTATACATCCCTATCTATATTCACCGTATGTGACTGTATTTTTATTTTATGGTTATATCAAACCTGAACAATTGCATTCATATTTCGCTTCCATATTATCGTTATCATATTTGATAACTAGACTGCGGATCTTTATGCATTTATGAAGAAATTGGTGGGGTGAAATATAAAACAGTAAAAGATTTTAAAAATTCAAGAATGTTGTAATGTTGCTTTTAATGTAACAAAGTTATTAAGGGATGAAATCAATGTTTATGTTATTCCTGCTTCCCACAATTAATTTAAAACATTTTCATTTTGCGTAAAGATCCGCAGTCTACTAATAATATATTTTTATTTCATATTTGTGTTAACCATGATTAACAGCAGTTTTATTTCACAATGTATTAATAGGTACAATTATTTTAGGTACGTTTATACTGACTATACTTTAATAGCACTTTTTTATTTCGCGTCCATATTAAGCCCAACATTTTCCAATGTCTTGCTAATGATTTTGAATCGAGCTGTATCTAATAGAAAGAAGAAAAGACAACAGCTAGCCGCCCTTGGAGTCCCGTTACTCTTGTCTGCTCGGCGCGCCATTCGTTCCGGGAAGTATCCGTCTGCGTCTTCCTTTTGAGGGAAGGAGACTGCTCCTGAGAGATCACACGAGGATCCTCGTAAATCCCAATCGGATCACAAACACAAAGGTGAAAGATGTCGGCGGAAAATGGATCGCAACTCTTCATCGAGCGTTTCTCTCCCGGGCACACGGAGGAACGTCCAAATGCCGCCGCATCGCGCTATCACTTAATGCAAATATTCCTGTCCGTATAATTTTATATTCCAGATTCGGCTGACGAACGTTCCTATCGCCGATGACACGGATAACCTGGAATAAATGAATAGAAATCCCGTTCATTGTACCTACCTGCGCCAGGATTTGCATGAGAACCGTCTTCACTCGCCTAATGAAAACCCGGGAAGCCCGTGGTGAACATAAAAGACGTTTAGAAGTGACGGATGAGCTTGACGTATTAGGAGCTCGCTGCAAACACGAATTCCCAATCTTTAACTATAGCCAGCTGAAGTGCTGGATCTTTTGAATAAAATGATATGCGAGGCTTGAAGAAAAATTTGCGGAACCACAGATTTGCCCGCGGAGAAACTCGAGGCCGAAAATAAATTGTCATTTACGAAATACCATAAACTAGGAGCCTACCAAAATTATTGAACGAATTTCCCTAAAAATTTGTCTTAATTCTGTAATCGCGATTTCTGCTTTCGTAGAAATTCACGTTTTCTCGAGGAGAAACGTGATTGTTCAATTCTCCGAGATTTCTCTCGGTCGACCAAGACATTCATCAAAAACTGGGTTTCTCTTGCTCCCATTTTAATAATTCTGAGGTCCAGTCTCAAACTGGAGATATTTCCCGGAACACATTTCACGAAAATCTCAATTTTCCACTTCTCCCTTTCATTTTTGCATGAAACGAGACAAACGTATCTCCCTGACAGTAGAAATGATCCAAACGATGGCAGGTCAAGCTGCGAATCAATGGAAATGATTCAACTAAATTGCTTGGTATAAAACTATCGCGACGAATAAAGCTAGCGAAGCTCCTATTCGATTTGACTTCGTTTGGACATGCCTGCTATAAAAGATAATTTATGTGTCGCGCAGGTCTGACTCAGCGGGACCAGATTGACGTGAACTGGAGCGCATCAGGCTAGAGCGTGCTGGAACCAGACCGGGGGGTTTGACAATTTTCTAGTTTTTCTTTCGACCCCGCTGCGTTCGATTCGCGTTATGTGCCAGGGACAGCGACCGTCGCGTCGCCACAGTGGTTCTAAATCGCCACAACGTTGATTCTGCCATTTTCTTTGCAAAAGTATTAAGGCCTGATTCGTAATCTGCGGATCTTTACGCAAAATAAAAATTGTCTGCATCGATTGCAAGAAATAGCAATTCAACTGAATATTTTAAATTTTCCAACTATTTTGAACTTCATCTACTATATTTTGCTATAAATTCATAAAGATCCTCGGTGTAGTAATCCCAGATCCCGAAAACATTGTGCATATTACCAATTTTTCTAGCAATTAATTAATTTTTTGAAATACCTGTTCGGCATCTTGGGTCGGCCAGTTTGCTCCTAGAAATTTCTAGTGCAGATTCGTGAGCAGCGCCCTTGAAAACCTTGGACCACAAATTTTTAATTAAATTCAGGAGCGTCTTCGTGTTTTGCCCGGAGCTGTGTCTCCACTGAAGCAACGTCGAGCTACTTTCTCAAGATGCGTGCAACATCTACTCGTCGTTGCTTCAGCGGAGACGTAGCTTGTTGCTTGACCCACGATACCTTCCCCTAAATCGAGTTTCGATCGAACGAGATTGAAAAGCGAAATCACGAAGAGTGGGATGACCCAGAACGCTACGGAAAATTGCAGGAAGACTGTGGCTAGGTGCTCGGCCACCGAGGAGAACGAGTCTTTGGCCCTTTATTGCGTTATAATCTTACCCGGGCCATGGAGAAACCGGAGCGTGGACATTATCCAATCTCGGAAGAGGTCGATCGTCAATGGCTCCGCTCAGAGACTCTCAAAACCTCAACTGTTCGATCTTCTCGTATTCGATTCGGGTCCACGCAGAGTCTCATGTTCGAGATGTTCATCTCTGGCCGGAACCGTTCTAGATAAACGCACAGAACCGTCCTAGATAAATCCACATAACTGTTTAGTTAAAAACCAAAACATACGCGCGACCAACTCGAAGATGAAACACGGAAGTGTGTAACTCGCATGTCACAATTTCAAAAATATTCAATTTGTGCATTAATCGAGCTTCATTGTATAGGATTTACGTATTTACCAGAAAAAGTCATGAAAATAAATTCGAAAGGCGCAAAAGAATAATGCAATTTAACCGATGTCCTATGTCAAAGCATTAGACATTTCGCAATATCGCGAAAGCGAAAGTAGGTGACACGCGGCGTTCATTTTTACTCTCTTTTTGTTTAATACAGTAAAAGCTCGTTCGTTGTCCAAAGGCCCCGGGGTTTGAGCGGACAACGACCGTGCCCGGACACTATTTTTGATTTATGACTACGTCTTTAGCGAAACGGCTAGTTAAATGACAAAGAAAAGCATTCGCACTAAAAAGCAGTCAACTGTCTGGCTTTAAAAAACTCCTTATTCCCTTGCCATATTCCTTTCCTATTGTTCTCCGTTCTGCGCGGGTCTAGACAGTCCTGGGACAGGCAGTGGAGTGGGTAGGCACTGGACAACGATCGTGCCCACGATTCAGGACAACTAAGGAGCGATTACTGTACTCGTGCAGTCACAATGTCGCGTGACTAATCCAGAACGGGCAGAGTGAGGGTAACTTTTTAATCCGTGCACGAACCCATCTGAATTGGATGATTAACGGGCTACGCATTAACTTTACACTTTTCAGAAACAAAAGACCTCGGCAACGAACTGGTGAAACGTTGAGTTAACCTTCCCGTTCCTGTTCCTCCAGTTTCTCACCGGATGGTGCATTTTATCGCTGTAGATTAGCGCCGCGAATGTTTACTCGATAATTGCGCAATTAACGTCGGAAGAAGTAATTTTGCTGCCGCGGCAAATACGCCCAGAACGTTACCCGGAGGGAGGGGGTTGCAGCAGTTTCGTCCCTCCGGAAGATGCGTGCATTGTTTCGAGGACAATTTGCGCTGAAAAGTTCCCCGGTCGGCGAGCTATGGCCGAGGATATCCTCCACCGGAGCCAGCTCGGAAGGAAACCGTTTCCGTGTTCGAGGGAGGCAGCGTTAATGGGTTATCAGCTCGAATAAGTCGAGACTTTTTAATGAGTTCCTGAAAAAGCGATAATGAATTTTCGGCGTGTCACGAGCCGGTGGATCGCCGCGTCGCATTGGGTCAATAAATTTTTGAGCTGTTGACCGATCGACTGGAAGAACGAGACTCGACTAGAGCCCGAGTATCGGGAACAGCTATTAGCTCGGCAAACTTTCGATTATCAGCGTGGTCGCAATTTACCCTAGCATGTGAAGCGATCAAGACCTGATCCACCGATACCAGTCCCAGCTATCGTATTTATCGTGCAATTGCCTGACTGCGTCGGAGGATCGAAAGCATTTCATTTCCTGATAGGCCACACGTAATTTCTCCAAGATTTCGTGATGATGATTTCGTCAGATGTAATACATTTTTCTTTGCAGAACATTTTTATTTCTATATTGTACGTTTTAAACGCTTGAAAGAGAAGACAACTTTAGAACAGCCTCAAAAGATTATCGTACACACTGAAAATGTATGGAAACGATCATCAGTCTAACGAGACTGCGAATCTTTATGCAAATTCTTACTTTGATGGATTATTTTATAAAAACCGGAACGAGGAACAAGTTCAATTCATCAACTAGAAAATTCCTTATGGTAAACATGTTTTCATGTATTTTCAATCATTTCATCCGCAGTCTAATAACACTGTCCAACACCAAATTCGTTCCTAATACACTGTTGGGTCCTTTTCATAGAGTTTTTTTCCGCTGATTCCAAATCTGTCCTTAATTTTTCTCATATACTATTCTATATTTTATTAATATAGAAATATATTACATATAATATTATTTATTAATAATTCTCATATATTATTCTCATATATCACTGGATTCGGGAAAGTCTACAGAATTTTTTGCTGTAAAGAACAATTCAATATCTTTTATAATAACATCACAATATTTGTTTAAAATTGAAAGATATGTTTCTTTTTCAAAGCCATGTTCCTCAAAAACTGTGCGTATATGAGAAGAATTAAGGACAGATTCAGAATCAGCGCAAAAGACTCTATAAGAAGGACCCAACAGTATGGTATTTCAAAGTATTTAAAAAAAATTGAAATATGTTGGAAACATAAAAATTGTCTGAACACATTGATACAGATCGTTTTAACATCTGTGACATGCCTGCTGCGAATGATGGGACGACGAGACTACGAGTCTGTCGAGCACGATGAGAGAAATTTGAGGAAACAGGGGAACACTTTCGAAACGTCTAGTATCCGAAAGGACAGATAAGGAAATGGTCTCGAAGAGGTAAATGGAGTATCAATACGTATCTATAAACAGTAATGCAATATTCAGCGGCGTCCTCGACTGTCACGATGCAACCGGGAGATCTTCAGCGTTGTTTATACCGCGGGTCGTACATTTCCGGATAGTACGTCATTTTTCACTTAGCATGCGGCGACGAGAGACCTTCGTTCTCATTACTCTTGCTGCACATCTTGCCCACCTACTTTGGCCCACGGCTTGCAAAACAGTCCTCCCCGTGTACGTTTTCGCGGGTGACTCGGCGATATTAACGCTCCATCCCCTAGCGGTAGGTCGTGCACGCTTCAACCCGCGTAGAAATTAATTAATCCGCGAATTCGCGACTCGCACAGTCAGAGAGATTTCCCGAATCAGTTTCCGTTAATATTGTACTAAACGTAAATGCCTAAATTTAGTAATTTAACAGTTATTATATTAACGCGGCCCCGGCTATTAATCCATCGAGTCTGCCAAATTCTACGCCCGTTCCTCTGCCAAAATAAACTATTTCCAGTAATTTAACTCTGTCCATGTATTTATACTCCTTACAGCAACAAAAAGTATTTGAACGCCTTCCGATTCTCCAGGAATTGTCTATATTTGAACATTGATTATTTCGTTAAAGGAAACGGCGCACTAATTTGTTTGAACTCATTATAAAGATCAAAGCCTCTGCTACTTTCCATCATGCATTTTTCTTTCTTCATTCATTCACACTCATCATTCATTAATATAACTGAAATGAAATTTTCAGGATAAGTATGATTGACGTAGATTTACAAACCGTATTTTGGTCCGCACATTTCGAGCTCCATCATACATTCCGTTCTTCATTCATTCGTTTCTATAACTGAAATGGAATTTTCAGAATATGTATGATTGACACAGATTTACAAACCATATTCTGGTCCACACATTCTGAGCTCGTAATTTTCTTAATTATCTTATTACTCTAGCTCTAACTTGTTTCAACTCATTATAAAGCTCTAAGCCTCTACTTTCCATCATACATTTCGTTCTTCATTCATTCGTCATCATTCGTTTCTATAACTGAAATGGAATTTTCAGAATATGTGTGATTGACACAGATTTACAAACCGTATTTCGGTCATTATTATTTTTTTTCATTATTCGGTTAATTATTTTATTATTCCAGTCTAGCTTTCATAATTATTGGCACACATCAACGAAGGCTAAAGTGGCCCCCAATAAAATGTCCGACGCGGTTGAGCGAATTGAAAAATAAGAATTACATTTTCAATCCCGTCAGAACTCTGTTTTCAATTCCAGGTTGGTCCGATCCAGTTCCGAGTATCGAAGAGTTGTCGATGGATTGGCAGCGTAATTGTTCGTAAGGCGCTGACCGCAAGCACGTAGCCTCGTGCACGATTAAGTTTCGTGCGCGGAATTACCGATCGAGAGGAGATGGATCTCAAGTTTGTTAGCAGCCGGTGCGTGGCCGAGGATCGGGCATATAGAGGGCCCAGGTGTTCGTTCACGAGGGTGCAAATGCACCCTGCGAATCTGTCCTAAGGGCGGGCAAGGGCTCTCGGTAATCCGGAGCACCGACTGCCTCGTGATCGCCTCATTTACCTTCGCTGTCTCTGCCTTACGATCGAACGTTTCGGCAGCAATGATCCCTCACCCCGTGCCCCATCTGGATCCCTTAATAGCTGGATTACCGGACCGGCATCATGCGCGAGATCTCTGTTTCACGTGCCCACGCACAAACACACACTCTCCTAATCGAAACAATCGCACGTGTGTCCTATTTTTAATTTCTCAGCTGATTTGGTAAAAAATGACTTGTCTAATGTCGGTATTTCACACTAACCGTACCACGACCGATTTCACATTTATTTTTTTTTATTATTATCTATATTAAAATGCACTATAAAAAGGAAATTTTAAGCAATTAGTTCAAAATTTCTTTTGATATTAAATTAGTGTCGGAATAGATAAACAAATTTAATATAAATTTAAATACAATCACACATGACATATTATTGAGTATAAATAAAAGCGTGGAGCGCTAGACTATATTGATGTAATCTTCGTGGGCGCTCCACGCTTTTAGTTATAGTCACTAATATGTCATGATTTTATTTAGATTTATATTAAATTTGTCTATCTATTCCGAGACTAATTTTATAACAGAAGAAATTTTGAAGAAATTGCTTAAAATTTTGGGGAAAAATATCATTAATCATTTAACTGGATTCGGTATTTTATGGGGAATCAAGAAAAAAATGATTTTCTCCTTTTTATAGTACATTTTAATATAAGCGTGGTTTTTAAAAAGTTTATTTTATACATTTTATTTATTTTTGAAATTATGAAGATGCTTCCATCAGAAATTACTCAATAAATTTCTTTACTTAATCACGTATTATTATAAAAACTGTGAAAAATCTAAATAAGTTCGGTCTTGTATAATTCTTATAAAATAATGTATATCCAACACATTTTGTAACCGGTACAGTTAGTGTTAATGCATCAACATTACTCTCTAAACATTTAGCAATGTCGAAAATGTCAATCTCAATGAAATTTAATAAAATCTGTATAATTAGAACAAACATTTAAAAATCAACATAAAATCGTCGGAATAACGTATCCAGAATTTCTGTATTTGAATTTCATTTCCAAACAGTAAACACCGTGTGTGGCATTCAGAAATTCTACGTAGTTCTCGAGAAATTATATGTAGATAGCATAAACGTCCAGGAACGTAGAATGCTCGAATAAAATTGTCGTGGCACGCGTGCACCGTGAATACGACGAGCGATTTAATAATTAAATCGAGCATTTACAAAAGCAGCTTTGTGTACTTATTAGCCCGGGAACAATCTTTCTTTCGCTTAATTAAATCGGCCGTGTTAATTGAACCGTTCGCATTCAACGGACCAGCCTATAATACGCGAACAAAGGTCCCTTTTAATACACTCCCGTAATTGGTATCTCTTATCTCGGAGATTCCGAGCGAATTGAAGGGACATACGTACATATTGTCGTACTATCTGTGATACGCCGTTTTGCTGACACCGTGGCATCGAGCGCGAACGGCTCGATTATTCCGCATCGGACGCTTTTTATAGATTAATTCGCGATAGGAACGTAGCCGGACGCGTGCGAAAACCTGAATCGAGCCGAACGCGAACAACGAATCGCGGCGCGCCGTTATGCTGACGCGACGGGAATAGGCTTATCAGCCATTTAACTCGGCGGTATTAAAAAGAAAAAAGAAAAAGAACCGAGCCGTTCTCTATGCATATGAAGGGACTCTTAAACCCGAAGCTCCTCGTAAAACTTGACAAGATAAGATAGGTATCGCGCCGGAGATGTTACGATTCACCTCCTGCCTCTCGTGTCGCGCGCGCGCCCGGATAAATTCCCCGGGTAAGTGAAAAGGCACTGTAAAACTCGCCAAAAGGAAGTTTCCCTTACCCTAGAGATCGATAACAGTCGTCCTTATCGATTGTCTTAAAGACGTACGCCCTCTCCAAGCCGCAAAAATGGCTAGTTGTCCTCAAATCTTCTTTCGCGAAAAGAAACATACACTCCAGAAACCAACAGTTAATTTTTCACAATATCTCCAAGTTTTCTGCAGAACGAAATAAAGTGATAGCAATGAAAGGAAAACGAATACACTCGAAATTACCTCCTGCATTGCACCGAAAAAAATCGGAAAATTGTAACTTGTTGAGTGGCAGATTTCCGAAATCGAAATGGTTAGCATGAAACGAAGCTTACAGTAATACGAAACACGCGGTAAAATAATTACAGTATTTCGTAGCTGCAATGGAACTAGTTATGGTTTGTGTGTTTGAAAGAAATCGCATTTGACACTTGATCGACACGAACTTATTGGTATATGACGCTATTACGTGCACGTAGAATCCGGCTGCAGGCTCCGAACATCGCTATTATGTGAATTCACGAGCCATTATTCCAGAGTTCTAATTCCCCCAATTATTCACACAGATTCGGCATTTTACAGGCACTCTGCCGGATAATTGCTAATTACGAGTTTCTCGGAAACGGCGAGAGCATTACTACGATTGAAATTGATTGACCTCAATGGTATAACATCAGTCGGATACATTTCTATTACAACTTCCGCTCATGTATCCGAACAATGTCTACTTCAAGGTTGTTAAATCCTATTTATAAATTGAATGGGCATCTGAAATTATAACAGCGGCTCTGGCAGAGTCTGTTATCCAGACAGACATAGCATGTATAAACCGTCGACCCTAGACGATTCCAAAGTTTCACAACCGTGTTTAGTATGTTCTGAAATAATTACGAGCGTCCGAAATCATCGATTAGGTACCGAGAATATTATTAACACGTTATATTGTTACATATTTGTGTATATACGTTCCAAATCTCGTTAAATTGATGTTTCCCATTAAAATATTGATTAAAATATTTTATAGAAGATTTTAACATATCAGAGCGGCAGCTATAAGATCAGAATTTTATTTGGATACTATTGTCGAATTTTATTTAAATTTGAAGTTAATTTGAAAATGCATCGATTCGATCGAATTATATTTAATATTCATCTCTGTAGAAGTAGCGAATAGGAACGCAGTAAAATATTCAAATTCCATATAAATCCACGCGTAGTTGTATTATTAATAGTCACACACATTAAATCATGATTAGTATAAATTTGAGTGGTGCCGCATCGTGCCCATTAGTTCGCTTGAGAATTAATGTATACATACAGTATAACAGTGGGATCCCGGCTTAACGTGGTGCCGGCGAACAATGTGTTGAGACAAAAACGAGATGAAAGCGCCGTTAATCATTTGAAGAACGGCCGTGGTCACGGGGCAGCGTAGACGGAGTACGTGGGAGCAGATGGACGGGAGAGCACGGAAGAAATCCATCGAGGCCAGTTTAATTCGAAATTGGTTTTCTCTTGGCGTGTCCGCGTCCAGCCTTTTATATTCCCGCAATCTCTAATCTTTCCAATCGATTTAAACTCAATCACGCCACTCCGCCGTCTCCTCCTTTCCCGTTTTCCATTCCTCTTTCGCCGGTTGTTCACGGTTTTTCTTCGTCTCCCTTTCCGTCGCGGGAGGGGGAACATCTCTCTCTCTCTCTCTCTCTCTCTCTCAACATTGTTTTCTCCAGAATAAGTCGACATCACTTTCCCAGAGATTCTGCCCGAAACAACGGGGTTCGATGCCTCTAGCTTTTATGCAACTCATCATCCCCCAAGCCACCCTTCCCCCACGCGATTTTATATCCTCGAGATCCCGCGAGAAAGCCCAGCCAGATCCTCGACGAAGTCGATTAGCTTCGATAATGAGTGTAACGCGGGAACGACTCGGCCGATGACGATCGGAACAAAGACGATTTCACGGGAGTAGCTCATAATCATGCGCGACGCCACTTCCTCGACGACTTCGACATTCAATTCTCTCACCGACAGGCTGCTCGAGCGACTGCAGCTGGCGTCATGCGGTGCGAAATTACCGCATAGCTCCAATTAGACGAGTCGCTTAGCCGAGGCGGCCTCGTCGAGCCGTCTGCGTCTGGCCGACTCGGTGTTCAACGACATCGGTGTTAATCGACCCTCAACCTACGCACTGTCTGAATCCCCTCGCAAATATTCGTCCTCGTCTCTTTGTACATTAATCTCCGTTCTTTCCCCAGACATATTGCTCGGCGTCGATTATTTAGCACTCCTTGTATATTAACCCCTTGCCCTCATTGCCCTGCAATATCGTGTCTGACTCGTGATTAACATTCTGAACGGAGTTTAATAAATAGGTATTTTAATAATAAATAGGCAAATTTTATGAAAAAGTGGAATTAAATAAAATCTTATCTTCAGTGGTTTTTGTAGCCTTTTTAGATCTGGAGCAAATAAAACTCGTACCAAATTCTATCAAATTTCACATTCCGGCATTTTTTGAAAATTTTCAGATGCCATAAATTCATGGAGATCCGCAGTCTAGTTTATGACTTTCCTTTAAATTGAAATACAGCGACTCCCACTAATATTCGGACACTCTTAAAAACACCAAAACTTTTTAATATTGCACTATGCGATTTTAACTTTTTTGGGAAGCTAGAGCAAGTAGTTTACTACAGCATGCGAAAAGAAATTTTTTCAAAAATTACATTGTACAGCTTTTTTATGCAGGCCTATATTGGAATTTCAAAAGATACGTTTTGTAGATCTGTGTCAATTATATGCACCGTGAAAGTATCATAGAAATTGGTTGATGCGGGGAAAAACGACAGGCATTGAAAGTTGTAAGAATCCTTAGAATTATACTGCAGTTGGAGTCCGAAAATCGTGAAGAACTGCAGTTTTTACCATCTTTAAACGTCACATACATATAATAGACGGTCCCTTTCAGTTTTTTAGATATTCGCAAAAAATATTTTCTAAGTTTGAGTTATAATTCTCAATTATTATTAATGCAAAGGTTGTTTCGCCTACTCGTTTTTGTGATAAATGCGAAAAGTCCGCACCCAAGTTATAATTCTCGGAAGAACGAGTATTTCCCTTCGCCTCGTCAATCAGGAATCTATGAAAAAAAAGGCATAAAACACCACGTCATAGCTAAGATAAGATTAGAACCCAGAAACTGGGGCGTCAAACAATTAAACGAACACTGATAGAATCGTCGCGTTATATGCCGAACTATTTCGGGGATCAGATGCGGTCCATCAGATCCGTACGAAAATGGCGAAGAATACCGAGGAACAAAAAAAAGTCTGCTTATCCGATTGCATCTGCGCACGTGACACGGGTGTTTAAATTTCTAGGGCTCGGGCAGTATTCGGACCGTGTTGAAGATAACAACGCGCGAAAGAAGCGAATGAAATTGTACGTACAGCGTTTCGCGTAGCTTACCGTACCAGTTGTTATTATCGCTTTATCAATCCGCAACAGGAAACGAGATTTTATCCCCGAGAAGAAATTACGGAGAACGGAATTCTTCAAATTGTACCCCTAATTACAGTTATTACCACGTGAGAGTTACTGGCAACGAGTAAATGAATCAATGCTGCACAGTTATTTATCTCACAACCGTTCACTAGTTTCAGAACACGTTCACCGTTTCAACGTGGGCATGTCTCTATCGACTTCACCACATTTTCTGTCCTCTGTAAAATCATTTTTTATTAGACTACGGATTTTATGCGTTTATGACAACAGTAAACAGGTTGGAACACAAAATAGTGAAGATATCTCTGGCGCTTTTAAAAATATAATTATATTATTCGTAACTTATTAAAATTATTAAGGGAAGAATGATATGTGAAATTTACATTTTCCATAAAGAGTGGCAGTCCATTAATTAGAAACGTTGTGGACCAGGTGAAGTTGAAGTTTATGAAAAAGAACGTAGACAATTGTTTCTCTCAATGGTGTTGAATAAATATTCTATAATTTTGAACGTGGGACAATTATAATAGCGTGACGTCATGTATCCTTTAAGAGACTTGTCTCCCGCTCTACCTTACCCCTTCCACGACGCCTGGTCACGTGACGCGTGTCGTCTTTGTCGTGCACGTGTCACAATGCCACGTGACTAACATAACTGCATTCCCCTGAATTTCTCCGGGCTGGCGACACTGGCGCCGCTCGTGATTCACGAGCATCGATAAACCCCCGACTATTATTTCGTGTCAGCCATGGATCATTACGTTTCCAAGTATCTTTCACAGCGGGCGTAAGAAACAATCCGAATTTCCGAGTCCGGGAAAAGAGTAAAGAAGCCGGAGGCACAATGAACCGAGCCGGTGACACAATCCTCGACAATGGACTCGGCTTCCGGGCGAGCCGAGTGTGCGGTGAATGGGAAAACGTTTCTGTAGAACAATAACTTTAAGGTAACGGAGGAAGCGGTCTGAGTGGTTCCCTTTACGCGCGATCGATGTCCCGGCCTTTTCGGGTATAACGTCTTAATAAACGAGCCGCGGTGAATGAAAAGCAGGAACAGCGGCCGAGATATTAAATAGTTTTAAATGTTCATTGTTCCACCGGAGCCGGTACATAAATTCGGACGGTAAAAATGATGGCCGCTCCACGAATATTATTGCACGGCCGCCGTGTGCCGGAACGTTCGGCGAGCGTAGGAAAACTCTGAATGGGATCTAACAAGAAATATTTCACTCGAGAGCCGCATTAAACGGGACTCGCAATTGACGAATCGCGTGAACCTCGCCGATTCAACTGTTTTATTCTCGCGTTGCGTATCTCCTCTGTTCCCATGATTTTTCAATCACATCAGCCGACCAATGAATATTTCATATTCAATTCAAGTTCGTATCCGCCGGGCACCATTGCAACGATCTCGCGGAAATCACCCCCGTGCGATTCGATACTCGTCACCTGTCGGAGAGAACTCCTCGAGGACGCAAGTGGACTTAAGATTTTACGAAGAAACTTCAACGCAACTAAACTACCGGGTTCTATGAAAGAAATTGAATTGTTTTAGAAGAACAGAATCGCTTCCGTTGAGAGGGATATCGAGAAACGTAAAACATCGAATTTTTGATCTCACCTGATTCGTTTGGTTCGTCCCCCAGGTACTTTGAATGACGTTGAGTAATTGTAGTCACTAGAGGAGTATTTTTCATCTAATTAAGGGAACTATCATCGTGGGTGTTAAACAAGGTGATACAAAAATAGAGTTTTCACAAAAGCTAAATAAAAAAACTAAACGCGTGGAAAACCACGCGCGGCAGAAGTGAAACTTCTTGCAGTGTAGTAATGTTCAGAAGTAAATTAAGATTCGAAATGGTAAGTAATCCTAAATGAAGCGAGAAGATCAGGAACTACTAACCTCCGTCGGATCAACAGTACACTGCCATTTGCGCGAATAAGTTTGAAGCACAACACAACACATTATTCAAAATTGTGACAACGAACGGGAAGAAGTTACTCCGACCACGGTCAAAATAGTACTGCGGTTGTTCCCTCGGTTTTTCGTGAATGGCTAAGGGTGGAAAAGTGGGGAAATTGTCAAAGAAATTCCTTGTGGCATTGTCTACGGTCATCAATGACGTCATTTATAAGGGTAGTCCGCTCGTCGTTCGATGGGTCCGTCGCACACTGTGTTGTCGCACGTTTTTTAATCTTTTTTTTTTTCTTGAAAAATCAACTGCGCTGCGACCCAACATAGAGATTAGTTTTCGCGCGAACGCTCAGATATATACATATATAAGGCAGCTCCCAGCGATATTCCCCCACTTGTTTTTACCTTTGACCGTTCGCTTTTTCATGTCGCGAATTCCGTGACGCGAATTAGGCTTACACCCTGCCAAAAGAAGCTTCACTTCAAAAATACGTGTAAAATATTTTTCAACACAAACTATATCCCGTATAAATTTCATTAAAATCGGCGTGTTACACTTAGGTAATGTCCCTCGTCGGTACAGTGTGTTCTACGTACTACATAAATATTGAATCGTTTTTTGAACACCCTGTATGGAGTCATCATACCGCGGCAAAGTGTAATTCTGACAACGAAAATACCGGTGGTTGGTTCGAGTGGCAGTAAAGTGGCCATTAAAAGCGCACACGTTGACGGGCAATAATATAATGCGCGGGAGAATGCGGCGTTTGTTCGGTAGATTAAACGAGAAAGACTATTTACGGAATAACCTAATGCCGGGCCGGGTGCTGCGCGTAAAAGCCCGTGGAATTTTCCGAAATTATTTTTTTGTCCGGCCGAAGGAGGAAGTAGGCCAACCGTTGTACCGATCGTCGGATCCCGTGATTGCGCTTAAAACAGCGAGAAGAATTCAAAGGCCGGGTATTAACGGTAATTGAACGACAAAAATGTCGCCGTGGCCGTAGCCAGTCGCGCTGGCCGGCGGGTTAGCGCCCCGCCGCGCCGGGTCAGAAAAGGGAAACAAATTAAAATAAAAACCCGGGCACGTTCATTCGCGGACATTCTCCCCGCGTTATGGACGACGGTACGCGCATGGTTTGCAGATTTTTAACAGTATCTCGCCGCGCAATTTTATTCCGCGCGCCGCACAGTGGGGTGGACCGATGAATTTTGTGTCAGAATCAAAGGACGTTCGAGAGAAATGAGATTGACCAATGATTTTTTAAAATTAAAGCTGAATACGGGCAAAATAGAGAGATTATGGTACGGATGGTTTTTATTTAAAAATCTGCGTTAAACTTGCAGAATTTCTAGAAAATCGTGATTTCAAATCTGGTCGTGAAATTTCTGTACCACCTCAGGGTTTTCCAAAAAATCGATTTTTGTGAAAAAAAACTAATCACGCAATAAAAATAATGAAGCATTTGAACGTTTCAAGTTACTATAAAATGGTGGTAACAGAAAGAAAACCGACGTCATTAAGAATTTAATTCCCCTAAATGATCGAAATGTCACAATGTACGCTGTTACCGCGCCCGCGCCCTCGCAACACTCGAATGACCCGGGAAAATGAAATTTTACCGAGTTCCACAGCGAAACACAGCCCTTAACCCAATGGCCCCGGTGTCGTAACGAGCGAAACGTAATTCCTTTTCGTTGGCCGATTGGCTAGCCCGCGATCGCCAATCAAATGAACACCGCCCGCGATAATTACACTAAATTCCTCGTCTCATGGTTACAACCAGCCACGTTTTGCCGCGGATTCTATTTCGTAACAAATAATGACTGAATAATGGATTCCGCGTGGATCGAATTTTACGCCGCTGATACATCCGATGAAGCTGTACGCTGGAAATTTCATGCAGTTGATAGGGTAGCTTTCTATTTGACGATACTCGTCTTCAAGGAATGAGAATTCGGATATATATTAATTGTTTGACAAGTTACTTTCCTCTGGTAAAATTGAAAGAATCCATTTTTCCTAAATTGTACATTCTCTTAGCGGGATGCTTTTGGAATTTCAATTTTAAATTACCCCTGCTCGTTTTTGACATAAATGCATAATTCGCTGAACCAGTTTGGTTAAAGTTTTGCACTAACATTCTTACATTGCTCGTTTCCGTGGTGCACGCACAGACTCCGCAGTATAGTGATTATTGTTCCGGCACTCTGATCCTCAGAGCCTCGTTAATGCTCTGATCGATGCTTCAGTTTCAGTTTGTTGTTATTCAGTGTAGCCCTTTGTTCTCCGCTGAACAGTAAAATCATTATAGCGGCGAAATACGAGCATCGTAGGAATCGATAAACTAGACTCGACTCGGACGACGGGACGATAACCATTTCTCGAATGCGCGAGTTGATGGATGACACCGGCTGCTTCCGGATTCGAGCTTTGAGTTATACGAAACAAATATGAGGATCAGCACGTCTGAACTGCGAAGAAGATTAATTGATCCAACATCATTCCTTCGTGCAAGAAAAACTGCTTCTCATTCATTACAGCTGATTGAACAATTTTGCCTTCAAAAATTTATTTGGTCTCGGAACCGAAGTTAGAAATGTCTATACGTACGAATTTTTCAAAAGGTCAAAATACTTGCAAAGTATAAATTCAACGTTTCAGAGGAATTTTGAGGTATCGTCGTCAGTTTGGCAAGCTTCATATCTCACGATGAAATTCGAGTGACTAGTTAAACGTGTTAATTAGAATTAGTTCGACCATGGTAGAATGTTCTATAATTCTGCCGGATAAAATATGTTTAGTACCGATCGTGTTCGATAATATCCGAGGCTTTCGACGATTGCGTTCGCCATGTTCGATTGATTATTCTGATAATGAGATCCAAGTGAGGAACAGGTTGTACGCGCAGTCGTTGCTACGAAAATTCGTAAAACAAGATTCGACAAGTCGGCTCCGGCTTTGTACGAAAACGAGCTCCCTACGTACACCTCGTTGTACAACGCTCGTGCCGAATTACCTGCTGAACAGCATTGTTTTCGCGAACAATGCGAACAACCCTCCGAGGTTCGCGCGACAAGCATCCTCCAACTGTGGCGCTCAAACTACCATTAGCGTTCCGGATTGGCGCGCGTGTGAGCCCAATAACTCTCAACAGATAGTCGTCGAGCAGCTCGGAAACGTTCTCGGCCGTAAAGAATTCGATTAAAACTGATAGGCATTCATTCGGTCGATCAGCTATCAATTATAGTCGATCCAAGAAGTACTTGAACGCTAAATGCCCGATTATCCAAAAATTGTCTGTGTAGTTCATTAATTCATCTCATAATTTAAACATCGACATTTATTCAAGAATCGGGAATGTAGCGTATATCATCAATGCGTCGGCTAACGAGAGGAAAATGTAGCGACCGCGTGGCCCTGTAGGGAAACTTCGCCGGGAATAACTGCCACCAAACCGAATGAACTTGTCGGAGGGCACCCCGGCTGCGAAACAAACTTCAGAATTAGGAAGAAAGTTCGGCGACGAAGAAGTTTGTCGACGCATAACGAAGTTCTTAACCACCGTTTCTGTGTAGTTGTTCGCCGATCGTCTTTTAATTTCTTCACGGTATTCGAAGTCTAATGGATATTCATTGACAATCACGCGTTTTTTATTTCTCCCGACGTTCAACTTTGAACGGGGACTACACAAACTTGGATATCGGTGAGACGTTCGCGATGACCTTTCTTTCGATGAAGTCAATTTTAGTTGGAGTCGCCATCATATCATTTCCAACGGCATATATTTTTTAGAACCTTTACGACAGTCCCTTCTTTACAAAATATTATTTATAAATACAGTAGTGGGGTTTAAAGTCCGAGGGTTAAAATGTTAAAAACAGAAACGCGCGTTGAAGATCAATTCGGGAATGAAAGTGCTGGAGAAGATGATGAATGGGAGGAGACGTTGGGTCAAGAGGGAAGAGAAAGAGCCGAAACCAATCTGCATTCGAGGTAAAAACGACACGTGACGTCGACAACATTGCAGTCCAATACGCTAAATGCCTTTTAATTATTGTGGAACGGCGAGGGGTAAAACCGAAGGGGGACGAGGAGGGGGGTAGTCGCTTTGCATCGCGCCGTTCGATCGGTGCACCGCGTCCCGCGATGAAACGAAATCAGATGGCCACACGGCAAAAAGCTCCGGGCCACCATCTCACGTTCGATTAAACATTTTTAATTGCTTTCGTCCGATTAGCGGAGCTGGGTGAACGGCGAGGCGCGCGGACTCTGCGCCGCGGCCGTCAGAATTTCAGTTCGGTCCGGTAACCGTTTCAAAACCATCCGCCTGTCCATCGCGCGCCTTCGGTCCCCCATCGATTCCTCCGTCCCCTCTTTCTTTCCGATCGGACGCCGGATTATCGGAGGTAATCCGGCACCGACGACAACCACCCCCGTCGTCGGACGATGCCATCGTTGATTGACTCTTTGCCGTTTCGCGGCTGATTTTTAGCCCACCCCTTCGGTCAAGCTGCACGACTATTGCCTGCAATGAAATAGGAAACTGCCGTGTTCGCTCCGATCGTTATTAACGGCAATTACAAGGTTCGTAACGGCCGGCGTAGCCTGCTAATATCGCGGGCTCCGCGAACACCGTCGAATTCCCAACGACATACCCCAGCGAAATTGTGTTGCCCCGTGAAACAGCTGTACCGGAAGCACGGTTAACCCTATTAAGACGCCCGGCATTTTTCAATACATTTACATTGTATTAAAAATGATGTCGTGACTAGCCTCCGGATTTTATGCGTTTACGACGGAAATGGCTGCTCTTTACTTCACCGGACTCAAAATTTATGCCTTTCTCCTACGAATACATCATAATGATGTATTTGGTATGTAACCCAGTAGATTTGTACCCGGCGCGGATGCAGATCGAAGTTTCGATCCAATAGCATCAATAGTTGAGGAGCTATGGTCGCTTAAAGTTGAGCATATTTCCAGGTTCTTGACAGGTAAGGGAGCCGCCATATTGGTTTGTAGTGACGGTCGCACGCCGCTTACTGAGATGGTTAGGATTAGGTCGAGAGGGGGAGCGGTAAGCTAAGCGGCTCGCGGTCGTCACTACAAAACACTATGGCGGCGCCCTTGTCTGTCAAAAATGCTCAACTTTAAGCGATCATAATTCCTCAACTATTGATCCTATTGGATCGAAACTTCGATCTGCATCCGCGCCGGGTACAAATCTACTGGATTACATACCAAATACATCATAATTTGTAGGAGAAAGGTACTAATTTTGAGTCCGGTAAAGTAAAGTTTACCCAGAGAAATGAGAGTAGGTGAAATTTAAAACAGTGGAAAGACTTTAAGAGGATCAATATATTATTTTCATCACATTGAAATTATTAATGAAAAATATAAATTTATATTTAGCTCCTGCGTCTTGTAATTGATGTAGAACTTTTTATTTTGCATAGAGATTCGGACTCTAGTCGTCACGAATAAAGGAGATAATTAGGTGGCTATACATTCAGGTGGACCACACTGTATATTACCTTTTAATAAACCATTAAAGTCAAAGTAGTAATTATTGTAGTCGCGACGAATTTATGGGGCGTTGTAATTTGGCGATCAACGGATTACAGAGACGCGGTCGCGCGTAAAATAATATTCCGCTCCGTTGAAGTTCCATTTTGGTGGAATTATTTAAAATTTCGTAGAACGATGATAATATTCCGACGTGGTTTTGCTTATTAGCTTTATTTCGCGCCGTAGATCCTCATTTGCATAGCGGCGAAACAACGTCGAAGTGACGGCCGCGGCCATTTTTTTCCGGGCAGATATAATTAATAAACATTAATACAGCCATTTCGGCGCGGGCTGACGCGAACAACGGGGTCGAATGATACCGGGCGGCCACGTAGATCCGTCGCGTTGAATAACTTTTACCAGAGGACGTATGCCGGTAATCCGGACAATGTGAAACATCGCGTCCCGTCGATTCATTCGACGGAGGATATCGCACCGCCGTCGTTCCGGCGGCGCTCCGTTTGCTCGTAATTAGCAGGCTTCCACTTTCATTTGCTCGCAGACGTTGGAGAAATATCCGCACGCGCCAGCCGGGGCGCGCGCGAGCGCGACGGAATTATTTGAATGCGTCGATATGATAACGAATTCGCCGCTCGTCCCAATTAAACAGTCCCCCGTATAAATACAGCCCGGGCTGTAATCACGCAGCTCGTGAAATTTGAACACGCCGATGCTTCGATTTACATTTAAATAAAGTCTGCGGAATTATGCATCGAGCCGTTCCTCCGCGCTCTTGCACCCGCCGCGACGTTGCGCTCTTCGTTTGCCCGTTTGTAAAAGCGACGAGCGTCGCGCCGCCGCGTTCTCTCGCTGGCGAAGAAACACCGAGGACAACGACGACTTCCGGCGAAGAATCCACGGCGATCCCGTCGAGATCGGCATTCGGGACACGGAAACGGATTTGCAAGACAGAAATCGTAATCCGCCCGTAAGCACGATTGCTTTGTTCCGGACGCTTAAGGGAAGAACTTCCTGTAAACGGCTTATCTTTTTTGTCAATCCTTAGGAATTTGTCGCGGAGAGACCAACGCGCTAATCCTTTAAGGGTAGTTTATTCAATGCTGTAACAATTTAAAAAATTAAATGTTCCGCTTGCTGGCTATGCAATTTTATAGGACGAGAATTACGCGAAAAAATATGTGCGAACTCGAGCCCATTTTAACCGTCTCAAACGAGTTCAGGTTCGTTGCTGAAATATCTGAAATTTGCCGAAAATCGGAAGATCAGTGTTGAAATAGATTTTTGGTGGCAGTGTATTTGCGCTCGCAGTTTTCTCATCGCCGCTGGCCCCGAAAGCGGAACAGAGCCGCGTGAACACGCGAGTCCGTGCTTTCAAACGCACCGCACGGAAATCCTCTTAAAAATTTTCCGGAGTATAATTCGAGGTGCACGGACGACCACGTTTGCGTCGCCGGAAGCAAAAACCGCGGGTGGAAAGCCGCTGCGCACGAGAGCCACGCTTTTGTAAAATTTTTATGTCTCGGCGGTCTGACGTGCCCGGAACGTATAAACTACGACGAGACGTAAACTATGACGAGATTTCATGGTTCGCTAAAAGGTACAAGTATCCTTGCGGTTTGAAAGCAATTGCAATAAAGTCTCGCTCGCTACCGAACTGTGTATTCTAACCTTTCCCAATGCTCTGCCGGACCTCCTCCGACATCGTCAAGAGTGATGAAAAAATGATCACTCATTACTAGACTGCGGATTTTATGCATTCATGACGAAAATCGGTACTTACAATTTAAAACAGCGAAGGTATTAAAAAGATTTAAGGCCATCAGTGTACTATTTTCACCTTAACTAGATAATCAGAAGAATAATAAAATTTTTATTTGGCTCCTGTGTCTTGCAATCGCGATGCAAACATGTTTTATTTTGCAGAAGGATCCGCAGTCTACTCATTACGAAGTACAGTGTAATTATGAATTATATTTAAAATTTAAAGTGTGTGCTATCAATAGACTGCGGATGATTATGCAATTTTCAATTTTTGTAGACAAATTTTAAGAAAGTTGTACCAAATAAGATCTTATTTTCATTGATGAGATATATAACATCTGTAGGCCGAAAATAAATAAAATTCGTAGTAAATTCTGTCGAATTTGATATTCCAGCATTTTTTGAAAATCTTGATAAACCATAAATGCATAAAGAATTACGAAAAACTGTAGTTAAAAAATGAATATTTCACGTTGTTCTAATAATTCGAGACTGCAGCGAATCATCTGTCCCGATAGTTCCAACTTTTTCAAAATGGTGGGGCAGCGACGAACCATCGACGCTGGAGCATCGCGTCGGCGATTCACTGGATGCGTCCCTGGTGTCTTCGACTGGAAGGCAAAAGCGAAAGAGAAGGAACGAATATCAGGTATACCACTAGGTAAACAAACGCTTGGAACACGGAGCAGCTGAAGTGGCATTTGTCGCCACCATTGGCGCAACGAGCTGCATAGTTTAGTCATTCGAGTCAACACCTTTCTAGGCGACCTTAAAGCCTACCCGGTCTTGTAGTTTCGCCGGGGGAATCGTAAACCGGAAACGAGAAGGCGAACGGTATTTCTAGAGTCACTCGAGAACATGGGTGTACATTAACAGAGAGTCGGCAGGTGTCCCGTGCTAAAGGAAAAGCTAAGAAAACATGCACGAAGATCGCAGGAACAGAATTCGTTGTTTCCTGGAACGAGAAATTCGCAAGGGACCGTGTTTAGTCGGCTATCCGGAAAACGCGATTTCGTTACGAAATATTAACCCTCTGCAGTCGGAGATATTTTAGCTTGAAAATCAAACATTTCTTCCGACCCAGAATAATCATAAAACGATGCGAACAACAACATTTTCATTTATTTTCTTATTTCCGCGTCGCGAGGTGCATGCAATACTATTCTGCATTTAATTGCGCACTTTCTCCACTCGAAGTTAACTCTCAACCGTGTTGATCATCCAACAGAGCCTTGATGTCCCAAGCGAGTGCAGTCTTCGACGGGCCTTTTCGCACGTCGCGTCGGTAAACGTTGCACCATTCATGGACGCCGGAAGAAAGAATTTCTGAGACGCGGTTCGCACCATCAGGGAACAAAGACCGGCGGAGGGAGAAAGAAAAGCAACGCGGTGGAATGGGAAAGACGAAACTACAGGAAGACGATTTCTCCGCGTCAGAAGGTCGTTTACAAGCCACCGCGAAATAAAGATTTCGAGGACCATTCAGCGGCAGCCAAGTGGCCCGTATATTATTTGAGTGTTGACTGGTGTGTCGAAAAAGTGAAAGGCGTAGGGAAAGAACGTCAGTCATGGAGACCAACAGGGAGGAGCTTATACCGGGCGAAATTATGGAGCTATCGGGAAGTCATCGTTTCGAGAAACAACTGACTCGCGCCAAATTCATTGCGACTCCGAGCGAATCCCATCTTGTAAGCTCGATTTTGAAGAGAAGGGAACGGTACTTTTAACCCTCCAACTCTTTAACCCTTGCAGACGTTCTTGATTTTTCTTGATGTTCCGTCTGAACTTTTCTCGATGTTCCGTCTTAACTTTTCTTGATATTCTGTCTCAACTTTTCCCTAGCTGACTACAAATTCTAGAAAGCGAATAATAAAGGAAACGGTTTGAATTACGTAATTCAATTACAATGTATTTAAATTAGCACAACTCTGTCTAATACTTTTGTCCTGGTAGAGAGAACCGCGATCTGTGCGTCGCGTGAGTTCGACAAGAAAAGTTGCCGCGATGGTGAACGAGAGAGCTATACATCAGGGACCTGGTGCGCGAATCTACATAGAGCAGGTTCAACCCTAATTATCGGGATGAATCGATTTGAAAAAGGATGACGGAAGAGTGGCTAATAGGGGCGCGTAGGTCGGGGCTATCCGCGTGAACCAGGAATAATTGAGAGATAACGGTTGATTGGTCGGTTTATTAATTCCACGGGGCGAGGGTCGGCGGTGAAAGAGCTAATCGTACGAGCCCCGGTCATCAATCTCGAGCCTCGCTTCGTCGATTCCTCCCCCTCATCCTTCAAAACTGTGCGCCACAGCCGCAGCCGTGCCGCGCTGCTGTGTTGGGTAACGAGATAGGTCGGCGAGATAATTTTTCGCAGCGATCCTGGCGCCGGAGGTCCGCGGCCGTGGAGAAGTAACCCGGTGGCAGCGCGTTTCCATTAGCATCGGTTAAAAGTGCTTTCCATTAGCGTCGACAGGTCGCGGGAACAAAAGGGTTTCGAGTACGAAACGGCGAGCTCGCGATGGAAGGTCGCCGCGTTGCGGAACGAGGATGATACCCGCGCTGAGAAAGGTCGGAGGAGTTAGGGTATCAGTATGGGAGAAAGGGCTAGGGGGTTGGTGGGTGCCGAAGGGCAAAAGGACAGGCAGATAATGGGGCTTGCTCCAGGCTGCCTGGCCTAGGTGCGCGCCTACTCAAAATAATATCGCTGCGCGCGATGGGGCCCTCATCAATCACGCGCTCTAATGAAAAGCCTAGCGTTAAAGCTGCGCCCCGTGAATGAGCCAGCCGGACCGACTAAACTCCCCCGCCTCCCACCCGACGATACGCCGACGAATCCCAACCCCTTTCTTCGCAAACCCCCTCCCGTCGATGCTCGAACGGAACACAATTATCCCCTCGATGGAGAACGCGAAACTGAGAACGCCCGATACGAACCGCGAAACGACGCGCGGCGCAACTGCCAGCAGCTTAACTGGCAATGTTGGCGGGATTTTAATAGAATTTTAATGAGATTCCGAGAGCTCGTTCAGTTCGGTACCAACGATATAAATATTCAATTTAGACATGGCTTTCCTAGTTCCTTTTTTCGCTTTCGATGAAGCTCGAACGAAATCACCGGTTCGCTAGTCCTCCGTTTTATTCGGGCTAGGACACCTTCAGCTTTTTTAACCGTTAATTCTTCTGGGGTCCCATGTTCTTCGGAAGTGTAGTGTTACGACGACGTCAGAAGAGTTTCGATTGAAGCCATCCTTGTGATCGAGGAAAGTCGATTTCTGTATTGAGATTAGATTGTTTAATAATTGTAAGAAACAGGAGTTACATCAAAATGTGTCCCATCTTTCAATAATTTAAATAGATTGAAAGAAGTCTAATAGAGCTTGAAGTCCGCCCGAATAGTTTACTTCAAGATTAGCTTGATACAAGCATGTTAGCAGGGTACATGTGTCGCAGAAAGTACTTAATTGCCGAAACAGATGAATTAGGCGCGCCAGGGGAGCCACGGCAAAGTACAGTGAAAAGTTACGCAATTCCTTTGAAAATGGCCTGTCGCCACAGTAATTTCACTGCACGCGGTACCGTGTTTAAAGACACTCCGGTGGCATAAAGGACATTCCCTTTGGGTATCTTGCAAGGATGAAGGTCCCGTCGAGTTGCTTGGAACTGCCGATCTTTAGGATTCTTCCTCGTCTCGCTCCGAAACCAAGTTTTATCATCTCCGGTGGATGGTCTGATACTATGGCACATTGACACCATATGCTACCGTACTACAGCTCGTATGACGTTGTCGACCGGTGTATTTTCCCTTGTTAAGACGAGAATAGCGAAGACGTTCAAAAGAGATTGAAACTACGTTAATCGACTGCTGCTCGAGACGTTTTAAATCACAGTTGTGCACGGATGCTTACGCAAAACAAAAATGTTCTACCTGAGATGCAAGAGACTGAAGCGAAAGAGAAGCGTATTTTCTTTCTTAATATGTTGAACAGGTTGGAAATAACATTTTTGTCATAAATGTATAAAATTTAATTTACTCATTTCTGTAATGAATGCATAAAATCCGCAGTGCGCTGATTGTTCACAATAAAAGGACCAAACACGAAAGGAAACTGGTGTAAGCTTTATGAAAATTAAAAAATTCAATTTATTTAGGTGTTCTGTGGTTTTTATTATAACAAACGCTTTAATGTGTGTGAAGAGATTCATTTCATCATTTTCCACGGAATGCATTTTCAGATATGTGCATAAGTCCTGTTGCGGCCGTTTCAAGCGGAATTTTATCTCGAAAATAAATTTTTGTTACACATGCTTTTTACGTCATCTTATAGTCTCGCTTTTCCTCTTTCGAACGCGGTTTGTATTTTCTCATTTGGGTAAAAAGGTGTCGTTAGAATAAAAACTATGAAGTATCATTCTAGGGCCTTTCTAAAATTTTGTATAAATTTTTTGCAGATACTTTTAAGTGTATTATTTTATACCAAATGTTCTAGAGAAGTATACCAGTTAAGGGTTGTACATGTGCAGCCGAGAAGCGTATATTTGTGCTGTAGAATTCTGTCGAAGTGAAACTTGTTTATAATATTGAGTATGTTATAAATACGATACCGAAACTAACAATGAGACATGGAAAATGTATTTTCACATCAGTTTTGACTGCAAACTTTAAAAAACACAATCGGAAGTTGTCGGGTCTGATCTGGTGACTTGAAACTGATTCTCGCGACCGCGACCGTCGGGGAAAAAAATTGTTCGCGGAAGAACCATGCGGGAAAATTGGTTTTCTACTTCCGAGGATTGTGTAATGCGATTAGCGGACCGGCCGCGACACGCAAACGCGCTCGATACATATGTACCGGATCCCGGGGAAACGACATCTACAAAATGGAACTATTTTTCACGGAACAGCGAGCCGATGTAACCGGAAGAACTTCCAGTGAAAAATTTTACGTGCCCGGCCTGAAACTGCAGTTTCACAGTTTTGATCGAAACGCGGCGATAACTCATGCCGGATTTACAATCCGTGCTTGTTTCACGGTGGCGAACCGACAGAGTCACGAGGAAAACTTCGCTACACCCCCGAATACTTCCGGGCTCTCCATTCGAGGCGAAACTAATCGAACAACGCTTCGTCATACGATAGCACTTCGGTGCTGGGAGCGCTCGAGCCGCGCGAAAAATTCGTGGAAAGTGTATCGGAATGCGACAAACAACCGTGGGACGCGGCCGGATCCGATTGCCACTCTTTTCGCGTCCAGATGCTCGCTCGAAAAACACAATGAGCCCGTGGACCGTTTTATCGAACTTCATCGGTGCCATCCGTTCTGCGTTTCAATTATATTCATTTTTATACGACCAGCATTTGTTACTTTTCGTAACACGGCATCGTCTCTGTGACTGTTATATCTTCGAGCGACAGTTATAGAAGAGGTACTACATTCTGCCGAACTCGTCTTGACATCAGCTACAACACTATGAAGTTAAATTATTTTTTAAAAACCACGTTTTTAAAACGGACTAAAAGGTATAAAATATATATAATTTTTAAAAACGGACTAAAAAGTATAAAATATATATGATTTAAATAAAAATACATTTTTATAAATATAATATTGTTATATTAACATAAACATAAAATATTGTTTTTCCTAGCCCCATACAGGTTCCTAACCCCATACAGATTGTGAGTTTTTAATAGCTATGAGAGAGAGAAAGAAAATAATTCTAAGATTTAAAACGAAAAACGTGGGGCGCAAGATAATATTGTAGTAAGGAGTGTAGACAGTAGCTGCCGCTGAGAAAACTCACACAACAGTTCATATCATTTGCAGTGCAATAAAATTGTTAGTGACTTAGGTGAACTATTCATGCATCAATTATCTATTGCATGCACCCACGTTTTGCGTTTTAAATCTTACAAGTATTTCTTTATATATAGCTATTAAAAATTCACAATCTGTATGGGGTTATAGGTATATATTTAGTATATATTTGTGTTTTTCTGCATAATCCATCGCATAAAAAATTAGGTGAGGCTATAGTTGAATGAAAATATTTTCCAAAATAATTCCTGCCACTCATTTCATCACTTCAAAGGACGTTTTCCAAAAAATCGAATAGAGAATTCATTTGCGAATTTCATTCATTCATGACCCACTCGAACGCATCGCATACAATCAAACGAAATTGATATGGATTTTCAATAAATGCTTCATTTTATTCGAAATCACACGGTCTCTCTGCGATAGAAAATATTCAACTGGTTCGAGAAGGTACTTTGAAAAATGAACATTTTTATGTATACAGATTTACTATTGAAATGAACATTTTTCTACGTAACCTAATTCCGCGTTCCGTTCGAATGAGCGACGTTACGGACTTTCGTAGTTTCAAATAGCATTTCTAATTTCAAGATTATACGATCACAGTTTCAGTGCCGAACTATAGTATACCTACCGCGGGGTAAACAGTATATTACGCAAATGCAGCCACCGATCAAATGGGGGAGCACGCTGGCTCGCGTTCGAAGATCCAATTGAGTCGCGGTGGGATCGGGAAGGCTTAGACGGGCCCGGAAATGAAAGTAGACCCTTTGGTTACGATAAATCATACAGCCGATTACCCACGGAGAATCCACTTTGATAAGGATTTCCCTGTGTTCTATGCCCTCGTACAAACACAGAGGTTCTTGGTAGACACGGCCTCAGAATTCACGATTCTCCCTAATGCTACGTGATTAGGAAATTGGCCGTAGGTGCATTGAATGAAAGCCTGTATTAATGAACGAAAGCTCTGTGGTCGCACAATTATTCAGACTCTACGACGAAACTCACTGGTATCCCGTTCTCGCCCGAATGCAACTATACAGAATCCAAATGGCTGCTTTGTCTTGTAAAGGTGAACAGATCAAATTAATTAATAAGTTTTATGAAAAACTGAAATTTGGTACACAGGTAGCCGTTCGCCCAAAGGGAAGCACGAACGTGCCTTTATCCCGAAAATCCTACGGGATTAAGTGCTACAAATAAATTAGTGGCATACCTCCAGAAATAAGCCAGTCGTTGATCTTTCAACGGGAATTATGCAAGTAATTTCAATAATTTTGCGATAAGGAGCTGGTTGTTATATCGTTGTTATTGTAAATATCGACTTACCTTGTAAAATATTATTGCAAAAATGAATCTTTAATCCACGGTGGTTTCAGTGACGCAAAAAGGTTTTCGACGTGTTTGCATACGTTCCAATTTGCAACGTTTTGTATGAAAAAAAGAGAATGCCTTCAGTTATCTCCCAGCTGTATCGTGAAAAACTATCTTAAACAAAAATGAACGATCGATGGCAAGTTCCGCGGTCCATTGATTAAATACCATTGAACGGGATTCGATGTTTCATAGGATGCCAGGATCGGTAAACTAGTAATACACGGTTTCCCTCTTTTTGCAACGATATGTACAACGATAGAAGCAATATGAACTGGTCGGAAACTCGAATGGGATTTTCAGTCGGCTCTCCACAGTCTCTTTGATTAAAGGCAACGATACGGTGTTCGTTATACAGAGCTCTCGGTCAGAGAGACACCCGAAACTCGTCGGACAGGAGCGAATTTTTCGGTATAATTAGTGCCGGACGAAAAACCGAGAGGGAAATGCGGCTCACGTCCCCGAGACGAACGAGACGTTCAGGCAAGGAGGACGTGATTTCCATTCTACGACGAGCGCTCCTTTCTATTGCGATCGTGCGGAACTTTGGTTAAATGATGTGTGTAACCGAACACCGTTCTTGCTGTAACTTGCATCTTGCGAGCGAATTGCAATAAGAATATCGTCGCTTTGATTGTATCGCGAAGTAGTAAAATTTCACTCGATATAACAGAAAATTTATCCCCTTGCCGTATCATTTTCTTTACAGTTGCGGCGACTAAAGTGTCTCGATCCTCAAAAATATCGTAGAAAAGAAAAGAGTATTTATATTTTTTGTATGGCTATATCTACTTTAATGCTTAAATATTGATTGCAAACGAATCAAACTTTATTTCATTTAAAAAGAAAAGCGTAATATTTATTAGCCTTCGTTTAAAATCTTCATGACGAGCGTGACTCGTTAAAATACAGCAAGGGGTTAATACGGATCGTGGTCAGACAAATCTGTGCTCGATCAAGACGTGCGTAACCGCACACAGTTCTTGCTGTAACTTGCATCTTGCGAGCGAATTGCAATAGGAATATCGTCGCTTTGATAGTACCACGAATTCGTAAAATTCCACCGTGTATAACAGAAAATTTCATGCGGACCGTGGTCAGATAAATCTGTGCTCGATCAAGACGGTGTCGGTGAATAATGGATGAAATTCAGTGATTGAACTGAACCCGGTCAACCTAATATCTTCAGGTCGGTTCCAGCTGGATATAAGGAAGGCAAGGGTTTAAGAAGTATGGGACAATCAATGCAGTCGGTTCCATAGGTCCGTATCTCTTATCGTGGGGGTACGACACGCGAGGGAGCTAAGGTTCATATGAAATACGGTAGCCGACCGGTTAATCTAGCATCTGCTGCCAGCGTTCAAAGTTTAAACGCTTCCGTGACCGCCTTTCAATAACCCGGAAGATAAAGCGAATCCGCGTTTCCTCTTTACATGGAAAGTTTCCTCGATGAAACCGCGAGATTCCGCGCGCGGCTCGGCTGCGGGTCCCGTGGAACGGAATCTTTGCCGGACGGAAGATGTTTGCCAGGCGTGGTACTCTCGCCGCGTTACAGATTGCACGGATCGCGCGATGAAGATAAATTGTTTTCACGGAAAACTGCCAGTCAGTTGGCCTCGATAACCGAAAGAAAACGCGACGCAGATTGCTCGTGTTCCTGTCCCGCTTCACCGTCGGCCCTTCGGAAACCGCCCCTCCCCCTCCTAACGCGCCGCCGCGCCTCGCCGAGGGAGCGGATCAATTCCACTCTGTTTGTCTTTGAACATGATGGGAATTTATGGTAGGGAGCTGCACACTCCGCTTGCGGGTCCCCGTCGCAGCAGCAGATGGTTACAGCGACGCGCTGAGATAAGACCGAGACAAATTCTCAAAACGACCGGGACGCCGAGACGCGCGACGCGGGGAAACGAGCGGGAAGACAAGCCGATGCGACACACGAAAATTCGTCAGGAGGAAGACCGATGCAGCGCAAACGCTACCTCTACGAACGCTGGGACCTGGGACGTGCTCGTTTAGCTACCCTTTTAATGCCTTCTCGGCGTTCTACTCGCCGGAACAAATGTACCGACTTTGTAACACATCGCGCTCCGTCACACGATGGATCTCTGTCGAGGCTTAGCTCCCGCTGCTGGTTCGGAAACGAGCCTCGATTCTTATTGGGCTCGCATTCGTCGAGACGCGATCGCTCCCCCGTCTACCACCTCGATGTCCTATCGTTTATCATTTGGCCCGAGAGAGACAGAGGCAGTTTGTTGCAGCCGATCCCCTTGTAATACAATATTCTGATAAACGCGGTGCAAGAATCGCGGCTGTCCTTTTATAGCACTGTCGCTGCCACGTTGATCATATGTGGGTGACACGATTCTTCGTCTATCTTTAACCATTTGCGGTCCTCCTATTTCTGAACCTGCCGCGACGTAGTATACTTCAACTGCAGTTCCATATGTCACTTTACTAATCTATTTAGGACAGTTCGGAACTGTTACAATTGACGTTTACGGTTCAAAAAAATACTTGACACGTATTTTTTCATAGCTGCCGACATTCATGTTAAGGGGGTGAAACATCCATTTCGTTGAACATCTCCGAAACTACTATCGGGCCTAGACGAAAATTAATGGAAAATTGAATGACGTGTCTCTTAGTGTAAACTGATGTTTAAAAGAATAATTTGTTGTATACCATTTCTGTTGTATATTGATGTTTGAATACTAATCCGGCATGACTGTCAGAGATTTTGTCTCCGCAGATTCATATAAAAATATGACATAGCCGGGAGCAAGCTCTGCTGCTTGCAATTTCTACAATCCTCTTCACTTATTTATCCCGTGTCATCAATTTTATCTGTTTCGTTCGCTTCATATAAATCGCCTATTTCGCCCCCGGTCTTTTTATTCGTCTATGTCGCGTAGCTTGTCCGCCCCCTCCGCTCCCACGCACCCGCATTTTTCAGCTCGTCCGAATGAGCACAATATCGTTTGCACTGTCTCTTAATACTGTTCGCGCGCAGGGACTGGAACTCGACGCTTTTCACTCGGTCGAGAGTGCCGGTCGATCCCGGACAAATTGAAAATTACCTCGACGATCGACCACCACGGGCTTCTCGCGCCGCGCCGTGGCCTTTTAATTCTTTACGATCGTTTTATCGCGTCTTGGTTAATTCAACGTTCCATTTCGCTTTACTTGCCGGCCAAGGTGGATCGAGTGGCCCCCGCGGATAATTAAAGTTTAGAGTATTTCGACCAGTCGCCGGGTATTAATGGAATTTATAATAGTTCTTTTATCTGACCACTTGAACCGTAAGGACCTCCAACTTTGCGGTTCGGGTCGAGACACCTCCCCGACTCGGAATTAAGGGGTACACCGTAAAACAAGTTTTAAATTATTAGTGATATTAAACATTTACTTCTGTAATTGTTAAACAAAACGAGAACATGTTTCTAGAAGATATTTAGCAATAAGCTTTAGTAATATGTTTGGCCAGCAGTAAAAGTTCTATGCAAACAATGTTTTAATAATTAATGATTTTTTAATCATTCAAAACAGTAAGGAAACGGCTGTTGTTTAAAGAATGCAATCTTTTTCCTCAGATAATAATGAAGTTTAAATATTCGTAAAAATTCCGAAATTCGAGGGACCAACTCATTTTTGGGTGACTCTTTGCGTGCTGACCTAACGCTGTTACCCGGTACTGTATGTCAGAGATATTTCAAACGTGATCTCATGATTGCTTCTGCCATTAAAAATCGATCTATCGTTCCCGTGGAGAGGCGAGTGCTCGAAATCGATTCCGTTACCAAAGGAAACCGTCAGCAGCCCTGACCGATCGTTATCCCCGGAAGGAAATTCACGGCGGACTAGTTCGGAACTTTCATTCGATCAAGGGAAACAAAGCGTATTTCCGTGGCGCAAAGAAAGTCGCTTCCTCGCTGGAGGAGCTCTCCCCGTCCAGTAAACATATTTACATAGAACTCGAGCAGAAGGTTCCGCCGTGTTCCCCGACACGATGACGTGCCCGATTTACAATTAGAAAGTTCCCCGTTCGTAAAGACTTCCGGCACGTCTGGCATAAGTTCACCGTGTTCGGCCTTCCACCCTAATCAATGTCGGAATGATTCAATAAACGTTCCATAAACCGCCGAGCCCTGTTGGCTCGCGCCGCAACGTAAGCTCGCGATGCCGCGCGCAACGTTTATTATTTCATCGAAGTTTGATTACACGTGATCGAACCAGCCGTCAACGTGCACGTCGTTTTATCTCTCGGAAAATGTTTTGACGCCGCCGAGTGAGCCAGGACGCGGCTGGAAGTATGGTTTTTCGTGTACACCTCTGTGAACTTTCGTAATTAGTAGAGCCCGTATGTTTAGTCCATGTAAAATCCACGCGCGGATAAATTTCAACGAAATTCACTCGTTCAAATGTCCACGATAAATTTCAATCATTTTATTTTTCGGAACATCTCCTTCAGATTTATTGATAACTACAGTACAGCATTAATTTCTCCGGTTTTGTTCATATAAGCTAAAAAATCCGATGTCATTCTGGGATCATGATTATTCCGCAATATTAACCTCAAGGAACCTAGAAACATTGTCTGCTCGAGGAAGAGTATCCGACCAGAGTTTGATTTTTAATTTAATTAATAATCATATTGATTGTTCCTCTATACTTGCGCAAATCAATTTCTATGTACCAGAGAACTAGAGCAGGATTTCAAACACTTAAAGCCAGATCTACTTGTGGATTAATTAATCCAATAAATCTCGCATTACTGCAGACTCTAGCACTCTCTATAATCGTATTGATTTCTTTACTGAGTCTTTGCAAACTTTTAAAAAACAATTACGCAGGATTATAGGATAATACCATATCGTTTGTACCATTAGTTTCTGTGCACGTCCCTTCTTTGTTATTATACGTGTAGTCCTTCATTTTTATTTTTTTCTATTGTAAACATTTATGTAAGAGGACTTCGGTCCGTCTATAATAATAATAATAACTGGCATTCATTAAAATAAATATTCATTTGCAGTAGAACGTAAAAATAGGACTTTCGAGGGCGATAGAAAAACCCTATCTTTGCATTATCGAGAAACGAGAAGACGCATCCTAGAAAAACGAGTCTACCCCCTTAATTTCCGCGGTCTGGCGACACCGGCTCCCACTGGGGCTCACAGGACCCGAATCTGAGTAAGAAAGCACCAGACCCGGCCCGAGGATACTGGAATGACCGAGATTGGCCCGACCTGGCCTCGTTCGAGAGGCTTTCTACAGTCGGTTTTATAAGGTTCTTTCATCGAGAGGGCCACGGAACAATGGCGCATCATTATCGACATGGTTCAGGGCGCGGGGCTCGAAGCTTATCGCCTGTTGCCAACCTAACTCGTTCTCATTTAACTTTCGCAATACTCGTCGTCTCGCTGACGGAAGTGTGTCCCGCGCGCGAACTTTCCGATCGTCCGCCGAAACTTCTCCGGGCACCGTAACTGATTTCGACGGCAATTTCTCTTAATATCGCCCGGGCGGGACCCGAGCCGGCTCGCCTCTGAATATCTACGAGAAGTCGTGATCTCGCTTTATTACCAGGCCATTATTCTTTAACGATCCTCGGAGAAACTTCCTTACGATTAGGAGAATGCCCAACGTTTGTCGCCACGGCGGAATTGAAACAAATTCACTCGGGACTGTTAATACCCGCGCGCGCACCCTTTACGCGCGTGGTCGCGTTTTTTCGTTTTACTCCGCCCATTAACACACGTTCATTGCGCCAGTAATCTTGGTAATACCATTATGTTATCACCGTGCTAAATTCCCGCGGCTCTTTTTTCCCGGCCTCCGCACGGTATTAGACGTGGAAATTAATTCGATCGCGGTTACTTCAGCCGTTTTTAATAACTACTTTATATTCAAATATCTGCTCGCGTTATGGCCGTTTTAACGCGTCGACTATCGAGCTCAGAAAAATCCCGCGGAGTCGAAGCAATTTCGATAATGAAACCGAAATTGTAGAATCTAAATTTATCGACGTGGGATTACAGATAACATTATCGAGTGATAAATTTGACTAGGATAATGGAGAACCTAGATAAATCTATTCTTAAGAAGGTATTTCCATTTAGACAATTTATGAGGTCAACAATGGTCAGGTTATAGGTGAAGTGTTTAAAAATTTGGTATCTCTATTATTATTTAAATTATTATATAATTCCAGGCCCCCCCCCCACACACACACAGTGTGAAAAATTCAGAGCTCGAAGAATTCACGTTTCCTCAAATTTTCACTGAATTCGGTAGCACAAGTGAACGCTACCAACTTCGTCGGAAGTACACCGTCGAGCTAGCGCAAGTATCACTTCGGTCCGAAACTCTCTTCCCGTCGAGACCACCGAAGCAATATGTCAACGAAGGTGCTAAGATCGAACGATGTTCGATCAACTCTTCACCGACGAATCTGTTTTCTCGCCCGCGATAAAGGAGCGTCTCACGTTCCCGTGACCGAACCCATGCTTATTCCGTCGGTGACAGTTTTCTCGATCTTCCGGCGACGCGCGACGGCGTCCCTCGGAAAAGAAAAATAGCTGATTCTCGCGAGACGATGCGAGAGCCGGGGACTGGCACGGTAAAAGTTTCGAAGCTGGACCGGTAAAGAGACAACGGGGAAAGGCAATAAAATAATGGAGCCCGGGCAGGAAGAGGAATCGACTCGGAACCAAAACGTGGAAAACATTCTAAGCTGCCCGGGTCCCGAAATGTTTATATGTACTTCGAATGAAAGTGGCGCCAGATTAAGACGTTTCTCCCACTCTACCCTCCCCCCTCTGCGACGCTGTTCCCACGACACGATCACGTGACTCATCGGTCACCAATCATCAATTCAGTATCGAAAATTAATACCAAATACCTTACACTTCAATGCGTATCGATATTTCCAATTGAGTACTTTGGTATCAAATTGATTGAATATCATCAATCGTATCGGTATCGGTCCGATCACTAGTCGAAGCTAACAATTTCACTGAGACAATTATGCGAAGACAATTACATTTGTAACGAGAATTTTTGTACCATAATCTTACGTAGATAAGTTTGCTCGTCACGACCAGTTATATCCAAATTATTATTATTGTTTTATTTCAAATTTTTAAATCATGAGCATGTAGGGAGACGTAATATTTAAATAAAAAAAGTTTGGTCGCAGTCAACGTGAATGCGATATCGACGCGACAAAATGGAAGAATTATTTGTTGAACTTCAGGTGCAATAAATTTAGAATTACTTACGAAGCTTCCCTACATCTCGGAGATTGTAATAAACCCGACTGTTCTTCTCAGAATAGTGGACGTATTATCAGCGGCGCAAAACGGGACCAGTTAAATCGGTCGAAATGGCTCCCCAAGATGGTGGTAGAGGACAGAGAGCAGCGAAGCTCGAGAAGAATTCCTTTTCCCTTGACACCAGCTAGGTGCTTGCCAGCTTGCTGCTAGTCACTAAATTCTTGAGTAACGATCATCTCGCGATACCTTACTCGCCGTTCGTCTACAACCGGTTCTCCTCGTTGCTGGATAACATTAGAGCTTTGGTACCGTGCCAAGATACATCTGCCAGCACTCACCGAACCCACGTACACGATTCCTCTGTGTATATCTTGAGTCTTCGCCGCCACCCATCCTTGGTGGCTTCCATCCCTGAAACCGAAACCAACCGCCTCGCTCGTCGCCCTGATTCGATCTTCTTCTTCGCCGCGTCCTTTTTCGTTCGTTTCTCCGCCGTTGTTCGCGTGCCGTTACGTCTTGATCGATTCCCCGTCCATTTCGACTCCGTTTCCGTCAGCTTTTCAGTTCGAACGCGTCCGATCGTCTAATGAAGTCGTCGCCGATTGGCACTCGTCTAGTTCTCGTAACCACGATTTTATTTTGCAGGTTTTGCACTCTAAATGCATCCTTTTGCAAGTCTTACAAACAAAGTATTTTCGAGTACGGTTTGTAAAAAAAATCAAATGTAAATGAATTGGTAAGAAGTTCAAAATTTTATTTATTGCGAAGATGTGCACATCAAATGTACATCATTTATAGCAAAATTAAGTATATGAAATTCCAAATTCTTGAAAAATTTTTTAAATTGAAGGTGTCACTGCATAATTTCTCCTCTATTGAAATCATTATTGGAAGAAATAACATTCAATTATTTTGCATAAAGATCCGCAGTCTAGTAATTACCAATTGATTAACTTTCATTGTAGAAATTTTCTGATTAATAAGTTTTGTCCATGGTGACCTCTTCTGAACTCAAGAAAGACGCTTTCAATTTCGAAACAAAAATGTTTTTTCATCTCCGGTATCATCATTAATCGGTTCAAGCTGATCCCGTTACTTCGGCGAGCCTGTTCGAACAGATTCGGCGGGTGGGAAAATAAATCAGGGGATCGACGTGAAAACGAAAAAATTGAAAAACAGCGAACGTTCGATTCTACCCGCGGTGGATCGATCGCGACGCATAAAGCGCTCGCGAGTTCAATCCTACGAGACGTCTCTCTCTCCCGGTGGTATGATTAACGTGATGAAAACGCCGCTTTTTACCAGGCTACGGACCGAATGAACGAAGTTCCTGAATGCGTTCATGCCTTTTTATCCTTGCTCGCTCGAGCTGGCCCCCCTGTTCCCGCGCGCGGGCTTGCGCCCTAGCCCGCAGAGGCCCGTTCTTTTTATCTCTTTCCGATCCGTCCTCAGTTTCGTTCTCTTTCTCGCCATCGTTCCGCCCAGATGCCAGGACAGAAGGAAAAGAGGCGAGCGGAAAAGCGAAAAGTGAATACTGGGAAATGTGATTCGTGAAGTACGGCCGTGGCTGCGGGGCTTTGCATTACCATTTTGGCCGGTGGCCAACCCTTCGCCCCCTCACAGGCACGAGCAACGAGGATTCCTCAAGAGGAGATAAGGCAGAGGTTCTTCTATCGTTCGCCCGCGGTTCGATTCGGTCGGCACACCCGCTAGATAAATACACCCGCGGGAGGGTAACCGACGCCTGTCCAGGCCTCACCGACGGCTTCGGGATTTCCGCGGATTTACAGCCCGGAATTTTTGATCGTAATCAACCGACCGCATCTGCCGTTCAGGCCGCGCCGAGGCGATCCGAGAGGCAGTACGCTGCGAATGTCGCACAGCGAGGCGAGCAAAAGTCTATTTTCGATACATTGTAAGCTGGAAAAAATTCATGTTACTTGACAGGGATTTGCTTGTATTGCACAACAGAGGTGTACTAATTCCATTACATTGTAATTCAACTACACAATTGAATTACGTTGTATTTCAATTATACAGTAATTCAACTACGTCGTAAGTAAATTACATAATTCAAACCTTTCAAGTAATTGAAATGCAATATAATTAAAATACAGCTCTCCAAATTATAAACCAGAACTTCGAAGAAGTTCGAATTACATTGTAATTTAATTACAATTGTAATTTTACTCCAATTGCACTTACGAGTTACATTGTAATTTAATTGAATGAGGATCTGAATTATAAATTACGATATGACTGAATTACAATGTAATTCAATTACTCTGTAATTATAATTCCTGGAGTAATTCAATTGTAATTCTGCACAACTCTGCTACACACAGGGAGTTTCAAAATTATTTAGAGATTAACATTGAATCCCAAGGTCAAAATTGTTTTTACTGCATCCTATAGTGACGCTGATTCTCTATGGTGATTGATTTTCGTCCTATTTCCAGCCATAGAATTGACCTGACCTAATTTGTACCATGGTACAACTGATGATGTAATTTGCTATGTCCTGTCCAACAGATGACCCAATCCAAGAGGTAAATACATGAAATACGAGGCGGTCAAATATTTTGTATTATTACAAACGTGTTAATAACGAATCGATAAATATTCATTTATTCATTAATTCATGAATTATGTAACTAAACTACAGAGCAAATGAAAATTCATTAATTCGTAATCGAACGTCTAGTGTGAATCGTTTTAACATGTTCACAATAATACAAAATATTTGATCTTCTTCTATTATATGTCTTTACTCAATCTGGATTGGTTCATCTGTTAGACAGCTCGTACCAAATTACACACATCATCAGCAGCAGCATTTGAGATCGATAGCAATGAATTTTCAACGAAATTCAACCACCGGTCCCCTGCACTCCCTGCCAAGATGTGGTGAAGAAGGGTCCGCCGTTCATGGGTTGAGTTATAATTGGAAGTGCTAGAGGAATTTCGTTCGCATTTCCGAGGATCTGGTACACGGGGGGAGGAGGTAGTTTCAGAGTTTCTTTCGCACGCGTCGCAGATTCTGCGGTAACCGGAAGCGACGGCATCGATACCGTCGCGGGGAAGATTGGTATCGACGGTGTACGGGAATCATAAGAATGCTCGGCTGTTTGCATACGGAGGAAAGAAATCTCGAATTTATCTGTTCCGCGAGACGCGGAAACGTGATTCGAGCGGCGCGACGTCGGCGGATGAAGACGCTCGGAACCGTGGATTCCTCGAGAAATCCTTCTAGTCCGCGGCACACGTTGTGAATAACGATAAATGAACTTTCTATTTGTACACGCTCGCTAAAGGCGCGCGATGTTAAAATAGTTCGCGATCCACGGTCGCAGTCTGGCCCGCGGTGGATTGTTTCCCATATAACAGAAACGTCCCCATGTGCGTCGTTCCCATCCACGATCTTTGAGCGTCAACCACTGTCCATTTAGATCGTTAGTCACCGCGCCCCCCACGAATACGAAGACAAATGAAACAAACCGGGCTCTCCCGGCTGGAAAAAGTGGACGTCAGAATTGAAACGAATTGTACGTGATACAGAACGGACCGGAATGATCGCAGAAAAACTGTTCTCTTCGTTTCCGCCGTGCCGGCATTCCTGAGACGTCTTTCAGTGCTAAGCCCAGCGTTTCGGAGATACGTGATCACCGAGCAACCTTGATTCCCTTCGATGTCCGACGTAATCCTGAGTCATGGTCGCTCGAGTGCTTCATCAATCGTTCCCCCATACAGTGGCTGTATTTTTTTTAAGTCGCTGTTGCAGTTCTCGGTGGTCGCCAATTAAATTTTATCAGGTACGCTGCATATTGTTTGGTTTTCCACCGGTTGTGTTTCTTTCACCTTTGCATTCGTCATTCCGAATCAATTTTGTAGAATTTTCAAATTGGCGGAAGGAGTAGACATAAATGCAGCAATTAAGAGCAACCATATTTTAATTCACAGCTTCTCGAGTGTGAAAATGCAGCGAATACGCGTGCTATTATGTATTAGATAGGAATCGTTCGACGTGTCTGACCATGACCAACCAATTCTACTTACTGCGTATACTAAAGCATAACGTTTAAACTCAATTTTCTGGAAAACGAGGCGTCAATTTATCCTGATTTCGTGTCAGACGAAACTTGTATGTTTTCGAGGGTGGCATAATTCCATGTTAATAGTTTTCTCGTAGGTGGCCGCTGTAGAGGTCATATGAAGGTCAACTCCGTTTCTCAAATTAGAATGACATACTTTTCTACGTACTATCTAATAGGGCGTTTTAAGACGCGTTCAAGGAACTAAGACTCAAGGTTATTCAAGGTCGTCGAAGGTCAACTGCGATGGAAAATATTTTACATTGAGGAACATGAGCAGGGACATGAGGAACATGAGCAGGGACATGAGGAACATGATAATCGAGGTTCTGCTTTTGATTATGAATTCGTCTAAGTACGAATAATCATCTCCACGAATTTTCAAGTTCTGCTGCCCGGTCAAGTTTCATGGAGTTTCCGGAGATGCCGAAAAATTTGGTTTTCGCGAATCTAGGGCGTCGCGCGGCGGTCTTCGCGAGTAAAAGAATCTTTGCAGCCAGACCACGATCGGGACTGCCCTTTCCCTACGTGTCTATCAAATTCTCCTCGTCTAACAAAGTTTGTACACAAGCTGGCTGCGGCGGCGCGGACCAGGAATGAGTTTACATTGAGTTTACTCGGGAAGAAGATAGTTTGCGTATCGAAACGGTTTTCTCGCGGACCGGCTCTTCCTCGAGGAACTTCTCCTGACCATACCCCAGCCCCGTGTTTCGCTTTTTCGAAATATCTGGTTTGCCTTGCGTTCAACTATTTACCTTTTTTTCCCCGTAGTCGGAACCGCGGCGTTGGTTCCCAGGATGTGTTTTTAATTGGACCGCGCGGCCACTCGCAAATTACACGGCGAACCAATATTTGCACAGATCTCGCTCCGCTTTTTTAAAAACCCTGGCCGCATAGACGCACGCTCCCGCTCGCTCCCCAGCACTGGCACCAAGAAGAACGAGGCGAATAACTAGCCCGGGATGGTGAACAGATAGATACAATGGAACCACGGAAATATGTACGCCGCTGCTGGGAATTCATGAATTAATCCGATGTCTTGTTAATATTGACTGTGTAACGCCGCGGTGTTATTCGGTTAATATTGATTATACCGCGTATGAATCTGGTCACAGTTAGATCTGCATTTCTTCGCATAACTGGTGTGTGTGCTACATAAATTTTGCGTAGTCTAAATAAGGTAGAAAAGTGGAATTGTTGTTGATTTTACCTTATCATTCAGTGGCGGCAGACAAATTGAAAAAGTTTCGTTTGTGTCATTCAATTTTCTCTTCTTTACTTTGGCAGTAGCAAAACTGGAATAAATTTTTATCTTACCAAATGTCTGTTTAATCAGCCAGATAAAAAGATTCTTCATATTTCTCGTAGAATAGGAATTTATGAAAAAATATTTTTCTTTTAGTCGAAAAAAACAAGTTGACCTTGAGGACGCGTAGAAAAATGGAATTGTTGTTGATTATACTTTATCATTCAGTGGAACCAGACAAATTTAAAAAATTTCGTTTATGTCATTGAAATTTCCATTCTCAATTATGTGGGAGTAGCAAAACTGAAATAAATTTTTATTTTACCATTGTCACTTTAACAAGTCTGATAAAAAGATTCTTCATTTTTCTCGTAGAAAAGAAAACTATAAAATGATATATTTTTCGATTTGGAAAAAGCAAGTTGTCTTTCAAATGACCTTAAGGCTGCCTAGCAAATAAAGAATAAATCGGACAGTTGTATTACCTTCTCGAAACCAAATTGTATTAAACAATTTTCCGAAAATTATGTTGTTTTCGAGATATTTAGACGTGAAATTTACAAATCTACACAAATGTCGAATCGTCCTATACGTTTGACGACGCGCGACGAGTGACACGAGAGAGGTGAGAGGTCTCTTTGCGGTTTCACCGTTCGAGGATCGAATAAACCCCTCGAAAGCCTTTCATACCCTTTAAAGAAAGCTGGCACGGGTCGGGCTTTGAAATGGACCTTGGCACCCGAATCACCGGCGTCACAATGCGAACGCGGTACCGTACGCGGAACGCTCCTTTATCAGAGACTATGCAGGAGAACGTCCCACCGCATTAAGCCAAATTTCCGCGTATTATCGTCTCTTTGGTTGCCCACCGTTTTTCCGAAGATGCCGGGCCACTCTATGGACCAGATATTGGAGAGCGCCGTTTATTATTAAAATAGGGAGAGAGAGGAGCTTTCGCAAGCTCCTTTTTAAACTACGCGAGCCCCCTGTCGAGAAGTCACGACTGAATAGAACTTGTATGCATTTATGAACAAATGGCTTGGGTGAAATATAAAACAGCAAAAGATTTAAAAAATTCAAAAGTGTTCTAATGCTGCTTTTAATGTAACAAAGTCGTGAAGGGATAAAATAGATTGTTATGTTGCTGCTGCTTCAAAACATTTTTATTTTGCATTTGTAGCGGAGTGTTTAATCACGATTCTATTGTATTCGTGTGTAAATAAATCTACACTTATTATTTTTAAAAGACATGCCAGATTTAATATTAAATTCAGTATGAAACGAGATTTTTGCGACGCATATTAATAAATGATTAAACTAAATTGAGATTAATTTTTTGCAGAGAAAACTTTATTCTGAATAATTTTATATGTTCACCTCAGTATGCTTTATTACTCGTGGAAATGAGCATTAAAGTTTAATCCTTTCGCCATTAACATTTCTCGAATTACCTCGATATTACTGCAATTCAGAATATTATAAGCAAAAATGTTCGTGTTCGGTATTTTTAGACAACTGCAAATGTTTTATTTCAGTCACGTATACGTATTAAATAAAATATAATACGTAAAGCAGATTATTACAATTTAATTGCGTTTCTTGCTCGTGTATCTGAATTGTCAATAATTCGAAATGTAGATGTTATAAAACCATCTGCTTCGTGCATGTTTGTATTTTTTTACATTAATTAAATAATTGAAGGCAACAAAATTCAAAAATAATTTCGTTTGCATCGTTATTCGTGCAGCGTTTGCAAAATGAAATAGTGCAGCATTGCGTTCCGATAACGTTTGTATTTTATCATTATTTAATGAAAACACGCTGTTCGGTAACAACAAAGTTCGAAATATTGATCGTATTTTTGTTTCCATCAAACTTGTAAATTGTTTCGTTATATTTGAGATCAACAAATCGTGTTCTCCGTTTAAATTTATTCTCACAGTTTAAATGGGTTCATCATCTCAAGCATTTACAGTATTTGAAACAAAGAATGGTTGAAATGAGGAACGAGGGTCGAGTGCCGCATCTAACGCAATAACCGATGGCAATCCCATATTTTCAAATAGCATCACACAAATTTTTATTCATTAGATCTTTTCATTCGTTCAATTTTTGCATTTCCCTTTCCGGTATAATCCTGTATCAAAGGGAAAGTACATCCATTGAATTCATCAAAACTTTTGATTCAAAAGGTACAGTCGAAATAATCCCGGCTTGCAAACGGTTAAAACGGGTTTGATTTCGGGTGAGGAATTTTTTAAAGGAATTACACAACAAATTGTGCTATTAGCAGTGAGCAGTGAGAAATGTTTCCAAAAGTTAATGCCATCGACAAGCGAATTTTCTGAATAAGTTATAACTATATAAAGCGGTGTAAGTTAAAATTGAAAATACCGAGTTTATATCAATTTCACATCACTTTATATTTTAAACTAAATTGATTCAAAGTAATTTTTACTTTGAAAATGAACTGTTAGATAGAGAGCTTGTTATTTCAACATTATATGACTTAAATCATTTTCATAATTATGGGCACAAGCATATATTCTTTCAAAATGTAACAATATAAAAAGAAACACAATTTGTTGATTTAAAACCTAAAGAAAAAATGAGCATTACCGTAGCATCTTTTGTACCTCTAGTTTCCCGGATCGTGAAAGGCTGAAACGTCTATAACGTGATGCAAGACTCGTTTTATACACCAATGTAAACATTAATTTGTTCGCTGCACATTAAGATTTGAAGTTTTTTTTATAATAATTTCGTCGTAATAACGCCGAGATCTAATTAAGATATAATATAGCAGAGACAGGTCAACCGTTTGAGGGGTAAAGTTTTGAAACGAGAGTCGACTCGAATTCCTTTTTTCCCGTAGAATATAATTTACGAGGGCTTGATAAGTTTAATTAAGAGATTTTTTCAGACAAGCGCTGGAAACGCAACGCCGGCCGAGGATTATTAAAACTTTTTCACCGAGGCGACATTTTAATAGAACGCACGAGTGTCCGAGCGAACATCAATCATCAAGCATCTGAGAAAGCCTTCATCGGATCGGAAGCTGTTCCGTCTTCGATAGTTCGAAGATTCGTGGCAAACTTCGGGCGACAGTATTTCCGAACGATTTTGGTCTTCTTGGTGGGAAATAATTTGACGCCCTGTTCAAAATCGCATTTAAATCTCACACAAGCTTTGATCGATCCTAGGACAAGGGTTGACACTCCCCTAAGGCTGACTCGGGGGTAGCATCGATCAGACAGGAACGTATCCATGCGGCATAGAGCCTATATCAGACAGTTGGGCAGTAATTAATTCTTTTGCGATCTCTTATTTAATGTAATCATAGTAACTGTAATCATTAGACTGCGGATCTTTATGCAAAATAAAAATTGTCTGTATCGATTGCAAGGGATAGGAAAAGCAAACAGAATGTAATTTCTTCCCTCAATATAATTTGGATATACATCTTCAATTTTCAAAAATTTTCTTACAATTTTTAATTTCATCTTCTCAATATTCCTATAAATGCATAACGTTCCGCAGGATAGTAATCATTAATCTCAGTACTTTTTAAATGAATCAATGATTAATTATATTTTATACAGACCTGTAATCAGAGTTGTGCTGATTCAATTACATTGTATTTCAATTATTTATATAGTAATTCAACTACGTCGTAACTGAATTACATAATTCAAACGTTTCAATTAAATTCAATTACTAAGTATTTTAATCAGATGTGTAACTGAAATACAATATAGTTAACATACAGCTCTCCAAATTATAACCCGGAACTTTCAAGAGAGAAGTGCGATATATTTTTATGTTTTTCTTTCACATACTTGTTTGCTGTGTATGCGGCGTAGTTTCTATTCCTCGTCCTTGTTCATAGTACGTAACGCTATTTTATCATTGTACTCCAATTGCAATTACGAATTACATTGTAATTTAATTGAACGAAGATCTGAATTATAAATTATAATATGACTGAATTACGATGTAATTCAATTACTTTGTATGTAATTATAATTCCTGGAGTAATTCAATTGTAATTCTGCACAACTCTGCCTGTAATGTATATCTGTAATTATAATGTATACCGACAGGGGATAGGCCACGCCCATTATAAGTAATCACAAACAAACCGCAAGATACGTTCTCTCTCCCCGCAAAGTAAATAGAAATAAGAATACTAAACAAGCTAGTTTGTGTAGTGAACGTATTATTATTGCGGCCACTGTACGAGCCTGTTGTCGAAAGATTACCAAGATCTCTCTCGTGAAACGTGTTTGTTCGAGGTACGCAAACGCGGCGACATTTACACGTGAGATTGAGTTTTCTCTGGAATCACCGGAAAAATCACGAACAAACTATTAAACAGGCGTAAAGCTCGCGTCAATTCGCTCGGCGACCAGCATTCTTTCTGTTCGAATTTTATGAAGTACGAGTTCACATTTCATTGCACTGTAATAATTCTACAAAAAAAAATAACTGAGAGGTGTACAGTAACATTCCCTTATTACACCGTTCCAAAGAAAATCATTCCTGTTTTGAGAATAGAGACACGTGCAGGAAACAGTTTTGAACGCTCGAGGCGAATGGCGTGGTACGAGGACGCCATTATAATTACAATAAACAAGAAATGTTGTTCCGAAAATGTTGCTGTGTACAGTGCTTCTGCTCGGTTAAGTAGATTGTTAATACTACGGGCCAGGGAACCGGTAGGAGTTTCTTCCACTCGCTTTTGTAGAAAGTAATCCAATCCCTTTTTTAATTATAATAGCCGAACACGGAGTCTATTATTCCCTGTATTTAGAACGCGTTAACGCCACCACAAGTAATATTTACAACAATAACAATTTGCCTAATTGAAACAGGTGATTCAGTTACTTATGAAAATGGTCTGAGTCAATTCAAACTTTAAAAACAACATTTTCATTAAACCAGAGACTAATATAATTCTAAATTAAAATGTTACGTAATATAAAAATATTTTTCAATCTATTAGAAACAAGAAATATATGACCACTTTTATAGTTATGGGCACATTTGTTTCCCCACATATAAATGCAGTAGACGCAACAAATTACATATCATTCTCCGCTAAATGTCTTTCTTGTAATATCAAGAATTACGAGAGGGTCACATCTCTTCATCTAACTTTTTGACCGTTGCAAATGTTGCACGGAGAACATTCCAAAGTGATGTTACGAATCATGATTACTGCGGAACGGCACGCTGCGATATCGGCCGATTGCAGTGTCGACAGTGTAAGCGCATCATAGTTGCGTGCTCGGATCGACGCGGGTACTGGTCTGCCGTGTATCTAGAAAAATTACCATATCATGCAAATCCGTGCACGGACTGTGACACCTATGGCAAAAGGTCCTCGTGTGACGATACTCGTTCGACTGGGGGCGGTAAAAGGGGGTGGAAAAACGGTGCACTTTTGAGCCGTGGCTGATGGAGCGTGACGCGTCGCGTTGCCTGCACGCAATTCCATGGAACAACACACCGCCACGCCGGTCTATACGTCGAGTCTCGATACGCGGAAACGAGATGCGGAAAACGATATGCGTGTCTATCATTTCTGCCGGCAGTCGACTGAACGACATTATTGTACCCGCGTTGCGTTGTGTATTGCGCGAGAGGGATTACAGTCAGATCCCGTAAAAAGACATTCGCTGTAACGCTTAATGTCTGGCTTTCAAAATTGGACAATGTTTTATTGGTGTGGCTTGTCATCGAAGTTTGCGTTTGCGAACTCTTCAACCTTTCTGTAATAACTAGACTGCGGGTGTTTATGCAATTTTTAATTTTTAAAGGGAAACTTCTAGGAAGTGGGAACAAATAAAATCTTATTATTTGTGGTACAGTAAATCCTCAATCGCTGTCCAACAGCCGTGTTCTGCACGGACGACGGTAGTATAGGGACACTATTTTTTATGACTGCGTCTACTGAGACTTCAATAGAGAGCCGAACATAGAGGAGGACAGAATGACATACGGATCGTGGGCCCGAAGCGTGTCGCCTTAAAGGCCCGCGTGTTCTCACAATGTAATGCCAATTAAAAATGCTTTATTTTTCGTTACATATTTTTTATGGGACGAACTTATTTCTGACGTTTTCCTGATTAAAATAAGCCCAAACTCGATATAATTTCAACTTTATTTAGTGGTTTAATCGACGATGAAAGTTTCGGTCGCAAGGAAGGACAGCGTACGGGAAAGAAAGAGACGCGGACAGTCGCCGTCGCCGACACAGTTCAAAGAATGTCCTTTTAAGAACCACTAAATACAATTGGAATTATATCGTGTTTGGTGTCATTTTAACCATCAAAATGCCAGAAACAAGTTAATGAAAGTCCCATAAAAAAATAATGGTTCAATGTAGTGGTGTGATTGAGGATTTACTGATGAATAAAACTCTGTAGAATCTTATATTCCAGCATTTTTTGAAAATTTTTAGAAGACAACTGCATAAAGATCCTCAGTCTAGCGATAAGACTTTCGGAATGTTCCTCCCTTCAACGATTTGAATTCTTAATTAAGCGTTCGTATAAACAATATCATGCCTGTAGTATTATTTCACAAATTGCCAAATCGAACGTTACTTCTCGAACAAAACCGAAATTATATCCCGGCAACGATCGGGCATTACCATGTGAATTACGAGTCCTAGAGACTTCCCTCCTCCCAACTATTTTCTCTAATGTCTCATTTCAAATCCAGCCCCGAAGATAACTCCGTTCCGTCTACTTCAACTTCCTCAGCGAATCGCCAAATGATCCCTCATTCGGTTATCCGTAGAACCGTCGAGATCCTGCGAGAAAGTAGAAACGTTGAAGACGCGTAAATCCGATAAGATGGAGGACAGCTCCGGAAGACGACACGCGAAGAATAAACATCGTTTCCGTGTATTACCACGGTGTCTCGCGTGTCGCAACAATTTACATTTCTGATTGCTGTTTCATCCAAATTAGTACTTAGAGTCTTGCTAATGCATAATCAAAGTGTTTCAACGACACGAGGAAGGGGCTTGGGCTGGTGTCGCGTGTAGACGTGACGTTGCTGGATAGCATAAGTTCGTTACGCGGCTACTCAGTGCCTGGTGAACGAGCCACCGAGATTTCCCCGTGAAATTCGTACCCGGAGAACTTCCCCTATTGGTGGAAGCCTGGGCCGAATTTAATCCCGATATTCAATTCGACCAATCTGCATGAATCTACGGAGAATGTCTCCGCGGGCCGCGAGCGTCGATCAGAGGTGGGCTAGCTAATGACAGGTACACTGTTTGGATCTCGACAGCGTGCGCTAGCCGGCTGCAATCTGCTGAATTAGACTCCGGTCATACAGTCCCAGGAAATTTCTATCGGAACGAATCGTTTCACGCATTTCACGAAGCTTTATTGCTTGTACACTAGCTGTTATTTATTCAGAAGCAAGGAAATATTCGGGGAGAAAGTTATCTGAATTTGTACTTACCATATTCGAGTTGAGGAATGTACCAGGTAGTAGGTACGCATTGCAAATGATTCTAGTAATACATATCTCTGGTCGGCTATTAGATTTAGGACATACGAGGTACGTTAAAAAAGTAATGTGACTGATTGATTTGTTACCATGAATCGTATTCTCTTTACACCTCAAGGTTGTCACCTTCAAAATAATTCCCTTGGGCATCTACTCAGCGACGAAGACGTTGTTCCCAGTCTTCGTAGCACTTCTGGAAGGCTTCTGATGGAATACCTTTCAGCTCGTCGGTTACGCTCTTCTGGATATTATCCAAAGTGCCAAAATGACGCCCATTCAAGTGGTTTTTGATCCGGGGAATAAAAAGAAGTCACAATATCTTGCGTAAGATCTCGGGAAATATGAGCTTGTATTTGTACGAAGAATTTGGTACTTTACCGATTCACGATACAAAAGGTAAGTCATTCTATTGGAAACGAATCAATACTGTTCGTGAGATCTCGGGACATATGATCTCGAGATGACCTCCACCCACTTCGTAACATTTGCATTCTAAAATCGGCCATTTCGCATGCAACAACCTAATTAGATGAAAATCGTTCCAAATACTCTGACCTCGTGTAATCATTTCTAGCGTGTACGGACGTCGCTGAAGCATTAAAAATTGTACATTATACATTTTCATGCAGAAATTTCGAGATAGCTCCGGTGCCCGTGAATTCTCAGAGGTGATCCGTTAAGCTTAGCACACTTAACGGGAAGAAAAGCCTATTAATAAAAGCGAACGATAGTCCTGTATCGAAAAGCAATTTCGTCTAATCCGAAAATAAATTGATTAAAGTGATTTGTCGGTTAATAAAGTGAATCGATAAATAAAGTGATTTGTCGGTTCGCGCGAGGAATCGAGAAGCGCGATCCCGCGCCTCGGCTCGGACGAAATCGAAATCGTTCTCGTCCTCGAGAATTTATCCGACCATGGCATCATGCTCTCAGCTGTCTACATAAATCTTAAGGCGTTTTCTATACGCGGCTTCTCTCGGTTGCTCTTCTATCCAACGAATCCGATAAACGAGGAAATAACGCGAATATCCGCGATACATCTTCAACGAATTGAGCAAGCGCGAATGGCCGGATATAAGAGTCCGAGGGGATCTCGAAGAGAGCTCGAGGGATGAAACGAAGTGTGCCGTCCGATAATCGAAGCGGCTTTCGATTTATTTATTTATTTATTTCCGAACGGATATTGAGCTTTTTCCAGTGTAATTATAGGAAAGTGGAGACGCCGCGTGCAGAGCTCAAAATGAACGCGATGGAAACTGTATGGAAACATGATAAAAGTCAACTAACCATTCATTTAACCAGTCGAAGCTATTTTAACTTGAAAATTAAGCATTTCCACTTGTTTGAAAATTAAACATTTCCACATGTTTGAAAATTAAATATTTCCACATGCTTCAAAATTAAATATTTCCATGTGTTTGGTCAACTTGTATAAATTATATATGCTCCGAAAATTTAATTGCAATTGGTTAATTGGTTTGCGAATTATAAACGATAGAATGTAGTGAAAAGGCCGAAAATGTTAAAAAATTGCAATTTTTACCACTTTCGATCGTGTATAACTCGTAAACCAATTAACCAATTTCAATTAAATTTTCCGAGCGTACTGTATTTAATTTATACAAGCTGACCAAACAAGTCTTTTAAATTTTCGTTATTGGCCCAGCTAAAAAAGTCGTAAAAATCAATTTTTACCATTGTTTTTCACAATTCCGACCAAATGCATTTTTTTCTAATATGCATTCTAAAATGCATATTAGTTCTCTTAACAATACATAGTAGGCATACAATTTATATCAATTTTCTCCTTTTCTCGGGAATTACGATCTGCAAGAAAGTTCTAATCACTGAAACAAAATAATTCGCAAAATAAATCGTAGGGCAAGGGGTTAAAATTGCTTCGAGTCTAAAGCGTTAACAGTTCCAATGAAACAGCATCTGCCTCGGCGTACCACAACAAGGATTCCGAGCAGGCGAGTCGATATCTTCGAGAACGGGTGAAAAGGGGCGTGAATGTAGACGACTGATCGAGATGATTTCGCTATCAAGACGATTTACGGATGTCCACTGACTCGCTGACGGAAGCTGTAATGGTCAGCGAGCCCCGGTCCAATTACACCGACTGAGAACTGGTAATTGAAGCGGGAAAATCCGTAATCGGATTACAGTTCGAGAGAACGGTAATCCGAATTCTCGAACAATTAAATTTCACCGACTCGTAAATCGCGTGTCCCTGGCAGTTCTCCAAAATACAGAAAGCACGCCGTCCGCGTAGAACGAACGGCATCCCGTGTAAGAACGTCGGGAATGTGGATGATGCTTCATCGGATAGCGGGGTCTCAACACCGGGATTCACGAAGATGCCTCAAATTCGCGGAACATCGTTTCCCATCCGGCCAACGGTCTCTTGTTGCCACTCTTTTTAGCGGCTGGACCCGGCTCCTGTTGTCTTTACTCTAGAGACTGCTCGAGAGGAATCAAGGATTCCGAGATAATGGAACTTCGATGAAACTTTTTCAGGTAATTTGAAAGCACCGGCTGTAAGAAACGATGGCCTGGAAGTGCTCAAAAGTGACTCGCGAGACCGGCCTCTCGATATACCTACCCGTCCCGAAGATCCGCTTATCCTAAGTGTTAAGCAAATTTTCGGTCAGGCCGTCCGCATGGTAAACACGATTTCTCAACCGTTGCCACCATGGTTCCCTCGGATTTTTTTTTTTATTTGAGAGCCTAACCCTTCGAGGACGACGGCGATCGTCGTTCTCTTTCTCAATGATGGATATTGCATTATGTTAGGGAAACTCTTTGATATTTTCCATAACCATTTTCAAATTTTAGAAAATAAATGGTAAAGTACGAAAGTGTATGTCGTGTTTAATAATTAATTTTACCGTGTATAATGAACTCCCCATAAGGGGTTATGCACAACAGAATAAAACAGAATACAACAAAATCTTCAAATTATACATTGCTTGAACAAATTAAAAAGAAGATGACATATTTAAGGGTGGGAACAAACTGAGCTTGCTTAATCTTGTCACAAGATCAACTCTTTGTGATTCCAACAACGTACATTGCCAGTTTCCGGGACGAAAAAAAAAATGAAAACGAGCGGAAAAGGAGCGCGCAAGGATTAACCGAAGGTAAAACGAGAGATTTTCGACAGCGGAGTTGTAAAGTTTTCCGGCTCCTCGCAGCAAGGAGCAGGCAATAACTCTTTGCGCCGAAATAGATGTTACTTTGCCTCTCTAATTTGCGAAGTGATGAACGTCCCCGAATGGAACACAATTCTCTCAAATAAAGAAATTCCGAGGGAACGGGAGAGGACGGTACAACGAGGCCAGACGGTGAAAAAGGATTTTAAGAGATTAGAAACTCCCGGCGCTGCATCATTCTAACGGCTTTCCCTGCTCGCCTGAGGGCGTGTGACCGCGAGTAAGATGATGAAGAAGGAGCCAGACGCGGTGTTAGCAGTATGTGCGCACGGCTCGCCGCGTCTCGTGAAACTTTCAACTTTGGAAATTTACCAAAGAGTAAATGGTGATGGCGGTTGCGGTGTCGTTTACGGGACACTGGACCACAGCCGCCGTAAACCTTGCCAGCCATAACAGCGAGACAAGTCTCTTCCCTCGGAATGCCAAAATTTCTCGGAGCTCTTTAGATCGGTTGAAAATTCGCAGATTTACGCCCAAGCCGTTGTCATCATAAAACCGAGAAGGTGAAAATCAAGCTCTTGATGGTAGCAGAGTACGAGAACGTCACTCTGTTCTAAGAGATCATCATCGTCTGGTCGTTGACAAAGACCACAGAAGGTTCTGAGAGCCCGCGATATACATCTTATCGACAGCTCGCAACATATCCTGGCTGAAAAGTTTTTTAATCAACATCTCGTCCGATGGGAAGCTAAATGTTCTTGGCACTGGCAATGGGAGAGCGGGAGCACTTCTATACCAAAAAGAAATAAACCATAACAAATTGAACGGAACCGCGAGAGCGAAAATCTATTGGCGACGGAATGAGATACATAAATTGTGGTGGGAAGTAAAGCGTGGTTATAAGGGAACGGTTTTCATGGGCACATAAAATCGAAATTGTGAACGCCGCATAAGAGAATGAAGAAAATAAGGGGGGATCAATTCAAAGAAACCGAACGGCATCGATGAGAAAACTCCGCTCGGTTCCAACAGGTAGCTGGAACGATTGCGATTAGAAAGCAATTCCATTGGCGCGGGCTATCACGATTTTGATGGCAGATGTCGATACGTAATGTTCGTTGAAAAATTCATTGGATTGGTTACACACGTGTACAATCGTCTTGTACTATAAATAATGAAATAATTACAAATGCGCATTTTATACAATGTATAGACAACAATGCCATGAACTTTTCCCGCGTTTCGACCGTTTTAGTCACTGGCGACACGACGCGACGGCCGCACAGTGGTCCAAATCGAGAAATTCAGTGACTTTTCGTTATAACTTTTGAACCATAAGAAATATCGGGATGAAATTTGCACTAAAATTCATTTAAAAAATAGTCAATTTGAACTAAAGACAAATAAATACTTTTTTCATTTGTTAAACAATAATTTTTATATATAATTAATTTTCATTGATATTTTTCACTAAAAAAGAATTGTTTAAATACAATCTTCCAAACCATTTTTTCTTTCTAGGTGTGTAGTTTATATTTATGCTTCACACATGCAATGTTTAATGAAATGGGTAAAATGTAAATTTGAGTAGTCGGGTAAGGTGAAAACGTCACATAACTGTGTCAAAAGATATCTTTTATAATAATTCATATATAATATTGTATATAATATAAAATAATTTAGTAACATTTTTGTAATTCTTTCGTGATAAAAATGTGATGACAATAATGGTTTTATAATATTATACTTTTGAACCATAAGAGATATTGCCATGAAACTTGGACTTCATAATGTAGTAATGTTACCTGACAGGTAGGTTAAAAAAAATAAATAAATAACAACAATTACATATTTTAACAAGATAAACAATATCAAATATAAATTTTATTTAAGTACACACACATATCTTTTAAAACTATTGAATAATTAATTTTACAGCTTCCACATCTAATTGTTTATCTTTCAAACGTCTTAGTACCGAACGTATCCGCATAAGATGATATGCCGCGGATGGATTAAACTATAATAACTTCAACCGTGGTTCAGCGGGGGTAATGATTTTTACATGATCTTATAGGGGAAGATCTACTGAAAATATTCTATTTCGTTACAATGCGCGATCCCCTGGGCAAGAAAAAGATACACCTTGTCAACTGTAAAGCATTTTGAGATTTTTCTTTATTTCATTCAACATTATGCTTAAAAGACATTATACACAATAATTATTAATGGCGTGCACGATTTCTTATCTCAAAAGAATGCTCTTCAAAACAAACAAAAATCGAAACGTTTGTATAATTCGAATCTGAATTATATTTGATTTATTTTCTTCATTTTTGAAATCTATGAACATTTAAGAAGAGATACATGTTGGTCAGATATTAATATGAGAAAGTTGATTTTTGGCGGAATGTCACTGAATTTCTCGACTTGGACCGGCCGTCAAGTTCATGGGGCGCGATCGGCGGCTTGAAATTTGCTCATGTAGCCCGTCCGATGCAAGCGAACATCCGTTTTCCTATCGATACTCCATAGAACCGTTCTTGTTCACCGGTATCCCACTCGGGTTATTCTTCCGGGTGCCATCCGCCCGGCCATCTCCCCGACATTCCGTTCAATTTGCGACCGACCGATAACCCGATATTATCTTCGAAAATCGATGAATCAGGTGCGGCGTGAAGTTCCGATCATCGAGAACGAGAGAGAGGAGATCCAGGACAATGCTTCTCAGCGAACGCTCGATACTCCGCCTCGGCAAACAGAAACATCGAAGCTGTTCGGGCGACCGTAACGAAAGTCAAGATGAAAATACGGAACCACGGGTCGCGATGGAAAATGGACGCTCCGTAAAATGCGGTCGGCGAAAGTCGGAAGTCGCGGGTTGAACGGGACACGCCCTTATTCCCGGCAAACTCTTGAAAAGTTGCGAACCGCGGCCTCTCGTAGTACTTTCCGCTCGCCGCATCGAGACTTTTCGAGGGTTTCCTTGGGACCAGCTGGACATTTCGACTTCCACTGGAGGGCGGAAGGGCGTAGGGGCGCGTTTAAGAACCTCGAGTTCTGGCCGTGTCGGCCGCGTGAAAAATCGACGCCGAAGCTTATCGGCGAACTCGCGAATCCGGACTATCCATTGTCGTCGACCGTATCTTCGACGGACGTACACCTGTCATGTCATGAATATCGCGCAGAAATATTGCCTCGGCGACCCTGTCGAACCGATCCGGATGATGACCTTTGCGATTGCCGAAATCCATCTTAATATTCCGGCAGCTGCAACCGCGCACTCCGTGCGAACACAAGCTCTTCGTGAATCTTGATTATTTCGCTTCTCTTTGTCAATTTCCATGCGCTTGCCAAAGATAATAAATACACCCTTTCGCAAATCAATTTCACCCTTTTCTAAATCAAATAAAATGTAAATTAATTGTTAAGACATTCAATATTATTTTCGTACTTCGTGTTTACGGTTTTAGAACGTCGCATTGTTTACCGAGCTCGCTGTACAGTATTTAACTTGAAACGAACGAGCTGCTAACCTAATTAAAAAATTCAAACCGCGGTTGAACGAGAAAGCGCGAGACTGTAAAATAATATAAAACCTTTATGTAACAAACATTTATTTCCGAGTCGAGTCTATATTTAAACCAGAAGCGACAGTGAAACAATAATTACTTGTTATTCAAATGATTTTAGTCAGAACAGTTAAATTGGAAGCGTGAAGTGTACAAAAATATGTTCCCTGCAGAAAATGTTTCCGCGCGAATGTTTCTAGAGTAACGCGGGATAACAAATTGTTGAAAAGGATTTGTTTAAGCCGTGAGAATAACGCATGCGTTTTGAAAACTTGAAAACCACCATTTTCCATTAACTCTTATGCGATAATGAGAATTTCTATACGAAATATAAAAATTGCCTTTGGAAATTCCAGAAAGCAGGGGCTACGTACACATTTATTTTACAACTGAACAATTTTAATCAGTTGAATATAATACAATAACATGATTATATTCAACAGCAAGCTAGTGATCAGTTTTTCGTTTTAAAATAAAGTTTTAAAATAAAATAACGTGCATATGGCTCTCTGTTATATGGAATAAAACGGCTATTTAATCAGTTCTATCTTTTTGCGCTTTTGTTTCTGTATTAAAGATTTAAAATTTCATTTTTCGGCTGAACGTTGATCGAGTTTTTCGAGCGTGTTACCTAAATTGCCGAGTTTCCATTAGCCTGATAGAAGTTTATATCGAGCTACACTCTTATTATTTCTGCATTGAAAATACGCTCAGCAAGTCCGGGGTTTTTATGCCGCTCGTCCTGGGTTCGCGATTTTATAGATGGCGAACCTAATCACAGGGAAAATAAATTTACTCTAAACAAAGAAGACATGCAAAACATCTTTCCGAAATTCCCTGGTTTTATCGGAACACCGAGCTCGTGCCTTGCGCACGCAGTAACTGCAGCTGCATCGGATTCGGGACACGGTCCTGCAGACAAGAGTGCGTTTAATCTCGAACTCTGATTCAATCCTGTCTACCTGGATGTTCCATTCGGACACTTCGATTTACAAGAGAACCTACCGAACGATCGATTATCTCAGTTCACTTAGCCCAGGTCCAATAGCCCGGGGGGCACGAGTATCTTCGTTACCCAGCACAAATTCAACCCCCGTCCACTTATTTCCCTATGCAACGTGCCGGCACGAATTGGATTTTTACCAGCGCGGAAGTAGGCTGAAGGAGAACGGAGAGAAGAGAGAGAGAGAATGGAAGAAGAAAGGTGGATATAAAAGGGTCGGAACCGCGTGGTGAGATGAGGTTCGCCCATTCCCTCGAATCGAATAACGAAACTACCCCCCGGGTTTTGCTACCCTCCTCGCCGGAATAATAAGGACACCGTACTCCCGTGGAGATCAAGAAAATCGATCGCGCCCTATCGCGTCCATCTCGCATTATTGCCGTCGTCTGTTCCCGACAACCAGCGGCCACCCATTCTCTGCTCGATGCCCGATTGTGGCCACGCTTGACAGAACCGCTCCCCGATGGGTGTTGCCTCTGGCTCCCCCCGTACCCCTCCGGCCCCGTGGGGCAACAAAAACAAGCTCCGGAGAAAGGGAAAGTCGATCTCGGGCAACGGGAATAACTCGCCACCGAACGAAATTACCCTCGCACCGGACGCCCTACCGAAATTGTCTGTTTCTTTCGCCGCGAGGGCGTGCGCGATTTCATTTGTCACTGACGATATCATCAGCGAAAATCATATCGCTCCGGCGAAGCTTCTGGATCTAATTGAAATCTTTCGATTCGAGGCTCTCGAGGTCTCTGATTACGAATCTGAATTATTTCACTTCCAGGAAAATTGGTAATACGAGGTTTTCGAGATCTCTGATAATTAAACTGCGGATCTTCGTGCAAAATAAAAATTATCTGCAACGATTGTGCAAGAGATAGAAACTACATTCAATGTTATTTCTTCCCTTAATGATTTCAATAGAGGAAAAATTATATATTGTGACATCTTCAATTTGAAAAATTTTCCAACAATTTTCAATTCATCTACTGAAGTTTGCCATAAATGCATGAAGATCCGCAGTCTACTGATAAACAATACATGAGATTCGAACTAAATGTAAATAGGGAAGAAATAGAAATTCCAAGAAATTTTTGAAGACAAAACAACTCCAGTTACTGCTAATTGCTAAGAAAATTCTACAGAACGAGAAATTCAAAACCTATCACCATAAGTATTTAGTCTCTGCTCACTGCCACAAGGTGTTCTACGAATTGATTACAGATTAAAGCGTCCGCCACCTCCGCGTAACACCAATGGCATAAATCTAATCACGGTCGAATCCAAATACCGTTTGACTGACGCAAAGCGCGTGTGAAGTGACACAAAAGCCGAGGGCACTAAAGCCGATATTTCCCCGCTGATCGGCTTCCTAAGACCACAAAGATGAAGGATCCCAAGTAACACTGTCTCGCTGTAAACGAAAATCAATTTCGGCCATCCCACGCGGTGGACAAAGATGATCGTAACCCTCTTCCTTAGATACGTGACTGAATATGTGAAGCCAGGCTTTGAACGGTCATCTCCCTCATTAAGTAAACCCTATATGCACGCGATCCGTCCATTTATTTATCCCGCGTGAGCCGGCTCCGTATCTTTACAAGTAATTGTATCGTTTCGGTATCCAAACGGAACCGGATGAACGGCGACTCGTAAGATTATGCAGCGGCAACACGAATCACGTGCATTTTCGCATTACAAGGCGGATCCCGCGGACCCCTGCCAGAGACTCGTTAAATGTATTAATAGAAAAGGACGGACCCGAGACCGGGTCGTGGTCATTAAGGCTTCATTTTTCTGGGTTAATGGGAACCGGAGGCAGTACTTCGCGAGAAGTTCGATCGATTCCCTAAATTCAGCCTCCGACTACTTTCCCGGTGGACCTATTTTCCCGCGAGGGGTGCATAGAAGCTGGAGGAGGTGCTCGAATTTCTGCGAATCACCCCGATCCCAGTTTTCTCGTGGAATTCTTTCACGGTTGCCCCGCAGAAAATTGTCCCTTGCCAGGCGGAGTTCCTTTAACGCCAGACGGCGCCTAATGGGGTACACATTTTTCTCATTTATTAAACATTAATACATGTTTTAAAGATGCAGGGTGTATAAAAAGGTAATGGTCATCCGTTCTAGGGGTGAATTTTTAAGAGAAACTTGCTGCAAAATTGTTATTAAGCACTGGAGTGGTGACTTCAAAATATTGTGAAGATTATTATACACGTTGGTATCTAATCAATACTAAACATTTAAGTATTGTATGTGGTATTATATCAATTTTATATTCATACAAAGAAAGAAACCACGCGCGGCAGAAGTGAAACTTCTTGCAGTGTAGTAATGTTTAGAAGTAAATTAAGATTGGAAATGGTAAGTAATCCTAATGAAGCGACAAGATCAGGAACTACTAATACAAAAAAAATCATAGAAAAATTTTCATTTCAAAAATAATGAACGATCAAAATTTGCGACGCAATGAAGGAGAGCGTACGGGAAATGCTATAAACTTTGTCTCTTTCTTTCCCGTACGCTCTCCTTCTTTGCGTCGCAAATTTTGATCGTTCATTATTTTTGAAATGAAAATTTTTCTATGATTTTTTTTGTATTAGTAGTTCCTGATCTTGTCGCTTCGTTAGGATTACTTACCATTTCCAATTTTAATTTACTTCTAAACATTACTGCACTGCAAGAAGTTTCACTTCTGCCGCGCGTGTGTTTCCACGCGTATAGTCTTTTTTATACATAGGAATATTAATCCTGGGTTATAAAATACTAGTGTCAAGTATAGGTACTTACAAACTTTTCAGAATCTTTTGTACCGCCGTCGGATCAGCAGGACACTGCCATTTGCGCGAATAAGTTTGAAGCACAACACAACACATTATCCAAAATTTGGACAACGAACAGGAAGAAGTTACTCCGACCACGGTCAAAATAGTACTGCGGTTGTCCCCTCGGTTATCGTGAATGGTTAAGGGTAGAAAAGTGGGGAAATTGTCAAGGAGAAATTCCTTGTGGCATTGTCTACGGTCATCAATGACGTCATTTATAAGGGTAGTCCGCTCGTCAATTCGATGGGTCCGTCGCACACGTGTTGTCGCACGTTTTTTAATCTTTTTTTTTTCTTAGAAAATCAACTGCGCTGCGACTCAAACATAGAGATTAGTTCTCTGGCCTTACCCACCGCTCGGATATATATATACATATAGGACAGCTGCCAGCGATATTCCCCCACTTTTTTGACCTTTGACCTTTGAACTTTCACTTCAAAAATTATGGAATGAAATTATTCTAGGTCGGAAAAAATGTTTCAGATCGAAATTGAACACTTCGAAAGAATTGTTTAAATCGGAACGAAAGCGGCAACGAAACACGGATTTCAAAACAGGCTTCTAATTTAGGACCCAGTTGTCTCTAACAATTCGTGTGAATTCCCCTGATCTGGCGACACTTCTTTTTAGATTAAAGACGTGTGGAAAAAATACGTTTACGTACACCCAGAAGGGATAATATGGGACTCGGGGAACACAGATGGTCGGTGTCTCCCCAATACCCACTAAAAAAGACCACAAGTCTAGGACTTAACTTTGTTGCGGGCACTCGCCACTCATGTCCTTAGCTCAATGACCTGGCGACACTGTGAATGGGAAATATTTGGTAAAAGGGGACCGAGGACCGAGCAAACTAATTTTCGAACGTCGCGACAGCGGAAAATGCGACGCCATTTTATTTCCCCGGCGAGTAAATGTTACGCGAAACGACCTCGGTATAAATAACTTTATCGCGTGTTTTATTCGCGATAAAAAATTCGTTTAAGCCGAATCGGTAGGGGGCCGCAGTAAAAAATTCGTAAACGCGTTATCGTATTCCGTTGCCGGGAGAACGACGCGACCCCCCTAAGAATAAAGCTCGTCGAGAGCCGCGATAAAAATTGCGTGCATCGCGGCCGCGGAACCGTTTGGCAGAAGTCAGTGCATTTCGAGTAACGAACAGTTAAACATCGTGGTCGTGTCCTAAAAACGGTGTGGAACGCGGTGAACAAAAGCGCTCCCGCGGTAATAATCGGGAATGTTGAAGATCCAGGGACAATGAGACGAGGCTCCGTTGATATTCCGAGTGCAATAAACGGCGCATTAGACGTTTCATGGGAACGTTACGGGATGCATGTCGCTCGCGAGGCTGGTCGGTAAAAATATCACGGAACCCGTATTTCGCCGGCAGAGATAACTTTATCGCGACGATACCGTGATTGTTACGGCTTTCATATTTTCACAGCAGCCAGGCCGCGGCGTACCTGTGGATTCGGCTGTTCAGCTCCAGCTGGAAATTCCTTCGGTCGTAAAAGCCGGCGTTCGGGAATCGCACCGACCGAACGCGCCGAAAAACGGACAGGCTAGAATGGAGACGTGGGAGTAATTTGCAGGGCAATTGTTCCGGTAGCCAGCAATATAACCCTTCCTTAAACATAACCGAAAAATTTCACATTGTTCCATGGCCGGGCTACTCACCCAGCAACGACGATTACGACTTAAAATCTTTACCTAATTTCAACTTTGTGTTTCTATCTGAAACAATTTCACAAAAGCACAATTGCTTTTTTTCCACAATAAACCTTGTGCGGCCAACCGGGTACCCATTTACTGCATTTCTTTTAACAATTTCTTAATGTTCCTCTAAAAAATATTACAAAATATCTCTGAATGTTCATTCTTTACTCGCTAATATATTAGACGGTTGCATAAGTTCGTGCCCGATTTCAAAATAAAGTTCAATGGTTGAATTCTAAAGAATACAACTTTACTAATCAATTATACATATAGTCACCATTCTTTACTAATTGTAGAAAATTTAACCATTATTTAATTTTAATTTAACCAAATCTTTAACCAATCTTTAAAATTTAACCATTCAATTTTATTTTCAAATAGGGCACGAACTTATGCAATCATCTAATATCAATTTATAGTCGTGTAATGAGAATTTGTGTAAACATGTTAAATACAGAAAGGTTTTTAATAATCTGTCACATTTTGGTTGACTGCGCAAGGGTTAACGCCCTGGAAACACCATTGCCATGGTGGTCAACTTTATATTTCTGTTTATAAACAGACTATCCATAAGCATCACGAGCAACACGTCGTTGTTATTATTATTTTCTAAATGTTTCATAATATGAGGTCTTGAGACTGCACGTTGAAGCGAGGAGAATAGAATATATACGAATTTGCTAGACATAGAAAGGTTAACTACTGGGTAGGAGCTGAAATAAGGCACGTTCACCGTAGGGTACAGTATACTGTATTCAAGAATTAACAACGATAACAACAAACATAATGCATGGTTAACAAGATTCGATCAGAGCAGCGCTTCTTCCAATTCTCTTTGGTGCAGGCGTCCATCGTCGAATATATGATAATAACAAAGATAGATCTGCAGTCGTCTTTTTAATAGTGCCCGTGCCCATGTCCGTGTCCGTGTCCGTGGCCGTGGCCGCCATAAGTGCCGCCCTCGTGATTGTTGCCGTTGGAATTGTGAACGTATGCGAAGAATCCACCATGGGGGTCGGCATGGTACTTCACCACCCTCACGTTGCCGCCTGGTTCCTTCACCGTGTATTCACCTGCGACGTTTTTCCCTGCGCCGAACATTGTTACAGTTAACTCGCAACCCTTGCATACTTCAACTCATTCAAATTCAAAGGACACAAGGGGAAAGTATTTAATATTTCGAGTAGATGTATCGATTATAAATAACAAATCATGATCGTTCACCGTCTTCATCCTTTTCATTGAGCAGAAGTTACAACGTTAACGTCAGTAAATAAATCCTCTAATACAGCGGATCTTTATGCAAAATAATAATTTTCCACCTGAATTGCAACAAACTGGAGTGAAATAGAAATTGATATTCTTGCTTAATATATGTTTAGCGGGTTGAAGATAAGTAGCCTTAAATTCTTCAAATGTGTATTAAATTAAATAAGGCCCAATTGCGACACACCCTAGAATGAAGTGAAACGCATAATCTGTGAACCAACGCTCTCATTTTTCGGAACCAGCAGTGCAGCATCGCGACACCCGGTATGCAGGGTACATGATCTTGCCAGCACCGGAGAAATATAATATATCGACCTGTTGAGCGGAATTTATTTGCATCTATAATTTACTTCGCTCCACGACGGCCTTCCTGGGGGCAGATGATAACCTAGCACCCTTATTACAGAAAATAAGAAACCCGGACACCGCGGGAGATTTACGTCCTTACACTGACCCGATAAGTTTCGGTCCTTATACAGTAGTGCTCGGTTAAATTGTAACTACTCGCAGTATATCTTCCAATGAAAAAAATTCGGAAAGATCTTACGATGTTCATGAATTTTTTTCGTAACTTTTTGTTCAGTTGAATAGGAGAAATGGTAGTAGCGTATTCGCAGACGACTCACCGTCTCTGTGTTCCTTCTGTCCGTGATGGTCGCCAGTGTGATGGTCGTCGACGCCGTAGGAAAACTCGTATTTCGGATGGGCGACGTAGTCGACGTGATGTCCGTGTTTATCATGGTGAGAGACTTCATGGTGAGGACCTTCTACAGGACCGTGGAAATGCGCAAAGCTGTGAGCATGCCCGGCCAATCCGCTTCGGACAGCGGCCAGAACGAGCACACCGGAAATTAAAGCAACCTGTCGACCAAACAGTAAATTACAAAATGAAAATTTCGGCGGACACGGCGAATTAATTCCGCCACGGATTAAACGACATTTCCGCGTCCCGCGATCGTCGTATTATTAAATCTCGCGAAATTCGAGGTATCGCGGGATTAATCAGCGAAAGAACGGGAAGTCGATTCGGCGCACAAGTGGTTCGAGTCCCACGATCAGCTGGGCAAAATTAATTTTCAAATCGGTACGAACTAACCGTGTCAATGTGTTATTGTTAACGTTTACTGATTAAGACATAACGGCAGACAGTGAACTAGTTTGTCTGGTTGAACTAGTTAGTGTGTAAAAGTTTGTCAAAGAAAGTAGATATTTTATCGAATGTCTTGTGGAAACTATGCGTGACTTTTTACAACAAATAGATCTGCAAGAATAAATCCGAAATATTACTATATGTGTTGCTAACATTTTTAGCGAAATTAAAGAGCGTTCCAACAATTGAAATCGTAAACACGTTCGAGACCGTGAGAAGATAATTTCGTCCAGTGCCGCGAATGTTCCCAACGAAAGATTACGAAGATGGAAATAGAAATGCTGCTCGTATCTACCTTGATTACCATGTTGCTAGCGTTCGCAAGATAGTAATGGAATGATACTTCGACGGACCGTCCGGGACGCTTATATACCGGTCGAAGCCGGACAGTTTTTGGCAGGCCGGATTTCGCCGCGATATTCTTATTCAACGTCGATGCAACGCAACGGTACGGTCGATCGTTACACAGCCTTCGGTAAAAAGGGGTGCACGTGCCGGCTCGGTTTTCTGCGAGCGAAACGTTGCGTTTCTTTGACAGCGTTTAGCATAACCGGCGAAACCGTTCACGCACATGGGTCCCGCAGACCGAGCCCGCGTTTTCACTGAAATGGCTGTCGATTCCGCTCTATTGATCCCGTCACGGAAGAGTTTTTTTCCGCGGGACCGTTGTTTGTTATACGTCCGCGCAAAAAAACAATCCTGCGAAACGTCACGGCGATGAACCGCCGGCAAATCAAGCAACAAAGGCGCCGTGTTTTCGGCCTGGTTTTGATCAGCTGACAAATATTCGTTTAAATCCGAGTTAAATAAATGCCAAGCGACGACGGCGAGCTGTAGCCCCACTGTGAAAGGGGTCCGCGATAGTGACTATTATGTGACGCTTTTGTTTCGGGGATTACGCTATTTTAATGCTATATCGCACGACCCGAGCTTACCGAAAAACTTTAACAAATTTCAACATCGATGTCGGCACAAACAATTCCATCGGCGCGATGTATTGTTAGCGAAACACAACGAACTCGTTTATTATTTATTGTTTCGCGGACCCGTTCTCTAAAAGGGTAAACGAATTGGCATATTTTTTCTTTTTTCTTTCGTACGCTTCGAATATTCCCGGCAGCGGTTCTTTATTAAGGGGGTAGACTCTCGTTTCCAGGATTGCAAGTTGGGGTTTTTCAGTAGTCAAAAGCGTTAGATAAAAGATCAATATCTAGCCCAAATTTAGCTGTCGCGGCTTTATGAAAATAGCTACATGCGCAGCTTTATGCTTCCGATTAATGTAAATTACGCTGCCGAATAATACAAATTACGCCTCGTAAACGTAAAAATAGAACCTAGGGCAACTTGAGGGCAATTACGACCTAGATTGATCTTTTATCTAGCGCTTTTGACTACTGTAAAACTTCGTCTTTGCATTAGCGAGAAATGACGAGGCGCATCCCGCATCCTTGCAATTCTAGAAACGAGGCTACCTCAACGTTCCAAAATTAAATGTTGCCTGGCATTGCGTTCCGGTGCTTAAGGATGGAGAACGGTCGGACTTTTCCGCAGAATAAACATCGGGGATTGCGTCGTTCCCGACGTATGTATTATATTTGCAGTCCACATTTACGGATCCGTTTCTTTGACATTGCGACCAACCGTCCCAAGGAACCTTTTTAGGATTTCGAACTTTCACGAGGGCTTTCGAAGTACTTATGCTTTCCAGCCGACCACCCCCATCGTCCATCCCCCCGACTCCTTAAAGTAGCTGGATCGCGGACTACAGCAGCGACGTTTCACCTGCCGTAACTTTTAAGTCAACGTTTAATCAGGTCCGAAATTGTCAAAGTGAGACCGAAGTTTACGTCCCGCGGAAACTTTTCACTTATTCTACCGTCGAGATTAAAAGTTTCGCTCGGAGCGTCGCAATTAATACGGTTATCTAGGCTAGCCGCCTTTGTTGCATCTAGGACAATGTTCCCGGTTGGTCAAACGCTGGTTCGCACGATTACTTCGCGTTGTACGACAAGTTGCACCGCTACAGTCGCAAAAACAGAGCTCGTTCACTTTTGCCTAGAAACTATGGTACAATACCTAGTTTTGCAACGGATATACGTTTCCACGATGACACCGATCACGTTGAAAAGGACAACAGCCTTGTAATGATTCTGTTAGGTTGGTGCAATAATGACACCATTTCGTTTACTAGAAGAATTTCCTTTGGTTGAAACATGCTCCAGCTTGGATACCCTTCTCCTAATGGGGTTTCAAATCATTTCTAAACTGCGGATCTTTATTTAACACGTTCAATGCGGGTCAGTTCTGGAACTGACTTAAGAACAACTCGACCACGCGTGTCAGTTCTGGAACTGACAAACGGACCTAGCGATTTGCGCTCAACATTTTTTAGAAAAAAATGTATCTATCTCATAAAAGTGATTTCCCGAGAGGTAACATTTAGATTTCACGAAAAAAATAAAAATTTAAAAGATTGGCGTCGAGGTGAGTTTCAGATCGTCAAAAACGCATTGAAAGTGTTAATTATAGCTTTTGAACATTTTCAATAAATGCTAGGATCCTAGCACTTATATGCTTTTAATTGTTATTTCAGATCTGAAAAGGCTACTACCACGGCAAATAAGGTTCTATTTGATATTCCACTGTCTTAAAATTCGTCTACTTTCTACGCACTATGTATTTTCTTAAAATTCGTCTTTTAGATTATACAAGAAACGTTGCTTTTGAGGTCTGCACAGGGTGTTTCAAAATTGCATGTCGTAACCTCAATAGAATGATTCTGTACGCCTAGATAGATTTACCTTAATTTGACTTTGATATTGAAATTAATGCCAAGAAAACGAGGCTTACCCGACTGAATTCTAAACACAATACTCATCGATATATTATTGATATACCGATAACAATTGTATATATTCATAAATACAGTTTTCCGCAGGTTAGCTCTAATCTGAAGACCACGCGAGCGTTCGAAGTGGGGATTAGGCGGAGCGAGAAGGGTCTCTTCTTCGCAGACCCCGACGATACAAACGCCGATAAAAAATAGGACACATTTCGAGCGCGCGGCACACAATGAAAACACCGTGAATTTAACGTCGCGGCGCGGCGTAGAGTTCGTTAATTGAAGGTACTCGACAACGGAACAAAACATGGAATTCTGTTGACACATTTACATATGCTGTAACACCACAATACTTTCACCAGAGGTTCCGCGGACCGTTCAATGAGACACAGTGCTCTCGGTGTTCTTTGCCGTGTATTTAGCCCGACGATTTCGCGCGACGCAGAACAGGATTTAAGTGCGGGGGTTTGAAATAAAAACTAGAATATCGTCGTTGGGCAAAAAGAAAGGGAAAGAAGAGGAGGGAGTCGAAAAAGCGGCGTCGTCTATGCGTGAAGAACATCTCGCGGAGGTATTCGACGAGCGTGCGTTCATCGTGCACGCTACGAAATTATAATTAGCTTAATTTTCGTCGGGAAGGCACGATAGCGTTGTTAAAATAACGAGGGACTCGTATAATGTTCTTAATTAAATAAGTACATTCGTTCCGAACGAACTCGCGTCTCGTTGGAGTGGCGGAGGGTGGAGGTAGGAGGGGATCTTTTCTGCCCTCCGGGCCAACCAATAGAGGACCAGGGTCGAGGGAGCAGCCTCGGAACTCTTGACTTTCCCCGGGGTGTCTCTCAGCCACCGATGAAAAAGTTATTTCACACACTCGGCTGGTAATCCATCCGTTTACTTCGGTAACGACTGTATCGATCCAAGCTGCGCGTTGCACCGCGCACTCGTACACGGAACGGATATGCGTCATTTGTGCGTGAGCCTGCATGGGGTGGGCACTCTCGGTCCGCGACGAATTCGAGCCTCGCCGTGCCGATTTGCTAAATATTTGCACCGCAATTAGCTAACCGCAAACACACGCCGAAATCATAAATGTCCGGCGATTGTACACCCGTGCAGGGCCAACCGGCACGGCCGCCCCCAATTGCTTCAATGAAGTAACACGCGAACGGCATTGTGCGCCAACCGCGAAACGAATTCATCCAGACACCCCGTATATATTGATTCTGACAACACGAAATTATCCTCGCGCGAAAAACAACGACGCGATGCGCTTCTCCTTTTCACAATGAAGACGTGCTTAAAATCGAAACATTTCTTTCAGCACTGATCATTTTTATTCTACGTAATCTTTTTTGCATTGTGCATTTCCAATTGAACCTTTCTTCTCATGCAACAGTTGAGCTTTTTAGAGTCTATGTAATATAAAGAAAGTAAAAAATGAAATATATGTAGATGATTTTAGATTTTATCATTCGCTGCGTCATGCTACATGAAAATATACCGATTAAGAAACATAAAGCATTGAAAAGAATCTCGAAGGCAATATTCAATATTCATTAAAACAGACATCTTGCAAAGGAAGTTAATCATACACGAAACTGTACTGGATGTATTGTTGATACTGTGGATGAGAATTATTTGAGACATACAATATAATTTATATAACTTAATAAAATTAAAATTGTTTTGCATATATAAAAGCATGGCACCCTGTATAAAGAGAGTGCATGATAGTCGCATTGATCGACGTTCAGATAAAATTGATTCACAAGAAAAGAGACGGACATCTAAATTACTATTGAAGGATCTGAAGGATCATTCTTATAGCTCAAAGTGATCTATAATAAACCTGTAAACTGCGATGGTAGTTCTTGCTCGAATGCTTAAAAACACTTACATTCTAAAATCGTGGATTCCGTGTGCAACGACCTAACACCAAGCTCGGCAAGAATGATCATGCACCGATAATTAAAGTCGTGTGCAGGGGAGAAACGAAAGCGCTTCGAGTCGCGGAGGGGATAAGAGGCTCAATTACGAAACATCCAGCGTACAAAAATGATGAAGAGCTTCCGATGGCGGAGGGTGCGGATCATTGTGTCGAGCTCGCGAGGAAAAGCCAGCTGTAGCAGAAATGGTAGGTGTATCACAAACGCGGCTTGCAAGGGTGTAAGGACGATGATGTATTCAGCAGAGTAATTACTTTAACAAGCTTCGAATGCCAGCTGATTATCGCAGGAATCGTCGATGCAAGAACAACGCGCAGGAGCGGAAGGCGTCGCGCACACGGCATTCGGTGCAGCGTCGCAGAAAACAGGGTAGTCGCTATGCCCCAGGTGAACACCGTCGAATCCGGGATAAATATACATTCCGTGTGTATGTGTTTTTTTCGGGGAAATGGCAGAGAGATGCTGCCGTTTGTATTCGACGCGTCGCATCTTTCCACCCCTTCACTACCGAAGCGACAGCCGTACGTAATTAGTTTGTGCTAGCATTCGTGCTCGCTCGGCAACGGCTGCGTTCTTCAGCTTTCGGTGGATTCCGACGAGCGTCACCGGACCGTTCCCGTATTTAATTCTATATTATCCTATCCCGCTTCCTCCCTCTTTTACTCTCGCAGTCTTCCACGGTCCGTTCACCTTCTTCCACGCTTTCCTCGCGCGTCTTCAATATTTTTGTGCCCCGCGACTACAAATTACCCGTGCTCGCCGGGAAGTAGCGACGAAGAAGAGGGTAGGGGCCGGGGGTGATTCGACGGAGAAGTTGAAAGAATTTCAGCTAATTAATTAGAGCGAGTACTCCGCATGAAAGTTTCCGTGCAGAGACCAAAGAAGAAATATTTAAAGGCGAGCCATAGCCCGTTTTAATTACTCGTTCCTCAAGACGAGCAAGCACTCGGCGCATCTTTGTTGGCCCACTCCTCAAAGGAGCCTCGCCGGATGGAGGCCGGCGAAGTTGGCTTGGCTTGTCTGTGCTCCGACGGTGAGCCGTGTCTACTCAATATCATCTACTACGCAAACTTAGCAGGAATTGTCGAAGCGTATGCGCAATGCAATTACTGCCGATGGGAAATTGGTAGCGGAATTGCCGAGTATGGGTCAACTACACAGAGCCGGCGCGGCGATCTCTTTACAGCCGAATCTGTTTCTTGCAACTCGGCTAGCCTGTCTATCAGGTGTCGTCCCGTCCCTCGAGTCAATTAGCTCGTTGTTCACGTAAAGGATGATGTTGCTCTGCTATTTGCTAATGTGGAATATATACAGGGTGCGTCACCTAACATTTGTACCAAATGTTTTGAGCACAAATTTTATGGTAAACCGAACAATTTTTGATTTTATGTCATTTCTTTTTTAGAGATATCAAGTCCACCTTCATTTTTTTAATCGAACTACCCTTTATTAAACACCTACAATGATAGACCCTTTCATTACGAATTCAGTGACTGCAATTATTCAAGGTCACTGACAGAAAACTTATAAGATTTTAAATATGAAAGCAACAAGTACGCTTATCACTAGTGAGACTTGTAGTAAACACATTAAGGTCCTTCAATGTTATCAATGAACGTTTTCAAACGTCCTCTAACCGATTAACATTGTTAATTGCAAACTATACGACAAAAAGTGTGACAAAATTTGTTACAACAAGGTCCCTGGTGTGTTAGTCCGATACGTAATCCGGGAACTGATATTTTTACATGTTACACGTTCTATTCAAAAGTTCTAGTCAAAAACATTACTGCTATCCCTTTTTTTCTAGAATAGGAATAGATGTTTCATTCATGAATGTTTGGTAGGAAACGTGAAAATGTTGTTACCGAGCAGTAGCATTGAAACTGTTATTTTATTTCGAATTCAGTGTTCTATAACATAACAACAACAGTGGAACTTCTACAGACAAAAGTCCACCCAGAAACAACGAAATAACGATAACATAAATATTAACATAACAGATTATAGTTTTCAGGAGGCAAGTAGACTCTCGTTCTCACATGACTTTAATGCTTGTGACCACCATGACCTCCACCGGAGTGGTCGTTCCCTCCATAATTGTGAACCTCGGCGAAAAATCCACCATGGGGATCAGAGTGATATTTCACGCTTCTCATGTTGCCGCCGGGCTCGTGGATATGATACTCCCCTTCCACCTTTTTCCCTGGAATTGTCAAAAAATGTCAGTAGACTAGTTCATGTTACATTACAGAAATAACAATAATAAATTTGAGAGGTCTACAAGTAGGAAATTTTTGTATTTCGTCCCTAGACTGCGGATCTTTATGCATTCATGGCTTCTGAAAATGTTCAAGAAATGCTAAGATATACAATTCCACAAAATCTGATCCGAAGATTCGCGGAAAGTGGAAACGTCCACGCGGTCACGAAGTGGAGGAAAATATCTTCGCGCTTCCACGAATTTCCCGGTATAAAAATAGTAAAGTTAGCGTGCCGGAAGCTCGTCGACAGGCGAATTAGCTAGTTCTAATTAAGAGCAAGGCCGGCCGTCCAATTAGTTCGAGATTCTAATTAAGAGGTGGAGATCGAGTCTCGGAAGACTTTCTTGACGGTACTCCGTCAATGCTTCTAACCCGGTGCGTACCGTCGCGGTGCTCCTTCTGTGCGTGATAATCCTTGGTGTGTTTATCATCCACGCCATAAGCATAATGATACTTTGGATGGGCCACGAAATCATGATGAACGTGTCCGTGTTTGTCTTTCCAGGAAACCTCTTGGTGATGGCCGGACACTGGTCCGGAAAAGTGGTGGTAGGAGTACGCGTGACCACCACCATGACCACCACCATGACCGCCACCATGACCAGTTTTTCCGTATCCAGCACCGTGGCCGCCATCTCCATGGCCTCCGCCATGTCCTGTTCTCTCGACGCTGCCGGAGTCATCCGTATCTGGATAGAAGTAATCGTGAAATTATCGGAACCACCAGTCTGCTATTGGGTTGGCGATTTTCAAGCAATGAACTTTAATCTATCAAATATTTTCCGCTTAATTCGGCAGCATTTAGCTGTCGCGGCTTTATGAAAGTAGCTAATACCTTTCTGAAGCTACCAGAAAGATGGCAGAAGATATTTTATTGATTAAAGAGTTCATTGCTTGAATATAAAAATTACTGTCTTGCCAACCCAACATCTTTGTTGGTTGTTTCACGAACTCTTACCGTCGAGATAGGACGAAAGGCCGTGGACGACCGTGATCGAAATCAAGGCAAGGATGATCGCTTTCTGAAAGGATGAGAGATCAGAGGCCGAGTTCCCTGGGAAAATCGGTAACGCGACAGAAATTCGTTTGAGGCGGCAGAAAATTGCTATGGGAGGGCCATTATTTTTCGGCGAATAGGGGAATTCGGGTGCTAGGCGGTAACGGACGTCCCCGCCAGTCGCATAAAGACCTCTGGAACACACCGCGCTCTTACTTTACGGTCACGACTTTGTAATACTTTGCCGTGGTACCAGTGATCCATTTTACGAAAGCCGGGTCCGCTCTTTGAATTGAAACGACCGCGATCGATCGGATCGAGCACGAAAATTTCGAAATTGACGCTTACCTCGACGAGCGCCATGTTGCTTCTTCCGTGAAACCGGCGATGGACGAACTGCCCTGACCGTTCGCGAAAATCGCGTTTTATAGGAACGACACCGGGCCGCGAAAGGGTATCGGCTCGTTACAGCATTAATTTGTTTGCCGATGGGCGAGATAGAGCGGGGGAGAGAGCCAACCGTTTCTTTAATAGCTCGACGTAATGGCTCCAGTTTTCGTCACAGGCCGACACCGGCTGGCATTGTTGTCGTAGCGTGACGAAAAACGAGACGCGAAAAAATACACATTGCAAAATGTCAGCCCACGGAATCGTTACTATCCGAATTTAACGATCGGTTCTCGAAGACCCGCGAATCAACGCGCACCGTCCGAAACGAGACCGAAATTGAATCTCCCCGTGGTCTCGCGGTACACACGCCATTGCTCGGTGATTTACGCGGGCCTCACGCGAACGGCAATTTTAATTTCAAGTCGTACTCGTAACTATCCGCGGGGCCCCGACTCCGCGGCGCGGCGTACACACGCGAGAACGCATTATCCTCGATGCTTTAGTAGTTTTAATCAGCCCGGAAATCCGCGATAATTCCAAAATTATAGGGCTACAATTATTCTCGCCCTGCCGAGCCGGGCCCGCCCGATTTCATTAAAGAAACGGCCCTATCATATATTCGATCGGCGAACGCAAATTGGACTGCCGTGATTAATGAGCAATAAATTGCGCATTTTCGACGATAGAGCGAACGAGTGTCAATATGTCGGCTGAATGGCCGCATCCCAGCGTGGCAATACAGTTTATTGTTGAATTTATTGCATTTCCGCGAACCGCCCGGCCTGCATGATACATTCATTCTCGGCTGAATTGTAATCTATCGATTCGACGGAAAGTCAAATAATCTGACGCCCACTTCGCGCAAGCCCCGCCTACAGGGGGGGTGATCCTACAATAATGCTAGACATTAGGACGATACAGTGATTCGTGGGGCAGTTTACGTCAAGACACGATCGCTGCTTTCCAAGTTTAGTTGCCATTCAGATCTTGAGATGTCACAGATCAAAGTTCATTAACCCATTTCCATCATAAGGAAGTGTGAAAAGAAGGTTCTTATCACTACATTTTTTTTGATTATTTTACAACAATTAAAAGAATTCTGTAATTAAAAATAGAAAAAATGTGAATAAAGAATAGTAAAATTTACATAAGAAAAAATAAATTGCAAATATGTGGTTTACGCCTATATATATTATTGATAATGGCGAGAATGTTGATAAGTTATTTTGTGCAGTATGATGCACAGTAATATTTGAAGTGTCGAATGCATAAAACCACTTCACAATTTTCACACTGATAAATTTTTTCTCTTCTTTTCTTCCGGCAAGAGAGAGAAGAAAGAAAAGGGTCCTTCGGGCTCCTGGACGGTGGGGTATTTTAGTGCGTATGTCCTACCCTTAGTCTCATTTCGATTGGATGAGCCCCACACTACTCTCCCGACTGTCATCTGGAGGGGGGGGGTGAGTAAAATGCATTCCCCACTGCCCTAAGAAAAACAAAGGCTGAATGATAGCGATCAGCTAAATTGTGCGTATATATACGATAATGCTGCAAATGGGTTAATGCGTCATCGTGAACTACGGACTTCGAATTTAAATAAGGATTTCAAAATTCGTAAGAAGCGATATTTTTATTTTCAAGAAAAACATGTTTCATAAATGATTCTTCTGACGATTCGATTATTATTGCCGCTAGATACTTTTAACGAATTTTCTCATGAATTATTCACTCGCTACCACCCCTCCACGAAATTAGGACGTATTAGCGTGACCGCTCGTCGCGAGTCCGCCATTATGCGAGCACGGTTTTTCTGAGTCGGTGACTTCTCTCGCGGCTACTTTTCGTTCGAGACGAAACTATTGGAAAAAGATTATGCACGGTCCACTGGGTAATTAGAATAGGTTTTACGCAACGACATTGTCGGAGTGTTAATACTTCCGGGACCGAGAGTGTTTCGTTGCCGTTCGGTTCTTGCGCGGTTCGTTAATGACGTGGAAATTCTGCGACAGCCGATCTCGTCTGGCGAAGGAACGGCCATAACTATTGTGAGTATCGTTCTCCGTTTGAAAAGGGCAGTCTGCTTGTTGTGTAAAGCCCTGTACAAACTTACAGACTGCAGTCGATGCACAAACATGACTTTTTTGTGAGGTCGCGTGAAGGTCAACATATCACACATTGTTGAATTTATTTTTGTATGGGCTATAAAACTGTTATAATGAAATATGTTGTCTCATTGAGAAAAACTTCTCTTTTCCTTTGACCTTTTTCCTATCATGAAAAATAAGCATGATATTTAACCCTTAGTTACCCTTAATTGTACCCTTTATTAAATATTTTGGCATCTAATCAATAGACTGCGGATTTGATGAAAATATTAGAAGAATTTTAAAATACTATTATATTATTTTCAACCTAATAAGCATATTAAAATAGAAAATAATTTTTTTCCTGGTTCTCCATAAAATACCGAATCAAGATAAATGATTAATAATATTTTACTATAAATATAAAAGCGTAGAGCGCCCACGAAGATTACGTCAACATAGTTTAGCGCTCCACGCTTTTATTTTTATAGTAAAATATTATTAATCATTTAACTGGATTCGGTATTTCATGGAGAACTAGGAAAAAAATTATTTTTTCCTTTTTAGTGCACTCTAATATAAAAGAGCGTGGTTTCTTTTATATATTTTAAATGTAATATTTTATATATATTTTATTTAAAAAAGTTTTTTTATATATTTTATTTTCTACTTTTATTTTCATCGAAAGCATGTGTGTATACAAAATTTCAGCAAGATTGGACTATGGGAAGAGGTTTAAAATTCGATTACAAGATTGGATGCATACAACAACACTGCAAATTAATATGTATAAGCGTGGTAATAAATTTCTATTCCGCTCCAGTTTGTTGCAATTTACAGACACTAAACTAAAGCATCAGTCTAAATGTGTACGCACGATATTCTACATAGATAACAAACGTCGAGCAGTCCGCACACATTGCCGGTGGAAATTGTATACAGACCGTCTGCAGACAATGTCTGTAAGTTTGTACAGGGTTTTAAGCCCCGTCCAGACTGTCGGAGTATGCGGAGCGTCTGCAGACAATTGTCTATCAGTTTGGACGGGGGCTTTACGCATACCGGCTGGCGGGATGGTAATAGCACGTGGAGAGCCAACTTAATTAATCGGGAACTTGGAGTACGAAACAAATTCTCTCAGGCTCTATCGGGATTCTATGACGCAAACTGGTGTTCGCGAGCTATTAAGGTGGAATTTGTTTAATTTACGGTTCATTTGGATCGCGAGTACGTCGGTGGTGGTGGTCGGTGAACCACACGTATCGTGTTAATCGAAAGTCCACTCTACATTAACAAATCAAATTGAACCGAAGATCCGGTGGACGAGCATCGAATTTGATATTTATCGTTTGTGGCCGCCCGGAGCCGGTATTGTTTGCATAGCGCGCGAGTTGCGGAGAGAAACGCGCGATCCAAACGAGCAAATTATCTGCGAAACTCGCGTCAGAAACCGCCGAAATTAATATAGACCGCCTTCCGCGATTGCCGACTGTGAACAAGGGTGCGGAATGGCTGTTACGCGAGCCCGAAGGCAGTCGCGAAGCATAAACTGCGTTAACGTTGCGCAAACCTGCCCGGAGTTTATGTACAAACATGTTCACGAGCGGATCGCGTTCTCAGGGAAGCCGTTCGAAAGAAAGACACCACAATCTTAATTAGAATTCTTTAGTGAGAGTTATATTAATTACAAAACTGTACAGATTCTTAGCGCCTGGGAGCTTCTGGCCGCATCAGCTAGCGAAGCTATTCAGGCTCGAAGTCGCGGTAAACGACACAGTCTTAATGGTCTCGTGGAGGTCCCGTATCGTTCATCGACTCGTACAGACGAGGATTAATTAACACAAAGTTAACAAGGCTCCATTAGTCTTACAAAGTATTACTGGCTGTCATGTAACCGAACACGCTATCAATTAAGTCTTGTGTGCAACGCTACATGTGCTGGCAACATCGCCAGCAACCAGATCATCGGCAGAAGAGCCGCGATTTCGCTGCCATATCGTAGGAGCCACGTGGACAGGCGGATGTTAACGCTGGAATCAGCGAGTTCTGGACCGAATGGGTTGACACAGGAGCTGTCCAGGTCCCTTCCGATGAAAAGATCCCGGATTCCACGTCCGACCTGACGAACCATACATTCAACTAATCAGTGTCCAAAGCAGGGCTTGGAAACAGTTATGAAGGACTGATACTCTAATAACTGTTATGAAGGACCGAAATTTTGGTCGATATCGGTTTCGATTACAAAATTAGAATTCTATAGGTAAACAACTGTAATTACTAACTTTTGGTAAATAACGGTAATAACTAAATAACTGTTACGAAATTTTGTAATCGAAACCGATATCAACCAAACCTTCGCTGCTTCCTAATCAATCCCTACCCGCGTCTCCCACCATTCGGAGTTATGGAAGACACAGTTGCGGCCTGGGGACTAGCTCTCCGACTCTGGAGTAGAGATGGGATCAAGTACCTCGCAAACAGGTTCAAACTTTGATTAATTCAACTCGAACACTCTATAAGTAATAAATGTTGAATGTTTTCGGCGCAACGGTTCGATCGTTTATTACTAATTATAAAGCAATTTTGCTAATTATTAAACAAAATTAACGTTTCGATCCTAGTTTGGATCCTTTACAAGATTTTATTATTTATTATTTATTTATATTTCAAGGACTCTCTATAAACTTACTTAAACGTACTTCGAAAAACTTCTGATTTCCAAGATTCGAGTACTACTTGTGAAAGTATCGATTCCTTTCAACGTCGAAGTACTTATAAGTATTTTTTCGAAACTTGTAAGTACTCATTCCGAGGTTCGATATCAGTTTGTATAAAATGAATACTTTTCAAATATAATCATGGAACATTATTGCTTTTAAGTAGTAATCGAAACCCATGAAATGAAACTTGGTTATTGAAATTGACTCGGATTCGTGAGTACATATTGAACTTGATCCCATCCCTACTCTGGAGATAAAGTCAAGCCAGAAGAGTGGGAGAAACAACCCCCGGTGGGGGTCGCGCAGCGACGGAGGGGAAGAAGTTGCGCGGCTCTGATTTAGGGTATCGGTCCTTCATAACAGTTTCAATCAAGCCCGAAATGTAACAGTTTGAAACAGTTATTTTCGGGTCCGTATGAAACTCTGCTCCAAAGAGGTGGAAGCTCTCGGTGAATGTAAACGGTAAAACGCTATTACGCGGAGAGAAATGGCTGAATGAGCCACGAATGCCAATTACAGACAGTACGAGACTGCCGCATTCAAACATTACCGCGAAAACGTACTCGCCGCGAATTACTATGCCGGGGAGAGAACCGTCCGTGAAATACTGTTCGAAGTCTTACGTCTTGAGAACGGGCGCGCTATAAAGAATAAGAGGATTCACGGGCGGCGGTTTAAGAAGAACGACGTCGACTCCCGAGGACTGAAGCTCGCTTTTTAATGCCTCCGCAGCACCTTCCACGGCCTTTCGGGATGCACTGTACGCCACCAGACCTGTCCCGGCTTTGGTACCGTAGCTGGTCGCGGAATCTCCCAAAAGAACGATGCGACCTTTAACATAAATGTTCCTTACAGCGCGCGCCGGCACCTTATTCACCGTGAAACAGAGTCTAAACGGTATTTATCGTGCACGACGCCATACCAGCAACATCGCTCAGGTTGCTTGCTGCAGCCTTCAACGGGTATTTCTGGTATCGAGCTTCGATAAAATCAATTTTTCTCGCATTTTCTTTGAGCGCCAGTGCTTTCAAACATGCGTGTCAAAGGATTTGTTTGAATTAGGAAGCATTCTGCTAAAACACGGAGAAAAACATTGTCATTTTTCGTTGAATTTGTCTCGGAAATTGCTATCGTGTTATGACAAAGAAAATATATGGTTCCATTTAAAAATTTTTGTATAAACATTTTTTTTATAACTTCAGTGCGCGTCACACGGGATATTTCCGTTTTCAGATAAACGAGTTTATCAACACCTTCTGTGTATTTACTGTAATTTTACTTAATCAGAAACTATCGAAGTCAATTTTTAAGATAAAACTAACGAGATGGACACGTCGATGAAATTTCCTATTGGAAACGAAATCCTTCCTGACGCTCGTTCAACTGTAAAACAGACCTCTTTTCGCGCGCAACAGAGGAATGAAAACCCTGGCAGTTCTGAGCGGTGCGACCAAGTTGTGTCGCAACATGGATTCCCACGCGGAACTCGGCTGCCTCTCAATAACACCAGGAAGAGCCTGACCGCCGGTGTGCACGACTGCCCAGAGACCTGTAATTAAGTACAGTTGAAACTTTGGTGTACCTTAAGCGGTCGCTTTCGAACGGCGCGCCAGACGCGGCGAAGATGGAAGTTCGCAACGCGGAGTTTGCGCCTCTTAACGAGTTTGCGCAAACCAGGAATTCGTAAACGATTCCCCCATTTCTTCTTAACGTTCCGAAATGGACGGTCCCTTTGGTACCCCCAACACTTTCATTGTTCCCTCACACGGTCCCTTCGGTGCTCTTAACACGTCGTCAGTCGCTTTGAAAATCACCCAACTGTCAATCGTAGATTTTAATGAAAATTTTTATTTTACATAAAGATCCGCTGTCTACTAATCAATTACTACACATTTAAGGTAAAGTTCCCAAATATGAACCACGTTTTGTTGATGTCATTTTTTTATTATTTGAAAACGCTCTTAGTTGTAGATGCATTTCCTCCCTATAAGATTCTGGGTTCAAGTTTGTTCAAAAATTAACACTGCTTGGAAAAATTATATTTTTTTTTTTGTGGTGTGGCATTTGCAGGTTCCAGCGAAAGGGGTTCTTAATATGGTACACCTTGAGTCCCTAATATGACACCTAGTGCCATATTCGACACCCACATCAAGAATGTCAATAGCTATACCCATATTAGGGAACCCTTGGTAGTGCCAAATTGGGAACTCCACGTGGACTGATAATACTAGCTACTGACAAAGAGAAAATGAATTTCAGCCTAAGCCAACAGCTGGCAAACATTAATATAAATAAACTGAAACTACAGATATGTTCGAACTTCGTTCGAAATCACTTACCTTCCTCGAAAAAGATTCAATCAAAAAGCTAACCACAAAAATATTCGACACGTGGAGACACAATTGACGGAGGATCGATACTAAAATCCATAGAATGGTGCGATTGCACTGCACACTGTTGAGTAAACATGAAAACTATTGTTTGAGGATTTTCTCGATAGAGTGCGACTTGTCCTTTACAAGATATAAGGTGGTGCCATAATAGGCGACTATACCATGTTTGGGCAATTTACCCTATGTATTGTACGAGGTATTATATCAATTTCATAACCATAAAATGAAAAAAACCGTATACAATGGAATTATTCTAGCTTGGAAGAAATGTTTAATTTTCGAGTTAAAATGACCCCGACTGCAAACGGTTAAAGAAGGGTGTCCACGCTAATAATTTGAGTATCTTTACAAGAAATCCTGGCCACGTGAATTCGCGGAGCAAATAGCGAACGTGTTAATCTTCCAGGTAGATATCGCGGTAGCGAACGCGTTTTAGAAAGAGGTGAATTGGAGAGGCTAAAAGAAACGAAAAAGTTTGAAGAAAAAGAAAAACGAAGGGGAAGGAATGAAGAAAAATTTCGATTAAACTGCGCCGGCTGTAATTTACAGCCGATCGGAACAGACCCGCTTTGCCCCGTACAGGATCGACGACGGTGCACGGAGGAAATCGATAAAAGCAAATGCATTGCATTCGACGATCGGTTATCAGACCCCTTCCCGCGGAATTGTTCGTTTTAACCGAACAATTTCCAGGGAGCCGATGGTATTTTACATCCGTGAATCTTTGCGGCCGTCGCGTCTCGGAACTCCATTCCGTACTATCCGTCTCTCTCTCTCTCTTTCTCTTTATCACGCTTTTCTCTTATTCGCCCCTTTCCTCGCGTCCTATCTATACGGGCCGATAAAACTCGGCGGGTATTATATCTCGAAGCGTACGACTCGGCAGAATCATCGGGGGAACAATTATTGGCCCCGTGTCTACATTAACGATCGCATTTCGAGGCACGACTCTCGCCCTGAGCGAGAGATTTTCTCGAAGATCCCGCGTAATTAACGATATAATCAATTTTTCGGATCGAAATGAATAACCTCGGCCGAGGCACTGACCGACAGGAACGCGAGAACTTTCGAAAACGAAACTCGAACATCGCGCGAAACTTAATTAACGTTCCCTCGGAGTAACGCGATTTTTCATTAATTAAGCAACCCGTCGCGTCTCGACGTTGTCCCATTGCAGACACCAGCAGCTACTCGTTAAGCTCCCTTCAATCTTTTTACGAAGATCGGGTTACGCCTTTGTTGGATGTCACATTAAGTTTAAATAATACTACGGCGATTCTTTGAAGAGATTGAATATTTTCCAACGAAAGTCGACCTCCTGCGATATCGTTTTAGTATTAAACTTGCCAAACTACAGGTGACTCGAACCACTGAAGCGTCTGAGTCCTTATTTATGAAAATGATAAGTCTGTATTCGTTCAAGTCTCGTGCGTTCGTTATCACGAATATGTTTTTGAATAAATAAACACATTGAATCGTTGTCCATGGAAGCATCTTTAGGTTCTTGGTTCTTGAAGAGTATAATGTAATTTGGAAGATTTGCTAGTCAGTTTTGAAGGGGAACTCTGTTCCACGGGAGCGCGTTCTTCGAATCAGGAGTTGCAGTAACAAGGAAGAAGCTTTCCTAATAATTTGCACTTGAATGTTGCACAATTAACGGCTGGCAGGATTTTTTTATACACGGTACTTCGCTCCGCGAGCGATTTTCGAGGAGCAACGATAAAGAGCAAGAGACCGTGAAGGGAACAAGCGTGGCTCGAATGATTTCGAACGAAACACGATCGCGTCTGTTATCCGTCATACCGTGATCATAATTTTCTGGCCGTGATATTGCAGCAGATCGTTACGGGGCCGAACTGGTTAAGCTCGGCTTGTTGGCAATCGAATTTAATTACTCGAGCACGAATGTATACGAGCTCGAGCGTGTGAAAACAAGCGGATCGCGCGAGACTGAGCGGAGGCGGCAGAGCGCAGCGCATCGGAGCGTGTTCAATCTTCGCCATTCGGGTGCGCATTAAATCGGCAATTGCTTGCCGTCTTCGCCGGCCGGAAGTTTCGCTCTAACTGCGTCCAAACAAGCCCGTAAACTGTCCTCCCTCGTCGGGTCCAGCTCCAGTGGCACGATTTGGCCGCGAGCACGTACTTCCGGATCCTGCGGATTCCCCTGCGCCGCGTCTGCCGCGTCCTCGTCCTTGTCCTTCTGCTCTTCCATCGCCCGCAAGATCTTGATCGATGGTGAACTGCCAGAGGGATCCAGCAGGCCGGCAAACACCTATCAACAGCGAACGACAACGTTCTCATACCGATTTCAACAACGGTTATTCCCTTAGACACTCTCTCGTTTCCTTAACCCTTCGAGAGGATGACATCGATAATCATACCGACTCTAAGAATATTTTAATATTGATTATTAGACTGCGGATATATGATCAGGCTCGAGGATGTAGTGAGCGGGAAAAAAGATAGAAAGCTTGAAGAGTGGTTGGAGAAGTTGAGATAAGAAAGAGAAAAGAGAGCATAAATAAACGAAAGAGAATACCAAACCAAAAATGCAAAAGTTAGGGAATGGGGAGGGGAGCAATAAGTATGGAATTAAGTGGGTTAGTGATAATTAGGATACTAAAAGAGTAGGACAGGGTATGAATGAATGTGTGAGACATAGAAATGAATGAGAGAAGGTATGGACCGAATGTGTGAAATAAGATAGCTTTGTACAGATAGGTTAATGTCAACCAAGTCACATTTCTTAGCTGTAAGGCCGAAATAAAGCAAATTATTATTATTATTATTAGACTGCTATTATTTTATGCAATTCTCAATTTTTTTAGGCAACAAGAAAGTGGTAAAATAAAAATTGTCTGCATCACATGGAGCAAAAATTTAAACAAGTACGATAATTGTACTGCTTTTTTTCAGTTACTGCAATTAACACGGAATATTGAAAGTTAAGCTTGAATGTAGAAGAGATACCAACTGGCTATCACTCGTATGCAACCGTACTTTGACGCGCAAGAGGTATTTTATAAAATATCGGGTTTCTTGAGAGCCAGTAGTCCGAGTCAAAGCACCATTTACCGCTGTTCGCGTACAAGAACGTAACTTTAATCATTGCCTCGGTATAACCTAATTAATAAGTCAGCGCGCTGGCGAGAGGTATAATATCTCTTTAATGTCTCAGGAAATCAATTTCGACGAGGAGTTCGGTCATTTTCAGATTACCCGACACTGCTTCTATCCGATCAACGAAACCTGAAGATCCAAAATTATAACAGTATAAGGTTCTCGGACAGCCAAAATTTTCTATTTAATATTATTTTACATATGACTTAGACCACTTTCATATTTATGGATACATATGTATCTGCAAAATCGGAACTTACTGTCCCGGTCTCTCCTACACTATTTAACCCCTTGCCCTACAATTCTATTTTCGTTTTGCTAATGTATAGTTATCCGAGAACATGTAGGCATACAATAGATATAAATTTTCTCCCTTTTTAGGAAATTACGAACTACAAAGAAAGTTCTAATCACTGAAACCGTAAAATGAATCGTAGGGCAAGGGGTTCACACTACAAAACCAAGTTACAAGTTTGAAGATAATAATAGGAAGTGCCATAAAAACGTAAACCCATTTCCGATTTTTTTTTCCACGTAGAATAAGGTGTCCCACAAATATCGTCGGCCTCGTATGAAAATTGCTTAAGTGCAAAAAAGTAATATTTACAGTAAAAAACCGATTTAAAGTGAAACTATTTTGCTTTAAACGGAGTTAACAACTTATCTCTGAACTATTAACCTCAAACCGTAGAAATTGAAGTACCTAACAAGGCGAAGCTGAAAAGCCAATTCTCATTTTTTAAAAATGGACTTACGCAGCTTTCATATGAGGCCGGCGATATGGAGAACGATTACCTTATAGCCAACTTCGTAGAGTGCAAGTGCGATTTGCAAGCCCACGCAGGTATCGCAGCTGGTAACGAGCACGTGGCGTTTGTTACGGGACTCGTACTCGTCGGTGGCGTTCCTCGATTGCCGCATCAGATAGGCCAACAGAGCGGCGACAATCGAACAGAGAGCCAATATTTGTAGGGCCAAAATGGCCCCGGTCTCGGCGTCCATCCTCTCGGGGCGATATTCAATCTGCAAAGCAGAAGTTACGTCTCAATTACGCTGCAATTCAAGCCCGGGTCATACGGGCCCTTCCACTTCCGCAATGCGCCGGGAATAGTTTCTCATCGGCCGTTATGGCGCAGCTAAATTTCACGTCGAAGTTTCCGCGCACCGATACTTACACGTGCACACGCACATAGTCAGACCCCACCGTTTCCTACGGCCGCGGGTTATGCCCGTTCGCCGGACACTCGTGCCGTTAACCGTGTGTCCCCTCCAAAATACTCACGATCCAACGACAAATATCGCGACGAAAATTACCTTCCGGTTTCCACGTTGTTCCGCTGGACGGAATTCATTCGTTCGCCCAATCGACGACGCCGTGCCGGCGCCCCGGTCTACTTTAATCGTTCCCCTTCGCAGGATTGCCCCCAATCGGCCCCGACAATTGTATCCTAGCGAACGGCCGCGAGTTTCGCAATGCCCGTGTAATTTTGCGAATCGAGGCTCTCCGCGAGCCCGTTGTTTTCACGGTTTCGTGGACCCCGAAACCTGCCCCGCTCGAAACTAACGACGGCCCATGTAAATTGCGACTATCTTTCTCGCAAGGAAAGCCTTTCCACGGTTGGCGGAAAAGAATCTCGGTGCCACCTTTGTAATAGAGTCACTTTTCAAGGTGGACCGAGGTTTTCGCGAGAACCTAGACAATTTCGATAACCTCGCCGCGTCACGCGTAACCCGCAGTTATTCGCTATTTCCAGTTTACGACTGTGATAAATCGTAAACAGCCCCATCACTGGACAGCGGGTCTTTATGCAAGATAAAAATGTTCCACCTGAATTGCAGCAAACCGGAATGACATAGGAATTTTCTCTCTTAGCATGTTCAATAGGTTGAACATAATTTGAAAGCATTTTGGAATTCGTCTTACGTTTCTAACGTTTTGAATTACCAGTGCTTCAATGGAAAACGTTGTAACAACACGAAAATTTTGTTACACATCAACCAGCAAACTGGTTCTCCCAACCCCTGGAAAAAGCCGAATCGTTTGAACGTTAACAATTTTGGAAGAACTGTTCCGTTTCACCGGCTGCGTGCATTTTTGACTGACTGTATCTTTTCGATTGTGGCTTCCGTTGTAGTTAGCGTTGCAGCCGAACCGTGAATTTCACTTAATAGGATGAACTGTATACTATTCGATACGGTTTGAAACATGAAAATAATGGTCGAAATGATTAGACGTTTCAGGTGTGCCTGCTCGGTATGCCATTAACATTCGTTCTTCCGAGGTGCTGAATTAAAGCGTAACATTCTCCGTTCGTTAATTTTAACTTGAATAAGATAAACATCGCGTAAGCTGCACGTAAACCGTTAAAATCGTCGGAGGAGTATGCGAGCGAGATTACCGATTCGGAAAGCAACGCGGCGGAAAAGTGATTAAACGTTACCGAAGCTGTCGATCAATCGAGTTACCCTGCTGTTGCCGACAATATTTTCATCGGCGATATCCCCTCCAGTATTCGACAGTATTCGTCGACACTGTGCGTCCACCGATCCAATGGAATTACCAACAATGTTTTCATCGAAACGGAGTTTCGGACACGCTGCGTGTTCACCGGAGAACGGCTGCAAAAGAATAATAACTGCGGAACAGTGGAAGTGCACAGGATGCGACTTTTAATTGTTCCGCCGACCAATTGGAACTCTCTTTTGATTGGTAACCAATGAACCGGGACACGAACTAGAGACACTATAATATTAGCAGACTCGCCGTTCCCCACTCTTCCGCCACGGCCCGGTCACGTGACGCGTTCCGTCTCTGTCACGAGACTAATCCGATACTGGCAGGAAGGGGTAAGGGGCTTTCTGCCCTCAGAATTTTACTTTTCAGACTGAGTTTCTGCCCAGAACATTGTCTTCAAAAAATTGGCTACAACTTTTTATCCCACAAGCAAAAACGTACCTGGCAACTATATCTTTCAAACGGTATAAATTTGTTTTCGTAATTCTCATCCCATGATGCACGAAACGTGCCTCGGTATTTACGACAGTCCCTTAGTCAAATTCCCTTTGAACTTCGAAATGCAGTCCCAACGTTCAGCATTACTATAGAATCGCGCCACTGTGAGACGGCTCGGGAAAGGGAATGAACAAGTAATGTGGGTCCGTAGGATTGCAATCAAACGATTATCGATGATCTCGAGATAAGCCTGTCTAATGGAGCTGTGAATCAAAGGGGATTGTCCTACCCTGATTGCGAAGTCCACTCGTCAACGTCCTTCTGCGATGGATCCACGCTATCGCCGCCGGTGCTGTTTGTACCAATGTTTTCGGTGGATGCACGCAACCCGTATAAATCCACCGCGGAGCGTGATTCCGTACACGAATGCCGGTGACAGCCGATCGATCAATAATGATTCCATAAGGCATAGTATATTTAACTGAGCAATTGTTGAGCCCCGGACGGTACAACAAATCAACCATCTTTATTGCCGACGGATCCGCGTTTATTCTCTACGATAAAGGATCGCGGAACGTCCGGACGTGTTCATCGATTACCAATGGCCGGTGAAATGATATTCTATCCGTAGACCATAAATCCGCAGCTTTCCTCTAAGATCCCATACCGCGAACCGTTCCCCATCAAAATCTTCCGAACGGGAATTTTAACGTCACGATTCACAGAGGATCGGATTCGTCGAAATTTGGTAAAAAATCGAAGAATTACTACGGTCTAGTCGACAATCGATACACCGAGAGTTTTCACAATTTCACAAAACTGAATATGTGCACACAATTTAAGACAGTACAAATATTAGAAGAATTTAAAAATCCTATTATATTATTTTCAACCTATATTAAACATATTAAGATAGAAAATAGATTTCTATTTCACTCCAAAACGTTATTAATAAATGATTTACTCGATCACGTATCTGATCACTATAGTCTAATCATCTATAGATCTTCATGCATTTATGAAGAAATTTTTTGGGTAAAATATAAAACAGTAATAGTTGTCTTTAAAAACAACTAACGCGTAACAAAGACATTAAGGGATGAAATCAATTTCTATTTTGTTCCAGCTTCCCACAACCGTTGTCTACTAATCACTATGCTTTCCATCGGCAGCAGTTGCGTCTCTCGGATATCTTCGACGCGACACCATGATGCACTTTGAAAAAAAAAAACAGCGAAAAACGGCATAGTCGAATTTATTTCTCCCTTTCGACTGTGCGTTCGACGCTCTGCAATTGAGCTTGTTAACAAGCACGCGTGTCCGCGAATGATAACATTGTTTTCTTTTTTGTTCGAAAATTAAATTGGAAACGTTTCGGGCGAAAGTTTTCTCTGTTGCGTCACGGATACCGGCAAAGCTTTCCGACGCGGTGTAATCACAGAACGCAGATTTCCACTTGAAAATCCGCTGGGGACCGGAGCAGGACATTTCCGAGTCAAAATATTTCCCCCTGCGTCATCGTGTGTCCGTGGAAAAAGCAAGGGACAAAGACACGAATTTTCAATAAACTCGGGGCTCACTTCAGCGAAAACGGGCGGACGAAATTGCATCACGAGAATGAAAATTACATTTGGAACGCTTAAATTAAGCCATCAATGAGACGCCTTTGATGTATAGATGAAAAGTGTTGTTTGACGTATATTCGACATGCTAGTGCCGCTGAAATTCAATCATTTCATACGGTCCTCGATTTTTTTTCTTATATTCACCGTCCGTACTACACAAAGACGAAAATTTAACAAAGTGTTTGCCATCGCTTTCGACATTTTTTCGCTTTCATCTCGTTTCGTGCAAAATTTAATTCAATACTGGACTAAAATAACAGACTTTCGCAAACATTTTGACATTTACGCGGAAGTCTTTTAATTATCAAGGCCTCAGAGTTTAGCATGTCGCTTTTAGTATTCAACTATATCTGATTACAATTTTAAAAAGGTCTCGCTATAAATAGTACCGCTTCGTTTTAAAGACGTCGAAATAATTAGCATCGCGTGACACGCTCGTCTAAAGAAAGAATTCTCCATTACAAACTCGGTATATCGGATACGGGAGACACGTCACGAAGAAATATTTTGTTGTTTATGTGCAAGGAAACACTGTAAACGCGTTCACTGCCACAGCTACTCGTATCAACAAAAAGATTCCGTTGAAATATACAGAATGTATGCAATTGACAGACATCTACAAAACGTATTTTCTACATTTTTTCTACAATTCCGACAAATTGCAATTTTTTCAATCTTTCTTTTTCATGACATATAGTAAACTAAACTGTTCCAGCTATTGAAAAAAACGCTTGCAACTTCCGACAGTAATTTCGTTTAGAGAAGCGACGATCCCCAACGAATCTGTCTTTCGTTCAAGCGCGATGAAAAGCATTCGAAAACGGGATATTCCGGGATGGTGAAAAATGCCTCTTTATGCCAGTTGTGACGCTCCCATCTGGCTAATCGATTCAGCACATTAACGAAAACGTGATCCGAGCTATTAACCCGGCGAGCGCGATTTTCACCGGCGCGCCGTCCGGATTGGAAAATCGTGAACCATTTTGCCAACAAAATCAACTTTCAGGTATCGACTTCTGCTAAACGGATTGTTGTTCCGAAATGTCCGTACAGCTACATATAATACATACGAGTCCCATGGAAATCACCGACAATAACTTTGGACGACAACGAATTTGACCGACACCGAATTTGGTCAACAACGAATTTGATCCACAACGATTTGAGACGACCATAGTATGTATTATCATATGTATTATCATACTGTGGTCGTCTCAAGTCATTGTGGAACAAATTCGTGGCGGTCAAAATTGATGTCGATCAAATTCGTTGTCGGTCAAAATCGTTTTCTGTTAAAGGCGTTGTCGGCCAAGGTTATTGTCGATCAAATCTGGAGTCGGTAGAATGTCGGTAAAAACCGTGACGGGGAAATTTGTGTCGGTGATTTCCATGGGACCCAATACATACAGGTACGCATACAACTCATCAATTTCAATAAAAAAAACATCGTAAAATAATTGTTGACCTTGTTATTTCATCGATCTTTTACCACTGTGACAATTTGACATCGAGGGTCAGAGGGACGAATGAGGGTTGAAAGTATTTTTAGTGAAAATTTCATTGCGGTATCTCTAATGGTTCGAAAGTTACACCAATCCGGGCCACTGTGCGGCGTGACACGTCCGGGAACGGATTGCGTTCGATTTTGCAAATCCTTGCAGAATTCGTGACGACGAGCGTCGGCTGGACGCGGTGAAACAAGAGCGGCTTGCGAGTGCCACGCCTCGCTGAGTTCAAATCTACACTTTAGAAAGGCGAGGCACATCGACGAGAGCTAGAACCTTTCCAACGCCCTTCACTTTCCGCGAGAAAAACGGAATCCGCGATGCGTTCCGCCGATGCCTCCGCGTCTCCGCCAATTGAATCATCGATCCGCGATCGGGTTCCAATGTCGGATTGCTCGGATTCCAACTTGGCACATGCCAGTTATCTCCGACGCACGGACAATCGAAATTAAATTCGATCTCAACCGGTTAATGTCTAACCACTGGTCTGAAACATTTTTTGATACAACAAGTAGGTTACTTAGGTACCTCCGTAACTGTCGCGAAGGTCTCTACCGTAATTGTTAAAATGTTATCGCCGCTAATACTTTCCTAATTTTTTATTTCATAAAACTTCTACAATCTTATTCGTCTCATTTTTCTGATTGAAATGACACCAAACACGATGTAATTACGATTAGGAGTGAGTTTACTGTATAGTTTGACGAATTCTAATATTTTTAATGTCAGTTCGCCGAGAGGAAGATTTATTAAAAGAATGGCTAAAACACTTTGATAGAAACACTCTTGACATTTTTAAAAAGCAACGTGATGTAATCAGTTTCAGTGCGCCGTAAACCTGGTGTTAACTATTTCCGAATGCATTGATCGCGATTTAAACGTTCGCCGAGGGAACAGGAAGAAATGCTCCTTGAAAGGAATCGTTCAACGCCGTCACGATTTTCTTCACGCGACCGGAAATGCTCGACTTGGCGCGACGCGACGAGCGCAATTGAATTAAACGCGGATCGATTCGAATGTCAGCGGAGCCCCGGCGCGACGCCTCGGATATATATTCGCGAAAATGAACCGACAGTCCGAATTCTTTTTCTCTCTAGGTCGCGTGAAAATCTCATGTTTCCGGCGGGGCCTGTCCGCGCACGCGTCGATCCATCGAGCTATATGTAGTTGGCGAACACGCCGGAAGTGAGAGTTAGCCACCGCTCGAGGCACCCTGCGCCGCTGTTCTCGGTGATGGCCTCCGATTTCAAACGATATACGATATTTTCAACAGCTGCCGCCTCGAATTATTCGACCAAATCCATTGGGGTTACCCATCACGGATTATGTTTTTGACATCTGAGAGTACGCCGCGAACGCCATTGTCAAAATTAGCTAGTTCTAGATCGTTCTTCGCTAGCCGGGATCGAGTGGAGACCACTATTTCGCGTGTTCAACGGCGCACGGTGAGTCAAACTGATGAGTTCTGTGGCAAAATCAAGGAAGACGATTTATTTTCTAAATTAAAGCTGATTATAGAGAGATACGAACGTTTTTTAATTTTATATATTTTATAATCTAGCTATACTTTAATTCTCCAAGAGTAATTATGTTATACTTGCGGGTGAGAGTCAGGGCATTTTTTAAAACGAATTCCTCTAACTTCTCAAAAAAATATCCAAGCCGTATGATTTGATCTTTAAAAAGTGATCGTCCTTTTAAAAGTGTACAGGGTGTCTTACCCTATTTTGACATCTTGATTTTCTCGCCACTCTTACTCGTAACAAAAAATGTTTCAGTGGAGGCTTGAATGGTATCGAGTGGAGCATATTCTGATGTTATTAGTTTTTTTGTGAGTTTACACGTAAAGATCATATCAAGGTCAACTTTGTTTTTTTTTTAATGGAATGTAGTACTTTTTAATACATCAATCGATGCAGCTGGAAAAAATAGTAGTTCCGGAGATATTTAAATTTATATTATTTAAATTCCTAAGGCATCATTACTGCCGCACTAAGGCGTTAGCTCTGTTTACCAACGTTAGGCTAACCGATGGACCACTGACTGGACCGATGTACAAACACCTCATTCCATTTAAAACAAACAAAGTTGACCTTTATATGACTTTTACGTGTCCAATCACGAAAAAACTAATAACATCATAATATGATTCACTCGAAACCACTCAAGCATACGTTGAAACATTTTTTGCTACGAGTAACAATACCGAGAAAATCAAAATGTCAAAATCGGGTGATACACCCTCTATACGATGTCTATACAATCGCAAAAAAAATAATAAAGAAAGTGGTGGGGTACCCGATAAAAATTCAATTTCAGGTTGGCTAGAGATTAAAAATTTCTACCTGTACGGTTGCGCCTGTACTGCTGGGCAGTCGCCTGCGGGCAATGGAAACGCAAGTAAGCTCGGGCGAACGAGTGCGCGCCTCGATTGCGTGCCAAATCATCGCGGCTAACTTTCTCTGGAATGCAGGCGCGGAAAGAAACCGAGCCGAAAGACAGGTGCCACGAAATTATGGTTGTCTTATCTGGAATCTCGCGAATGGCTCAGCCATTTTTCTGTAATGAGAATCTCAGTGAAAAGTAGACGAGATTTCGTTTTTCGTCGGGATCTCCTTTTTTCATCGTTAACGATCGTTGGGCATGAGACCGATGAAATTGTCGGTGGTAATTGGCCGAGTCCTGTGCTTAGATGTATCGGGACGCGCCTAGATCGTTCGCCGATACGAAATTTGTATCGGAACGATCGGTTTGCACAAAAGAAAAAGGGAAAGCGAGCCTTGTTGTTTTACGCGGCCGTGGCCGCACGCGATTACGAGAAACTGCATCGCAAATAACCCGGAGTTTTCGTCCAGATACGACTTATTTGCACCGCGAGATTCGGCAGATGGTAAATAGCCGCGAAAATTATCCGACATGAACAAAACCGCACGGATTATATCATTAATACATCCCTGCTCCGTGATTCCGGCCGAGCGGGACCGAGTAAAAGGCGAGTCGCTTTGACATTTATTCGCGAACTGGTTCGCTCCGTAAACCCGTAAAAGACTTTCCCTCGGTGGCGTTCACCTACGTGCATGTAAACACGCTGACGCAGGATGCTCGGTACGTGTATGAACGATCAAAACAGATAAAAAGGTGCAGAATCACAATCACTTCTTTCGGCTCTGTTCGGCAAAGCAAATTACTAATTTGCCAGGTCCTACTGAGCCTTGAGTGGGTATTCTTCTTTCCAGGATTGGATGAAAAATTGGATTCCAAAGATGGGGTTTTTCAGTAGTCAAAAGCGCTAGATAAAAGACCGCTCTGTCCATGGAAAGTCCTATTTTTACGTTCACGAGGCGTAATCTGCATCATTTGGCAGCATGCAGCTGTCGCAGCTTTATGAAAATAGGTCCCGTGAAATAATTGGACGCAAGAATATAATTCCATTTTGGAAGTTTCATGCTACGCGTGCGCGTTCGAGTCGAGACGATTCGGTTACTCGATCGGTACCCAAGTGCCAACATTTGAAACATTGACCATCGTTAGCTTAAATTGAATTCCAAATCGAGTGAACGCTTCACTGCGAACCGAAGTTCCAACATATCGCATTTCAACCGAACATGGAAAAGATCCAAAAGTAAAAGTCAAGATACAGCACCATGTAAATGGCAAACCTTTCATTCAGTAGTATAAGGTATTGGCTAACGCCTAGTTTCTCAATGCTCTTCAGAACTTCAGTGTCCAGTTGACTTATTTTCCTTACTTTCACTCTGGCCTTTTGAAGATTCGAAAACTACACGCATAACTGCACTCGGAATTCTTTTGCGGAAGTTACCTGCATTGTACAGAGAATGCATAAAAATAAGTAAACGCTTCTAATGCATTAAGTATGAGTCCATACGTATTCCGTTAATTTCTCTTTCCCTTAAAGCTTCAATTATGATTTTTGCGCGATTTAACACATTTATGGTTTCTGAAAAATTTCAAAGAAGGGTAGAATACGAAATTTGACAGAATTTAGTCCAATTTTTATTTATTTCAGGTCTGCAAAGGCTACTGCCACTGGAAATAAGATTCTATCTTATTACTAGACTGCGGATTTTATGCATTTATTACAAAAATGGGCACGTACAATTTGAAGCAATGGACATATTAAAAATATTTAAGAACATCAATGTATTCGTTTCAACTTAATAGGATAATTAAAAGAAGAATACAATTTTTATTTGGTTCCCGTGTCCTGCAGTCAATGCGAACATTTTTTATTTTGCACAAAGATCCGCAGTGTACTTATTACACTTTCTTAAAATTCGTCTACAAGAATTGAAACTTGCCTAAACATCCGCAGTCTAATTACGACGGCTGATTAAAAGCGTTTGCTTGGTTTTACAGGTGCGACTCATCGTCAGTGAGTCAACGTGTCGAGGTTCGCGATTTGCACGCGTTTCCTGCGCGAAGTCTTGGTTGGTTCGCGTAACGGAGGCCGCGGATTGCGACTCCATGCTAATAAGCAGCTATGTCATCTCTATTAATCGCGGCGCTATGCCGACGCGGCGCGAGGCGTGCACCGACTGGAATGCTAGGAGTGAAACGGATTACACCTACAAGCCGGGGCGACATTGTGCGCGCATCAACGCCGAGGATGGGCCCGGGCCTCCTTTCGAGTTCACGGTATGCATGGTCGAATCACGTTTCGCGGTCAGGTTATCGAATTGCGGGACTTTATACGACCGTGCTAATTCCAACAGGAACATGGAAGTATCGACCCGCCGAGGCCCGCCGCTCCCGAATCTTGCGGAACGCTTCCTCCGCCGCGGCGGGTTAGAACATTGCTCAGCTCCGCTGCACTGGCCCGATAGAGATGCGGCCGGCATAACTCTTAGGGCGCGTTTACGCTCTCAGAAACGGCGAATTGCGGTCGTGATTCTAATCAGACGATCCAATGAATGCTGCCGGTTCGTCCTGTATCATTATTATGCATTACTAGGTTTTAACGGTAAAACGAACATCACTTTTTCTGTTTTGCATGAGTCATCAGTTGAATACGCTTAAAATGAAAGAAATTATATAGAATGGAAATATTCTATAGGTCAGAAGAAGTGTTTGGTTTTCGTGTTAAAATAATTCCGAGTGCAAATTGCGAAAATGAGGCACGAATGAGGGTTGATTAAAGATTAAAGAAATCGGATGGCATTACAGTGCGAGGGATGTGGCCGAAATACGAGAGCGGCCACGGAGAGGATGGGTCGCGGAAGAAACGGCTGCAACGATTATTAGTATTTGCTAATCGGCGCATTCCGTTGATGCAATTCTGCATGCCGACGCCTGAGAAATGCGAGGCCGAATCGACTATATAATGCCCCGACAGTGGGTCACGGTTCTAGACCCGTAGCCGATCATCGGGCGAGGTTCGCAGCTAATTTCTCGTCGAACAAAATCGATCGGGAATCCCTGGAAAAGAAGAGGCATACGGTAGCGCACAAACCAGAGAGGGGGCGAACTACTAGCGAAACGTTACTGTACATTGACGCTTGTACACCGACGAGAATTTATCGGCGGGCATTCCTTTAGCGTAACGTTTGGAATCTAGATGAATGTAGACCGGTAACCGCCGAATGTCCGACACGATTCGACTGGTGTTCGCTATCGTTTGGTACATGGAAACGCGTTTCCAATAGCAGAAGCCGTTCTGTAATTTATACACATCGCGGCTCTACGGGTTCCCGCTATTTTTACGTGGGCGCCTGTTATCCCGCTAGAGAATTAACCGAGGCCGTGCTTGGATCGTTGAAACAGAGAGAGAGAGAGAGAGAGAGAGAGAGAGAGAGAGAGAGAGGGACAGAAAGAGATAAAGAGAACCAGGAAGGCCGACTCGCGATTTAACGGAGCTCGCTGGTCATCCACGCGGTTCTTTTCTCTATCATCGTAAGAATTATTAGCCGTGGAAGACTCGCAACGCCACGGATCGTGTACACACCGCGATAAATCGGTGCTGCGGTTGCTCGCTTCTAGATGCTCGTCCCGAGACCAGGCAAACAGGCAACGGTACTCACCGTTGACCGCGAGTGACCGTGTGGAGAAGATAAACACTGGATGTGCGATTGTTGCTTGCATAACAGTAACCGGGGCGACGCTACATACTGTGTCACCGCGATCTGCAAAAACGCGGACTCACCACTTTCGTTTGCACCAATCCTCGCTACATGACGGGGCGAAACGTCTTCCGAACCACAGATTCTGGTGATTTTTAGGCCTGTTGACCCTCCAGTGCACGGGTGAACAGATCTCCTCGCAATGTCTACACGGTGTTCCTTTTAAATCGTACTACTTCGTACTTTTCGTTTCTATATATTCTTCGAATTCCAATTGATTTTCATCTCCAAGGTCACTCAAGGTCATAGTCTTGTAGGCCCCTCAACTCATCTTGATGCCGACTACAGATCGGCGTTATAAGAACCAGGGATATACAAGGTAAAAGATATACATTTACAAAAAAATTATTTACACATTTTCTAGTAAACGTTTCGACAAAAGCTCAAGCTGTTGGGTCCAACTTTGAAGAAGTGACTCGTTCTTGAAAGGTGTACGAATACTTTGTACACCCATGTATGGAAAAGCGGTTGCGACGAAAATGGAATGGATTAGAGTGTTAGGGTTTACCGTTGCGCAACCCGGGCCGGGCCGGGCGGGCTGACACGGGCGCCGATTTCGTCCGGATTACGCAAACGATCGCGCAGATCCGATTTGACCAGTTCGCCACCCCGTGGGCAACCAGTTCGCACGCGGGTTCCCAGTCACGGACTGCGATACGAGCCTAGAAAGTTTCGGGCCGAGCACTTTTCCCGCCGCTGGCGTGGCCGGCCGAGAACGCTGAGAACGACACGCTCGTCCAGGAATGCGAACCGCGACGGAATTACGTGCCATTGTAGTTTCTCCGGTGTCGATAAAGCCAGCCCCGCCATGGTGGTCGTTGCCGTTGGCTGTCGCTGTTGTCGTAAAACATTACTCGACCGTCGACCGTGTTTGGGTTTGGACGATCGCTTTGAAACACGATCGTTTTCAAGGATCGCGCGGCCAACACCGAGCCCGCAAGATTTCGCGAAAGTATTCCTTGCCGTATCGCACGAACAGCTCCTTTGTTTCGATTAGCTGTTAAACGAGGATCGTCGCTTCCGCTTCGAAACCGTCGATTATCGCTGTTGGCGGACCGTGTCAACGGAACGAAACCGCTCGGTGGGAAGCATCGATCGATGAGGCCCCGGGTTATGCCTCGTTGCGATCGCGTTGTTTCTATCGTTTTTATATTCGATATCGTTTCTAGTATCCGCACGTTCCACCAAAATATTTGCCAATTGAAATCCTTGGAAATATTCAAGTATCATTTTTACACCGAGCACACAATGTCGCAATCAAACCTGTTTGTTGATTCGCGCTCCTTCATCAACGCGTTAAATGTCACGACGGTCGCGCACGGGCGGCACGAATTTTTCACCAGATTCCGGAATTTGTTTTCAAAAGAGCTAAAGTAATACTCGTTAGGCTGGGTCTGAACTGTTTCACGCCGGAGCCCTAAACACGGCTTACGTAATATGTACTCGGGTAAACGAGTATACTAACAAATTTCTCATTAAAACATTTTTATAGTTTCCATGATGGTGAGAGGCAAAATCTGAAACAAGTTGTCTCGACTCATCATGTCCATTCTGCAGTTTTCTTTACTATCATTTCGACCAAGTACTACATTATCGTTCCTGGCTGTGTTGTAATAACATTTGCAATCTACACAATCTACACTTTTTCTTTTGTTCGGCGAGAGCGGCGGCTTTTTCAAGATGCAAGCAACGTCAAAGCTGCTCGTTATCGCTTCAGCGTGGCCATTCCTTTATTAACGTCTCTACTAAAGACCGCAACACTTCGATCATGCTGACACAGTACTGCGAAACGTCACGAAACCATCGACAATTGCCAACGCCTGCTTTTTCGACGCGGCAAAGAAACTCTCTACAGTCCGCTTTCGAAAGCGATGCGTTAATTGCGGATCGACTACGTCCGAGTAATCCACGGGCGATGGTAATCGCGGGTTTCGAGATGATCGTTTACTATTCATGTATCTGCGTGTAATCTTTTCTACGCGTCACGCGCCACTTGTCTCATTAATTCGCGCTCTACTTCGCGTGTAATTAACTTGTCGGCCGTGGCAGTTATGCGGACGATATTCGATCGAGATTGATTGTGAAACGTCTGCGAGAAGTTGATTAAACCGATCCTGGTCGCGATTCTTGATAATCGACGTCGACGGGTCGATAAATGTCTCGATTAGCAACGAATTATCACAGCTCGCGCGAAACTGGTCTGAACCGACAGCGAAACTTTGCGTCCTGAGAATTTTCCGATGAGAGGAGACGTGGGCGTAGAGGAGCAAGCAATTGTGACAAGTAAACAATTTTTTTATAAACGTCTAGATTAGCAGCGAATTATCACAGCCCGCGCGAAACTGCCCTGAACCGAGAGCGAAACTTTGCGCCCTGAGAATTTTCCGATGAGTGAAGACGTGGGCGTAGAGGAGCAAGCAATTGTGACAAGTAAACGATTTTTTGTAAACGTTTCGATTAGCAGCGAATTATCACAGCCCGCGCGAAACTGGCCTGAACTGAAACTTGGTCGCGTCCTGAGAATTTTCTGGCGGGAATACCGTGACGACGAGAGGAGACGTGGGCGTAGAGGAACAAGCAATTGTGACAAGTAAACGAACGTTGTTTTTTCCGGCCGTTAACGACCAGGTCGTAAAGAGACGACCCCGGGGTTGACGGTAACAGGTACTCGACAGGTAGTTGCTACTCACCGGAATTTGACCGTAGGACCTGGGGGGCCGTCGTCGGGGTCAAGTAGTTACGGCACTTCGCTATTCGGCCGGTGGTCCGCTGCGCTATCCTGGCTCGCAAGAAAATTCGGTGCACTCGAAAGCGGCACGGAGCCGAGAAAACGGCGGTTTTACGAGCACTCGAAAGTCGCTGGCGAACGGCAGGCGGCGACGCGTGTTTCTACGGCACAACTGGCTTTCGAGAATTCCCGCTTGGAATGCCCACGAGGACGAACGGTATAAGATGCTTCGGCTTCGACGCTGGCTGCCTCGGCAAATGGAAAAGGCACGGCCGAAGGCATCTTCGCCGCGCCTACAATTACCAGCTCGACTCCGTCGCTCCCGCGGCCGCACTTCGCCGCTTCGCGAGCTCCACGCACGTTAACGCGTTTTAAAAATTCCAGACTGTCTAATTACACGTTTATTTCTAGCTGATTCCATCTCGCCTGCCGATCCTCCAGCTGCTTATGCATTCCTGCGTTTCTCTGTTTCGAAAACGGCCGGTGCGCCGTCGAAAACGGGGCTTAAAAAATAAGTGACTCGCATTATTGACCACACATTAGCTGCACATTCATTTGTTCGATTAAATTATTTTTATCGCTTATAATATTTTTGTAGAACTTCCAGGTCTGAAAAAATTAACCATTAAAAGAAAACTGAAACAGTGCATTTATTGTCAGGGACAACTTTAAATCGACACCCTTTAAAAACTAATTAAACGTTGGAAATCACGGCGAGAACAAGCGACCAAGATGTCCAACATGAAATAAATTCTTTCTAATTCCTCACAAGTAAAAGCAAAAATGAAAATTCTCCGGTTACATTAATACTGAATAATATTCGATGAATGGTACGATGTATAACAATATTAACGCGTCCGCTTCTAGGGTTTCTCCCGATTACAGTCTTTATAGTCATAACTTCCTATTAAATACAACGTATCCCCTTATAAAACATGAAACGAAATATTATCGCAGAGGAGCCATATATTCCATGATATCATACGTTATGTTTCATAACTTTGAATAACTACAGGTGTAGAAATAATTTGATTTTCTTTGGGAATGTGGTACGAAATCATGGTTGTTACGTGTATGTGACGGCTCTCTTGTAGCGGACGTGTTAAATATTTAGTACAGTTACATGGATATTTTGAATATGTTATCTCTTGGCGACATTCGCGTAGATAATTTACAGTTCTAGATTGTTTGTGCTTCTTTTATGGAAACGTGTTTAATAAATGTTCCGAAGTAACATGCTTTTGTGGAACTCGAATTTATTAGTAAAAATAAAACATTTATGCGAGCAATGCCGCAGAAATGAAGTACTTTGTGTTTTAAAATCTTTGAGAATATTTCCTTTGAAATTTCGACGTTTATTCTCATTTATATTCAAACCAACAGAAATGCTCTCTCGCAAGTCTTCCCGTTCATAATCTATACCCATCATTTCTCGGTACAGAAATTGCGTCTGCAAAGATGTGCACTGTGTACATGTATATATTTATAATTAATCACGTTGCTGCCCGGCAAATGCAAATGGAAGCTTCCACGGTAACAGAATTATTATAAAGTCGATGTAATTCAGTAGTGCCGGTATTTCCCGGGCTGGGGAGCGAGAGGAATGATAAACTTCAAGGTATTTCTTAGCTTCTACGCTAATGTAAAATATAGCCGGAGAAACATTTGTCCCGGTTACGGCGGAATATGAACACCCGTAATAAATGTTCTAAATCTACGGGCAAGACGGTTTTACCAGTCGGCGGGCGGAAAAAAAATTAATTTTAATTTGCTTAAGAGTACAGCCACGCTCGCCAGACGGTATTTCTCATCGCGCGCGTCCCATTCATGCGAAGATATACTGCGCAATCCTCCGTTCGCGAACGAATATAAGGCAGCAACGTCACGATAGGATTTCTGAAAACTCATCTCTCGCAATCAATTTCACCTGGCGTGCAAGAAAAAGGAGCCGGACCAACGGGTCTCTTAATGAGAGTCGTCCGAGAGACCCGGAATTACGTAAATCGTAGAAGCTTATTTCTAATCCGCCTATCCCTTTTACACCAAAAAGGTTCTCCGGATTTCGGACGCTTATTTTTGCGGGGGCGCGTTCATCGGAACGCGACCCGCTAATGACCTCTGCGCGTTCCGGGACAAGCGATCAATTATTTTTCGATGGCAAAAATTGCAGAATGACCCGAGCGGACCGCCCACGAAATACATTACCTAAAGGGACCACTAACGACTGCGACTCTCGCCGAACGTGTTTTTCATTTCATTCGGTTAATCTATCGTCGCGGGGGCTCCGTCAGGCTCTCGACGAAATTGTGGTCCGCAATGACCTACATACTACTCGATCGATTAATTTTCCTTTGGCCCCGTTCCTGTTTGCAAGTTTTCAGATTGCCGTGCATCCGTCCGCGAAATATATCGGAGCGGACACGAGCGCGATCGAACGAACCGAACGCGACAACGGATCGATACTAGCGATGGCAAAATCACTAACCGTGATTTATCACAGTGTCGTTTATATCTCATTCTTCATCTCGATTGAATTAGTTCTTTTTCTAAAAATACATCGATTAGCTCGCATGAAAATATTTATTCGTACTTCATTTAAGGATACAAATACAAAATATCCAATCTTCTTTTCCGTACCTTATTTTAGTGCTTAAAAAAGGAAAGAATTAGTTCTTCCTCTCGATCTCGAAATCGTAATATTCCTTTAACACTAAACCTGCAGAGCCTTAAAAATAACTGATACATGTACCCCCTTGTAAAAATGACAATACTGATTTTATTTAGACTTTGTGCAGCTCCTATTTTAATATGTGATCCACTAAAGATATCCATACAATCATTCCTTATGAAATTATTTTTATTATATCAATAATCGTAAAATAAAAAATCTGGAACCGGTCATTTTGACCGGTGATGGTAGGTTGAGTGTTAAATAGTACAAAAGTGATGACAGGAAACGCAAATGATAGTTTGAGAAACGTCTTACAGTTGCGCTCTCCGCCAATCAGCAGCGATCACGAGAATCGCGAATCGCTGTGAAAAATCACCGTGATTGGGAACGAACGTGAATCAAGAGTGATCCAAATGTAGCTGTTCACGCCACCCCTAATCGATACCCAGCCGTTCCGCTCCGCGCCGCGCCGGTGTCGAATTTTGTAATAACGAGTTCTTCATTGACTCCACTTGTGCATTCTAATTGCACTCGAGATTTCGACGGTACGAGTGGTGCATATGTTAACGACGGCCGGGAACAGCTGAACCGTGTCTGCAACATTCGCGAACTCGTGTACAAATAGCAAGGCACCAAATTATTATAAAACACGTGTGCTCGCGCAACGCTCTCCGCACGCTCGGCTGTATTATTTTAATTATATGTACTATGGTCTCGAGCGAAGCAGAACACTTATCAACGAAATTTCAGTCACGAGTAACCCCTTTCAGCACTGTGTCATCGTGCGACAATCGTGTACGCAGCCAGAAAATATTCATTCCGAACGGGGACCGCATATTAATCCGTCTCGAATAAGACCGCGCGTGGAATTCATACCAATGGCACACTCGCTGTCCTTGGCGACCATTAAAGTCGACGATCAAAAGCGATCGCAATTAGCAAACGATACGCAAATTAGTCCGTTCAAGGGCGCTGCTCTAAAACGCTTCACCCTCGGCGAGAGTCAATTTCAGAATTGTGCCCGTAATTAAGAAACTGGTCTAAGTCATACAGGGTGAACCTCGAATTGTGATCAAAAATGTTTTTATCAGGTATAGAATGGTTTCAAGAGAGCTTTCGCGTGATTATAACAAATTTTTTGTCGACTCTTTTTTTTCCTTAAGCCGAGGACAGATTATTAAGAAAATCTCACATCCAACGTTGCTACAACCACCAATCTCTAATTACTAATAGATAGACTGCGAATGTTTATGCAATTTTAAAATATATATAAAATTCGTACCAAACTCTGTCGAATTTGATACTCCAGCGGTTTTTTGAACATTTTTATAAACCATAAATTCATAAAGATCCGCAGTCTACTAATAAAGTAGGCGATAAATCGAAAGAAGACTTTCAAAACGCCTATTCATGCGCTCAGCGATTGTTATGAAACAAATACAATGCATCATGATCGTTGCGCGGAATGTTCCTCCTTAATAATAACTTGCACAACAAACTCCGCTTCGTTATAATTATCGTACAATTAATTCCATTGTGTCCTTGTTACAATATGTGAAGCAACGCGGAGAACGATTCAAATTTTCCCAGACAATTTTCTAACAATGGCAGGCCTGATGTTACTAGAATAATTCCCCCATCTCTTGAAGAATGCCGCAGCGCCAGCAGCGCTACTGCTGCGCCACGCATCCGCATGTGCTAGTGTGCTACTCGTTCATTTCCTTTTGGGACGCTGAGGTGGGAGGTCTTCTTGTGTACTTTGCAATTCCCGTTGCACTCCATTTTTGCGTAAATGTGCCGTTCGATAATCGAGAAGCACACTTGCAATTTGAGCAATATTCGCAAAACATCAGAGTGGCTGTATAATTCTCAAAATTATTACGGTCTACGAGAAAATGGCTGAATCGGTGGACGCCAACGGCGAGTACGCCGACCACGTGGCGAAGCGTCTCACCGCGGAAGAAATCGAGAAAATGCACACGCAGAATTCGCGTTTGGTCACCGAATTCCGAGCCAACCAACTGGAAAAAGACGCGAAGAAACACTGGGACTTGTTCTACAAAAGGAACGACACAAGATTCTTCAAAGACCGACATTGGACCACGAGGGAATTCAGTGAACTTCTGGGTGTGGGTTCGCTGGAGGATCCCAAGGTGCTTCTTGAGGTCGGCTGCGGCGTTGGGAATTTCGTGTATCCCTTGGTCGAAGACGGATTGAAGTTTAAACGAATATTTGCCTGCGATTTGTCTCCCCGAGCAGTGGATTTGATGAAGGTATATTCACGTTTATTGTACTCGGCACGTGGTCGCACGTGGTCTTCATTGTGTGGTATCTTCTTTTACAGGCGCACGCATCGTACGATCCAGAAACCATGAAGATCTTCCAGGCTGATGTTACCGCAGAGGACTGTTTCGCAGACGTGAATTTCCCGGTGAATGCGGCGACTTTAATATTCGTTTTGTCAGCCATTCATCCCGAAAAATTTCGGAGGTACATAGATATTCTTTAGGTTCTTCGTATCTTTCTCCACGTAGTGATTGGAAACTTTGAAGATTCTACTTTGCTCCAGGGTTGTCGAGAACATGTACAAAATTCTTGATAATAAAGGAATCGTGCTTTTGAGAGATTATGGTCGATACGATATGGCACAATTGAGGTTCAAGCCTGGGCACAAGATCAGTGAAAATTTTTATATGAGGCAGGATGGAACTAGGTACAGTTTTGGTTTTTCCTTTGTAGAAAACTTTGCCTTAAATTATGGTTTTAATCCTCATCTACCCCTCGTCTCAATTTGACACAGTTTTGAATTAAGAAACATAGAGAAATAACTGTTTACCTTGTTATTTTATTAATCTTTTACCACTGTGTCAATTCGATACAGAGGGACAGGCTCAGTTCGTGAAATGAGGTTTAATTAGTCCTTATTTTTTGATTGCAGAAGCTATTATTTTACCACGGAGGAAGTAGCGGAGCTGTTCGAATCTGTTGGCTTCAATACTTTAACATGCGATTATGTGAAGAGACGTACTGTAAATGTGAAGGAAAATATAGATGTAGAAAGAATTTTTGTTCAGGGAAAATTTGAGAAGCCTTGACAAGCTTTACGCAATGGTATGCTCCATCCAAATATGTTAAATAAATACTTTTTAGTTCATAGTCTGTAATAGCTACATGATGATTTCATAGTTCAACTGATTTATATTGAAGAATGCTTATTATGTCTTTCGCTCCTATCTGATGATTCTGTCTAATTGTAATTATTTTAATCTGTGTGGAAACAGATATTTATACAGTCTGTATATTTGTTTTACAGCATTCTGCGCACTGTGAATCTAAAGCGTATCGGACGTTAAATTTGTGTAAGTATTTTTTAAAACATATTGAATTTATATGAACATATATTCAATGATGAGACCATAGTTCAACTGATATAGACTGAAGAATGTTTGCAATGTCTTTCGCTCCTATCTGATGATTTTATGTTACTAAATCAATTATGTAGTTAGTAATCACATATATTTATACCTCCATTCATCCTATTGCAGATATGCTGTGAACTTTGTTTAAGCAAATGCAAAAAGAAACTGAACAATGGAAGAAAATGAACAGTAAGTTTTCCCCTAACACTAACGTAATGAAGGATGCCATAATTTTATATGATGATTTCATAGTTCAATTGATTCAATATTCTCTTTTCTTTCAGCACCTAAATGTTCTGGTTCTAATAACAACCTCGAAGTATATAGACGGATTTATGTTAGTGAGTATTTTTTAAAGTATATTACACAGTTTCATTATTTCAAATTTCAATGATGCATATTTTATTTGATTCTTTGAAATTTAATGATATAGACATATTCGTCACTACCTCTGAGAGAAATATACAGTCTACTAGAATTTTTATTTTTCATTCAGTAGTAAAATATAAATTATTATTATTTCTTTGTAGGTGAAAGGGCATCTTCAACAAGAAATGATTTGGTGATATCAATAAGGCTTTAAATAAAAATACGGTAAGAAAATTTTACAATAAATGCTACTCTTTAAATATTATGTTTTACCAATGATGATCGTTATTTTCTCATGATTTCTAATTCCTCTGATTTCAAATTAGCTCTATCTGAAATACGACGTGCTTAATCTCTTTCAATATCAATAAAAAATTGTTTTACGAAGTACTTCGTTTTATGTTTTAACAGGTTGCCTGTGGGAGTCTATTGAAGATATTGCTACGGCGGCGGCTTGAGATAAAGTTGCCTCCCCCTGTGATGTTCTGAAGATATCGCAGAGATCGAGAAGGCAACAGAGCCTCTCGAGTCGCGTTGAATATATTTTATGTATAAATAATAAATACATTCAAATTACAAATCTGTCTACAACGAATTTTTTTACCCCAAATATAATATGAAAAAAATTTACTCTTATTGTAGGTTAACGTTAAGTCTCCGCAACACAAGTTGTACCTTTGTGCCCTCGTAATTTTTTAGTTTGATTTTTTTACATATTGTCGAATCATAGTCAATTTAAATTATTTTTGGAGTGTTAATTTTGTCTGCTCAAGAAGTGCTAAATTTTATTGAAAAAAAAAAATAGTATTCTATATTTTAGTTTAAAATTGCAAAAGTAAAGTGTATAGAAAATGAAACAAAAATATTCCCTCGTGAATAAACCATGCTACTCCTACACATGCATTAAAATGAATATTTGAAAGAATCATAATATTTGTTACATTTCCGCAGAGCGAATATGAAATAGCAAATATATGACAAGTCTACGAGAATAGTAATTGCAAAATCGAATAAAGTTCGATTCGCCATTCAGCGCAGTTCCATTAAAAATGGTCACCTTCACCACATTAAAATTCATAAGAAAATATAATTTATAGGATGTCGATGATATGTGCCAAAGAAGGCTTTGAAAGCGAAGCCGCCGGTACGAATAAATTGCATCGGGATTATTAATTAGGCAAAAGATGCCATGAACTCGATTCATTTTGGTGATGGAACCGGATTGGACGGCGTTGAAAGCTTTAGTCCACAGAAAGTGGTTCTTTTAATATGTAAATATACGAATGTTTCTGTCTCCGTTATCTATTTGAAAAATCATCGTTCTAGAACAGCTATAACCAATAAAAAATAAGTTATTTGGGACGTCTCGCCTAATTGGACAGTAACACTTTTTTGCCGTTTCGAGACATTTAACTGCCGGAAAATAGCTTACATATACAAGGTGATTCTGGGAACTGGGACATTAAGGTACTGCTCTTTTTGAAGTAAAAATAGAAAAAAATGATAGAGGAAAAAATCATATGTAGTAATACGTCCTAACATAATTCATATGACCTTATTTTTTATGTGGATGCAGCTAACATATATGCACCTGTCGAGTGCAATTGCACTTTATTCTTTAACCCTCATCGGTCCCTCGTGTCAATGCGACACATACACAGTTTTCCAGAAATAAGTTATACTGTTGTTATATCTGTAGGTAAATTTGTCCGAAGCTTCGTGATTTCTATTTTTTAAACGTTTTATAGTTATAATAGTTTGAATTTAACTTGTAGCCATCTTTTTCAGATAACCTATCCTATCCTATCAATTCCTGTTTCCCAATGACCCTCTAGCAACATTTGTTTTCGATTTACAAGCAACATTACCTACTTATTTAAAATATGACAGACCTTTCCCTCCAACCTAATATTTAAGAAAAAGCAGTAACTTGTTCCAGTTCACAGAATCACCCCGTATATGGTGTCCTTTTTCATGCTAATGATTTGTTTGTTACGGGCGACGCTGAATCATCGTTTATAAATGTGGAATCGAATGCAGACCGGACTTGGATGACATTAGAAATATTTCGGCATATCACGATTTTTTGTAGTTACCATTAGCATACGCTGAGTAAACAATCCAATGACGATGCAGGAGATCCAGCAGGGAGATGAGAATTTCTTGCTAATTTGAATTCCCAGGGTTCCTTCGCTCTGCGGGGTCGAAAATAAACAAAATCAAGGATCGAACAAAGAACCCTCTACTGTAAATTCACAGGAATCGAAAAAAAGGACTCCGAGGATCGGTATGCAAACGGTCGGTCCGACAAGACGCTTGACACTGGTCACGCGCATGCGTCGAAGACGACATTAGACATTGGCCGGGATTCCCGATCGAAATTGAAATTCAAAGCAGCAAGGGACGCCCTTCAAACGTAACAAACGTTTGATATCTCTCTTTCGCACCGAGAGAGTGTGGAAACATTGAAGTTATCGTTTCATGAAATGAATTATTAAGTTCCGACTGCGTTGAAAGCATAGCGAATGCTGGCGGGGGTACCAGCAATAACGTTTTAGCGTCATTTCTTACTCCTTTTGTGTTCAATAAAATACATTATGGACAAGTTTCCCTAAAAGCGTATGTTAATGAGGACTACCAAAACTCGAGCCGTTTTTTAAAGAATAAATTATTGAAATTAGGGGCTGAACATGTTATTTTATAGGTTTTCTGGTTTCTAGATCCACATTTTATCGCGGATCGTAAAAAAATGGAATTCTTCAGTAAAAATGGAATGTACTTTCGAAGAATCGGCTCTTTATTTGTCAACAGTAAGTTCTCTAAATTTTTACGAGGCTTTAGGCTTTTTCCTTATAATTCTACCAGTATTCTATTTATAGTCTTCTTGTTTCGTAATTTAAACTAATAGATAAAACAGTAAATTTAATGAGAAACTAATAAGCAAAAGTTGATTATATAAAAAAACTTCAATATTCATATAATATTATATTGAATATATAATATATACTTATAAATCTATAAAGAGAATACATTATTTCGAGAATCCCTAATTTTTCGGGATAAATTCGAGAATCTCGAAATTATCCTACTTGATTCTACTTTTCCCGACCCGATATTTCGGGTTTCGCACGCCTCTATTAACAACCCATTGAGTCCAGAAGATTTTTAGCACTCGTATGCCAGAATAAGCGAACCAAGCACCTCAAAAATTTGAACAATTCGCTTGGCATCGCAAAAACAAGGATATTGTGTGGCTTACGTGACCGATATCTCCGGGGACTGTTATCTGAGCGAGTCTACTATTCCCCGAACATCCGCGGATCTCTGTGGAGGCGCGTAATGTGTCGTAGGAGTCGTTCGATTATGATCGTAAAGGTTCATGGAACTCGTAATTGTATCACGGCGGGTACGGCTAGGTATTACATCGTATGTGGTAAAACACTTTCGTCCGTATTTGGCCGATTGCCAAGGTCCCTTGCTTCACCCGCGTGCCATGCATCGGAGGTTATACACGGGTCTGCTTTGGAATACGTGAACGAGATTCCTTAGCAGACCTCGACGTCGTCCACGGCGACGACGTCGACGACACACACACACACGTACACGGATTACGTATGCGACTCCGTAAACAATAGAACGTGTAACAACCCCGTGCAACATCCACCAGGCTCGCGCTCACATTCCCAGCCGAGAGACACACACACGCAACACGCGCGTCCTCGTACGTTGATCAATCGGCGGATGACGCGCATAGGACGATCTGTTCGCCAGGTATATAAAGGTATCCACCAAAAAGCAAGAGCATCATTCAGTTCTCCACCTGAACACAGAAGCTGATCTCCTAAGCTCCACCAAACTAAACCAAACAACCATGAAGTGCTTCGTTGTAAGTATACCGACATACGCTTCTTAGCCACCGAGCTATTCTGTTCATCGTAAACGAGTTGTACGGTATTGATCAAGTACTTGTCTAGCTAGAATCATTCCAAGATTTATCAGAAATATTACCGTCTCGACGGTCGAACTGTTACGCTATGTAAACTTGTGTTAGTCTTGATTCAAATTCAACAAAATAACGATGAAATAACAACTTATTTATCGATGTTCTTTATTTATGAATTTGACTTGCAAAAAAAAGGGTAAATTTGGACTGCGAAACCTACAACAAGTATACATAGCGACGAAAAATATTAATCGTATCGAATTTCTTGCTGGATGTCTTCTCGGTCCACGTTTACCTCCGGACGTGAACATGATAAATCTGTAAAGTTATTATTTTTCGTTTCCAGGCTATCGTACTTTTCGCTCTCTTCGCCGTTGCTTTCGCTGAAGAGAAACCCGTCGAAGCCGAAATAGCCGATTCTGCGGCTCCAGTCGCTGCTCCGGATGCGCCTAGAGACAAGAGAGGCGTGCTGTTGAGCTATGCCACTGCACCGGTTGCGTACTCGGCCTACACTGCACCCATTGCGTACAGCTCTGCATACAGCCTGCCTTACGCCTACCGTGCTGCTGCCTACCCATCTTACTACCCCTCGTACTACAACTCCTACATCTACGGTTAAGCAGTGAAACCGAGACGACACCGAGAAGCCTTTGTACTTACAACCTAGGAAACGAACACGGCAATTGCGAGGACTTCTGATCAAGTGGACCACTTTACGTAGCTTAAGCGAACGAAGCAGGATATGACAGCAACCGCGAATTCTGTACAAAATTCTCCCCGATATCGGCTACCACGCACTTCGGTGCACACACATGTCAATTTATTGTTCTCATATGACACAATGTTCAATATAAAAACTGATTAATTTTAACACTGTCTCATGCCTCACTTCTTTAAGCGCCAATCTTATTTCGAACCGTGTTTCTCTTCATTTATTGGATTTATCTGGGTCGTATAATATTGCATTCTCACGGGGGCTGTTATGCACTGTATACGAATGTTAGATGATAAAATAGCGACTGGTATCCGGTTTGCGTACAACGTAGCGAACGTAATCGAACAATAGTTAGTCGTAGAAACGATGGACCAGATGCGCTCCGCACCGGATATCGTCGAATTCCATCTGCATTTAGTATATATGCAAATTCTATGTGTTTCATGAGCGGGGATATATTAGTCATGCATCTGCAGTTTCATCTTTAATACGAGAACGCCATGGAAAGTGTCGGTGCATTGCTGCATCGTACACTTCCTGTCGCAAAACGGCGAACAGAATGACGTCATCCGTCACCAGTGTCTACCATTTCTATTCCATTTAGGCGGCGGTATGAAATCATAGGGGAAGACGTAATGCACCATACCCTAGTGGCATTTATGGTTGGGAGTTGGTTTTGTCGAAAATCCGCAACATATATAGGGCCCACCATGAAAATTTATGACAATTCTCCAACGGATATCCAACGTTGGGCCTACAATTATTACATTTGGTTAATTAACAAGACGTTTACGTGTAATCAGACTGCGGATCTTTATGCAAAATAAAAATTGTCTGCATCGATTGCAAGGAAGAGAAACTAAATTGAATGTTGTTTCTTCCCTTAATGAATTGAGTAGAGGAGAATTCATATATTGACATGTTCAATTTTTAAAATTCTTCAACAATTTTTAATTTCATCTACTCAATTTTCCTATAAATGCATAAAGATTCGCAGTCTAATGACATGGTTTGATTGGGATACTGCTTTCTTGCCGATGTCGAGAGTTTTTGGGAAAATTTATTGTAAGGGGGTGAACTCTGTGGGAAATTGGGGATTTTCATTTACGCAAAATAAAAGTTGTTTGCATCTATTTTAAGAAATAGAAAGGAAATTGAATGTTATTTCCTCCGTTAATGATTTTAATAGAGGAGAAATCATACATTGACATCTCGAATTTAAAAAATTTTCCAACAACTTTGAATTTCATCTACGCAATAAATGCATAAAGATCTGCAAGTCTAATGACATGGTTTGATTGGGATACTGTTTTCTTGCCGATGTCGAGGGTTTTTGGGATAATTGATTGTAAGGGGGTTTTATCTACTCAATTTTACTATAAATGCATAAAGGTCCGCGCAGTCTAGTATCCGCAATCTAGTCTTGGAGACGTTTTAAAGACATCATATTTCGTCAGCCAACATTTCAACGAAGACCCAACAAAACGCCAACCATAAATGCTACTAGGATAGCGTCGTCGACGTATTGTCCGCTTCTGTCCGCGGTTAATGCATAAAGATGGCCGCGTATTTAGATCCCGCGGCAACCCTTCGCGGGTATCAACGGCCGGTCAAGTTTAAATGGACATAGAGAAATAGCACGTAGCGAATTTCAAGGACAAACCGTGACTTTCCACGAGCCGGGAAAAAATGTTCCACTTTAAGACAGGTGTCTCGGTCGTGTTATTTAATCCTGTTCGATTGAGCGCATTCTAATGCGATCGCGCAACACCGACCAGTTTGAACTGTTTTATGGAATAGGGGCGCACGCGATTCACGCGTAATCCTGAATTACACAATACGAATATATCACTATAAATGAACACCTACTCCGTATTCTCCGGGACTTGATGACTTTAAGTACTTTCACTGAGACTTCGACGGATACGGACGTGAGGCGAATGATAGAACCGTCGCATAACCGCGGAATGCCTTTCGGCAGCTCGATGGAAGTCTGCCGTCTTATAGTTCAGCGAAAAAATGATGTGGATGGGAATGGTTCGATTATTAGCTTCGCAATTCGAACATACACGCATCTCATTACTAGTGAGTCATTAGCCCTCCGGATCGTCAGTTTAATTCTGTATGACCGACGTCATATGATGTTACAATAATCTTTGATGTCCCTAGCTGTCTTCAAATTCTAGATTTATTTCATGAAGGAAGTTGATTGCAAGGAGCAGAATGTGTTTCTCCCTTCAGTAACTTCGGTAAATCGAAAATAATAGAAGAATACACATTCTTCTGACGTGCGTACCGTTTTCTATGTCGATAATTCGTCACTCATAAACGCATAATATCCGTGTCGTCGCAATTCCGGCACAGCGTGAGACACGTCCGAGGTATCGCGGACGACGATGAGTTTCGGCAATCACACTATGCAAATCGATGAAATTCGGGAACAGCTGCGAGAGGACGATACTCTACATCGATATGTGTAACATCACCGATCCGTAACAGCATTGCCTAAGTGTGATCGATGAAAGCCAGTAAGAAAGTCTATTGTAATTCGTGGATGGTCGCGACCCGACTGTATTTATACATGTGCAGGTATGGCCGTGGTCTTAGTCGGGCTGTCCATCCTTGAACGAATTAGTTGTTTTCTGCTCCGGTGCTCTGGTTAAATGTCTAAGGATTCCTGCGGTTAGTCTAGTGCCTGGGACAGGAAGCGTATCGTCGGTGCAGTGACACGAGTGTGCGAATCGGATTAAGACCATGAAGTTTCTTCTGGTAAGTACACACATACATAGACACACGACGAGATCGAAACTATACAAATTAAACTCGGAGGAGCGCGCTCGTGACGCGACCTGGCAGTCGCGAGGGAACATTTTACGATTTCCTCTCGTACTAAATAGATGCACCCGTTCGCTTATTTCCTGTTTAGGTGAGTTGCCTGCTGGTTATGGGCTTATTAACTGTCAAAGCTGGGACCGGAGTCGAGGACGCCGGAGAGAAGCCGGAGATTACAAAGCTGGAGCTGGTGGATCTCGGCGAGGGAGAAAGCGATATCGATGCGAAAGACTCGGAAGTTCAAAGAAAGAGGGACTCGGGTTATTCCTATAAGAGGCCTGGCGGGCTCGCGCCGTCCGCGAGAGTTCGCTTCCAAGTTGGACAACCCGGCCACAGAGGACGTATCGTGAACAGACATCCTGCCCAAATAAACCGACCTGTCACGAAGTACGGGCCGCCTGGCTATCAGAATCCATCTCCGTCGAGGCCGGCCCATCCGAGTCAACAGCACCGAGATAAATTACAATTCCACGGTGGTCATTTCGGTCAACAGCAATCGCACAACTTTGATAATCGACCGAGCGGTCTGCAGGCGCAGGGGGTTCCGAGTCCAATTAGACAGGTCGACTTCGTCGAACCGAGCCCGATAGCCAGTCAGAATAACGAACCCTTCGCGTCCCACGCGGCGAACTACCTGCCGCCTCAGAATCAAAAACTGCCCGGCTACGCGCAGCAACAGCCGTTCTCGCCGATACGAAATCCGGTGGACAACAGTCAGGGGCAACCGGTGAACTTCGGGCAGAGTCAGAGTCTCGTGCAGCCGCAGCCGCAGCTCTCGGACGCGGCTGTTTTCCTAACTCAAAACGCGCAAGCCATACAGCAACTTTACGGCGCGCCGGCGAACGATCAAGGCTTCGCGCCGAACGACGCCCCGTTCCCAGGGCAAACCAACCAAGTGCCGCCTCCGCTCGGTCAGTTCGAAAACCTCGAGAGCAGCTCCCAGAACCCCCTAGGCTTCCCCAGTCCCCTACCGGCTTACGCATCCGGCACCCTGAGCGCTCAGGAAACCCTGGAGCAGATTCAGTCCCTCGAAAAGGATCGACTGATCGTCCAGTTGCAACGAGCCCTTGCCAGCCGGTCTCAGAGCGAAAACGCGGACGCAGCCGGAAGGTACGCTGAAAATCAGCCGAGCTTCGTTCAGAGTCAAGATCTTCTGGCTTCCCTCGGACAGCGAATGAAGATCGACGGTTTAAACGCGCAACCAAGTACCGTAACGGTCGGGTCCGGAAATACAGCTTTCAATCAATCACCTTTTTTGCCAGGAACAACGCTCAGTCCGGGGCTACCGCTTAGCTACGGAGTATCGACCACTATTCAGCCCCCAACGACCACTGGTACAACGACAACGACAAACACGCAGCCTCCTCAGGCTTCCAAAGAGGACGGGACCACGCCGATCGTGCCTGCCACCACTTTATCACCCACCGCAACGGTTCCAGTTTACGCTGGCTTCGTACCAACCCTGATCTCCGGTACAAGCTTCGTGTCGAACGTCCCGACCTACGGGCCCAGCTTCTTCGCACCTGGCACCGTCACATCCGTCCAATCATCCGGCTCCTCGCCGACGCATTTCGGCATACCCCTACCCACTTCTCCGAACCAGAGACCGGTTACGGGGTCATCTACACCCTCGTCCACGCCCTCGTCGACACCGTCGACTCCATCGACCAGTCGTCCAAGCGCTCCTTCATCTCCGCCGGTTAATACGTTGGCTCTTCCCGCTCATCCTGCCGCGACACCATTGCATCCGGTGGTGACACCGTTGCATCCGGTAGCATCTTTGCAGCCGGTGGGCCACGTGCATCCGGTGCAAACGCCGTCGACGGCGCATTATCCGACGTACGGCGTGCAAGCGGCGACACCGGTGATCAATCCGTTCCTGTACAAGCCCGTCAAACCCGTCTACCCGCTTTATTATTACCCGAACGTTGCTTACCAACATTATAAACCCGCGTTACCCACGTACCCGTGGAGCTACGCGCCGACCTACGCCACGCAAGCGAAACCGGCTCAAATATGGAAGTGACCCGCGGGATCCTGCTTCATTCGCGACCGAGTCACTCCCCTAACTCGGCCTCCCTTTATCGAGACTGACTGTTTACCCGCGCGGAAAAGTGCGGACGCAGAGAAACGGAACGAGAAGAAAGTAATCGGCGCCGTCGGATCAATGTCGCGGTCACGATGACACAGTTCTCGATAGACCAGACCCCCGACGGTATCGGTGCCACGGGTACTACTTAATAAGCATCGCTGGTCGTGCAATTAGCGCAGGCCATCGCACACCCGTCACAATGAGACTGTTCGGCCGATCCACGCGTTATCTTGCCGATAACGATCGCTTTACGCCTAGCCACCGGTTGAACCCAGTTTACGTTAGCCAACTTTTCGGCGAACGAAAGTTGATCGACAAATCTCGTCCGTGTCATCGCGAATCGCCTCGAAACAATAAATATATGACTCAGACCACTTTCACCCCCTCCCCATAATTATAAGCACATATTTAAATTGAAATTGAAATTCAACTCTCAGCACAACCCAATTTCAATCGAAATTCAACTTTCAATCGTTATATTTAAATCTAAATCCATTTTAAGAAAATGTCGGACGATGATGTCATAATGTACATTTTTTAATTGAACGACTTGAGATTGATCGACTCAAGCGCCCAACCGAAAGTTGCTTAATGTAAACGCGGCTTTACAGTCTTTTTACACGAATCTCAATTCACGTGTCGCATATGCAGGTATGCGATTTCCCGAACGCGTTTTATTCCGATCCTCGATGGTTACCTTGTTTTATTGTTTGTTTTTTGCTTTTTATATCTATATTCTGAATGATTCTCTGACGAATTCAATTCGAACGAAATTGCGGATATTTAGTGTAATTGGTAAATGGTGTTTCCAATTGTTTTTATTCGGATAATTATGGTTTAATCGTACGATGGTGGGATAAATAGTAAACTATGTTTCTCGATGTTTGTATACTTTTTATCGATGTAGGTCGTTGTGATTTTATTGAATTGTGTGTATATACACTCTGTCGATACTATTTATTATGTTAAATAAATATTTTTTTACTGTCTGAACCTGTTGCATTTCACTTTTCATCGGAATACTTCCTGGTAATTCGTGGTGGGCGTGTCTGCTCGCGCGTCATAGAAAGTTCATCATACATGAAAATCGACTGTCTCCGCTTCCGGTGACCAAATCAACGCCGGGGAACTCTCACCGAATTGGCTGGCGATAGGTAGTCGACCGATTTGTCATTCGATCGATTTCGTGACCTCGAAAGACGTACGATAATTGTGTTTCATCGATGTCTGTCGGATTATCAATAACTGCAAGCAAAATGTATTTATTGTACGTTGTGAAAAATTATTACGAAGAAGATTAAAGATTACGAAGTATCAAATTTGATATCTTGTTCCAAGAGCCGGACTATGGGACCTAACCTAAACAGTCTGAAGATACATGGGGACCCTAGTTTTCTTTTCGAGGTTCCAATGATTTTCCTTTCAGGATCAGTCGCAGCTAAGAATTCGTAGAGTAATGAATAGTATTACATTAAAAGTGCCAGTGTACATTCCTTAACACCCGTATCCAATATAATTTTATAATAGGATCGGATCCAAACAAAACAAAGATTCATCTGATAAAAACAAACGATTCCTTTTCAGGAACACAAGCATCTTATTTCTTACTAGCAGTTTTAAAGCCGCTGGCGTATGTTGCACCCCTCCTGGTTCGCGGAGGGTAAGAGGAACCCTAATGCATTCAGATAGCATCGGATAACGCGGAGGGTAGGTTACACGGCTGTCTTCGGCAGGTTTGCGTCGACTTCGCAACCTCTGGCGACGGTCCTATCGTGTCGGTGGAAATTTTGCGAGTTTCACAGTCGGCCGGGTGTAGTCGATAACCGGCTGTTAGACCCGGCAGCCTCGATCCGGGGCTCGCGGAGGCTGAATGACGCGGCAGCTGCACCGTCAGCGATTCCGCCGCGAATTAGTCGCGATTAACGGCTCCGTTTCCATCCCCCGCGCAACTCGGGCCAGTTTGCCGACCTGTTCATCGATGACACTAGACACCGTGGTGCGATGCAACCACGAAACACAGCCGGAGCCTCGTGCCGACCGAGTTAAGAAACTAAAGCGGCGAACCAGCTTGCACGATTATACCGCTAAACGTACTAGATTCCTGCGGATACTCGCTGAACTGGTATAATTGCCCTCCGAGGCGAACGTAAAGAGTCGTGTGGCTCGAACAGAAGGAAAAAAAAAGGGGCGACAGTTACGAAGAAACGACTTCGAACGACAGACGCATCAGCGCGGTGCGTCCCTCGCGCAGGAAACCAGGCTGTCAACTCACTTTCCGCGACTGACCCGAATCCCATCCTTGTTTTCGTTTTAACGCGGCTCGTGCACTTTTACCGTATTGCCTCGTACCCGCTCGGCCGGGATTTCTTCTTCGGGGTACCGTTTAGATCGCCGGATAAGCTGGAAATAAATAACTCCGATCTCCCGTCTTCCATTTGTCAGCCGGCCGAGTCCCAACCGCCGATCAGGCACAATTTTTCCCTGTTTCGAATGGCACCCGGACCTTTTATCTAATTTTGTCACTCTTCGTTGCTATAAAGTCTGTTCCAGTGCTCCAGATAAATGGTAATCGCAAGCTGATCAATTTGGGCAGTAAATTGATTATGCGGTTGTAGTGCGGTTCAGTTTCTTTCCAGTTTCAGTTTCTCTTGCTTAATAAGCCGAGCCGGGTAAAGCGTCGACGAGGAACGTAAATAACTGGATTACACCTGCTCTGTATGCAAATGGCGCGATTCATTCGGAACAGCTTCTAATTTTGAACGGGATCTCACGGTCATTGTTCGGGGCGGCGTAACGTGTTTCCCTGCGGAAACGTTTAACAAAGAATGGGGATTCCAGCGTTCGTAATTATTACTTTTACTATTTAAACGATGCACGACGTGTTCCCCCTTGTTTTATGTCATCGCATCCACGAGTAATTAAGTCTTCATTAGACCAGCGAGCCTACTTTTACCAAGCACCTATCCGACCATTTCGCAAATGCCTAATTGCTGGTAATTAATATCTCACATTTCTGGCTAATAGTGACGAGAAAGAAATCGCCTCGAAATTTCTTAAATTTCTCAGTATGGAATTTTAATTCTTAGCGCTGGACAAAAATGAGGAACTGGTAAATATTTTTCGTCAGCTTCGTGAAATGTTTGGAGAGACTGCCATAAGCGAATGAATGGTAAGGAGATGGATCAGGAATTTTAATGAAGGTTGATCTTCTGCCAGCGAAGGATAATTTAGCGCTTGCAGTCGAAAGAAAGCTTCGTGAGGATAAATGATGCACAATTTCGTCACTTTCTCTTCGTTTTCCACAAATTTCACAGTCACGTCTCCATGAAGTGTTATATCCCCTTGGAATTTCGAAAATCTGGAGAAGCCTGAAAGAAAACTGCGAATACAGTGGGCCCCAAAAAGTGTTGGCACGAAGATAGGCAAAAATTCAACCTCGATTTTGCAGCCAAAAGTCGATATGTATACTGTATGTGGAAACAGACAGGCAAAGATATAATTTTTCCAGGAAAAAATTTCCAATGTTTTTGGAGCCGTTTCAATAAGAATCGTAACATGTCTTCATCTTCCCACCATCTAAAATCATGCAGCAATATCGCAGAACACAATGAACGACGGATTGCGAATATGGAGATATCAGGCTTTAAAATCAGTTCAGGTTTATTGTTGTCTGATATTTCGTGTGCCAATATTTTTTGGAGCCACTGTACGTGGCTTTCATCGCAGCAACGTCATTCGACAACGGATATAAAAACTGAAGACCCGTTGCGACATGTATTTTAGCCCTTCATGGGCAACCTGGCTCGTTTATGCCTCGAGCGAAATTTCACTCTTCAATTTCTTTCTTTCCAACACCTTTTTCGGATGCACCAGCTTCATAATAACCATTAATACTAATTACTAAATATTTAAGTATTGTACGAGGTATTATATCACACAATTTCATATCCATAAAATGAAAAAATCATATACAATCGAATTGTCCTAGGTCAAATAAGTTCGAAGAAAAGAAATGGTAGTCTTATTTACAAGCTCTGTATTCAAAGATCACTTTTCATAAAAGCCTGAACATTCCACAAAGCTACTGTGTTGTGCGACCCTCAATTGTACCGAATTTGATCCGACCATCGCTTCCCCGACTACAGTTTCATTTTTAATCTGTTCTATCGATACAGAGTTCCGGGCAGAGAGGATCGATTATAAATCGCCTAGAGTGCAAGAAAAATGGTTGCGTGACAGATGAGGTTTCGAACTTTCGTTCGGTCCACGTGGACGCGCGGCGCCGCCTAAAAGGCAGGGTTGGGGGAGGGGCTGTGAGGGGCACAATGAGTTCCCTGCGACCCACGAGTGAAAGTAAAACGAAATCATTCGGCATTTTCAGCCGTTGCAGATCGTTGACACGTCAGATGGAAGGCGTTGTCCGACGTCTGGTGCTCCACGGATTCCTGCAGGCGTCTACTCCACCAGTTCCCCGCGACAGGGATTATATCGTACGGAAATAAGAGCGCAAGAACGCCTAAATCTTCGCCGGTTTTTGCCTGGTTGCTCGCGCATTTCACTTTCCAGGATCGAAACTACTTTCAGTGGATTGTGACGGTGGAGCGTATCCAGATCGGACGCAACGCCTTCTCCGCAACGCCTTTCATATCGAGGCACATCGCGGGCTTGATTGACAATCAGGCCGGAAAATTACTGGTTTCGTTCGCGGCAGATGCCTCGCCGAGAATAGAATTTCGATGACAAAGTCGCACGCTTTGCAGTCGATCGAACCTAAAATGAGAAAAGCGTTTACCACGCGTGAAAATCTAGAGTACTATCTACGCATGGATATTCCGAAGTTCTCTATCGTTTCTTCTAAGGCTGTCGTCAGAGAGTTGCGTTGAATTACAATTGAATTACTCGCTTCATTCAATGAAAATACAATGTAATTCGTTTTAACAATTTCAGTGCAATTACAAAGTACAGTGTAATGATGAATAAGAGGTGGAAAAAGAAAAAGATTAGTATCAATGATGAGCATGGTATTATCCACAAATTCATATTGTGCGATGAAAAATAAACTCGTTTATTAGGTTCGTTTCGAACAAAATTACTACAGAAACAAAGTAACACTATTTAATCGGAAAGACCCAAAAAAGAACATTCTGCATGTTGATTACTTACGAACACGGATAAAAATGATATATATTTAACATTAAGCGAGTAATGTACACATTGAGGAATTTACACCATGTTGTATTTCAATTACACTGTACTAAAAGTGTAATTCGGATACTGTATGCATATAAAATAAAATGTAATGCAATTACGTAGTTCAATTAGAATGCATATAAATTAGCACAACCCTGGCTATCGTGTTCGTTCAGCTGAGACCAGAGCTCGAGGCCTTCGATAAATGCGTCAGAAACAGTGCATATTAATACGCTCGGATTCCACGGAATCATTACTAATTGCATGCTCCGGTTGTGCCACATCGTTCTGCACAGTTTTTATTCCGGCAATCTTAGCCGCGATGCATTCGCCGAGGCAAAAAGAGTTCCCGAGTTTTCGAACAGCAAATAGTAAAACCGCTTGCGACGAAATTGTTGCGCGACGGTGGGTCGCCCGAGATTCCTTTTCCGGGAAAGAAACTGAATCGCCTTCGCCCGAAGAAAATAAGCCTTTTACCAGACGATTTGGCGGAGCGTGCGGCAACGTTGCGATGCTCGCGTCTGGGAAACGCCGGGCCAATTATAATCCAGGAAGAAGATTTAATTACCATAGGCAGAGTGGATGCAGCGGCATTTCGAAACTAATTAACGAGGACCACCGGCGTGTGTTTCCATGATACCGTGGCACTTTCTTCGGGAGACTGAATGCATGACGCTGAAAGACGCGAATAAAAATTGATACACGGTTCGCGGAAATGAGCACGGTTTTGGGGACATTCAGCGTGAAACGCGACGGCCTGTGTGTCGTTCGAAGTTTCCGCGAGATTTAACCCCTTTGGTAATTAGGTGCCTGCTGAATCGGAATGCAGCTATAGAAAACGTGACCGACGTCTTCGTCGAACGTATCTTCTCGCTCGCTTTCGACGGCGAACCGTCGTCGCCAGAGTAAGGCTCGATTTCGCGATCCCGACATGAATGAAGAGTTCCGCGATACGAATGTACACGATCTAATTAGACCCCGGTATCTCCGTCGATCGACATTGTCCGACGAGAGAGAGAGAGAGAGAGAACTTTGGCCCCTTCTATATCCTTTCGTAAGAGAGCGTCCCGTCGCACGTCGTCGCGTAAGCCTTCCCCGAAAGGAAATTGCCGGTTGCTACCGGCAAAGAACAATACACGATAAATATCGATCTAGTCACTTTTACCCCAGTGGGACACACTCTCGTTTGTATAAGCTTCTCATCTTTCCATACATTAAAAGCTACGAGCGGGCCGGTGCGCGCGCGCCACTGCGAAGGTGGTGGTGAGCTATGTACCAGTGCGGGGAGACTCACCTTCACCTAGACCTTTCTTTCGCCGTGCAAGAGGGGATCTGTATATAAAAGGTCTCTTCTGAGTAGCAATGGCATCAGAAACCACAATTTCACTTGCACACCCGGTTGTCGCTTGACCACGAGAAATAGCGAGCACCATAGTCACGTTCCGAGGCGACATGCGGTCATTAGTAAGTGTTCAATTGTTCTAGTTGTACTCTCGCCGTCATTTATCGCCTGTAAACAAAGTGTCCGCGTCTAACACGAATATTTAACGAGAGTTCATTTGTTGCAGATACTGTTGGGACTAGTAGCCCTCGCCGTTTCAGCGGTCTCCGGCAGGGAAACTCGAGGTGAGAAACGGCAGTTCAGGGTGCAGTTGAAGGGCAAACGAGGTGCCAATGACGGCTATTCGGGAGGTTACTCGTCGGGAGGTGGATCGTCTTATAATTCGCCTATCATAAGCTCGGGATATTCCGGCGGAGGATCGTTCGGAGGTTATTCGTTGGGTCAATCCGGAGGTATCCAGGGTCTACAAGGATTGGGAGGTTCTCTTGGACATGGATACTCTCTGGGATCATCCGGAGGACTTGGCTTGAGCTCTGGCCTCGGTCACGGCCTCCAGGGACTGTCTTTGGGAGGACAAGCGTCGTTCTCCGCACCTAGTTACTCTTCTGGAGGTAGCGGAGGCGGTGGAGGCATCGCGTTGTTCACCCCTTCGTCGAAGAACGGACCAGTTACCTTTGGAGCCGGCGGTGCAATTGGAGCCGCAGGCGGCGGCGGAGGTTCCAGCAGCTATTCATCTCCAGCGTATGCGACGGGAGTTCAAGGATTATCAGCTTACGGCGGTGGATCATCGGGCGGTATCAGCTTGCAGTCGATGTTGGGATCTTCGCACGGAGGCTCGTACAGCTTGCCAGCGTCTCTGGCCTCGTTGGGAGGCTCCTCAGGACACGGACTGTCCCTGCAGTCGTACTCTCCAAGCTCGTCCCAATCTGTCAGCGGAGGTTTAGTATTAGACTCGAGCTCGCTCGGTAAAGGTTCTTCTGGATCCAGCGGTGGATCCAGTAGCTATTCCATCCCGGTGTCTTCCGGATCCCATGGTGTCTCAGCTGGCTATACCTTGCCAGTATCTTCCGGGTCCTCCGCAGGTCACTTGAGCCTCTCCGGCAGCTCCGATGGGGCCAGCTATTCCCTGCCTTCGTCTTCTGGTTCGTCTTCATACTCCTCTGGAGGTAGCTCCAGCTATTCTGGCCCCAGCGTCACCTACTCTTCTCCTAGCTCCGGCTACTCGAGTCCTTACAGCGGGTCTTCCTCGAGCTACCCAAGTCAAACCGTCACCTACGCCACTGGCGGGTCCAGCGGAGGCTATTCCGCTCCTTCGGTAAGCTACTCCGGTCCCGCGTCTAGTTATTCCAGTCCTATATCCAGTTACTCCGGCGCCGGTTCCTCCAGTTCCGGTTCCAGTTACTCCAGTCCTAGTTCGAGTTATTCTGGGTCATCCGGTGGTTATTCCGCCGGCTATTCTTCCCCGTCCGTCGCGTACAGCTCCGCCGGCGAGTCTCAAGGATCCTACTCGAACCTCAGCCCCAGATACGTCGCATTCTCCGCCGCGAAAAGCTACGAGGGCCTGAGCTCTTCCGGCAACAAATACGACACGATCGCCTACTCGAGTCCTAGCGGGAAATATTAGATTCCCCGAAGCGACGACGATAACGCAATTCTTGCCAGAGGTATCGATTCCGTATCGACCATCAGACTCGCCTCGGACAACACACTCTTCTTTAGACAAGTTCTCCGAGACGATCGACTTAGCTGCGAATGGTCCACAGCCTCGTTGGACACCGTACTAATTTATAATAATGTTATTAGCATAATTATTATGTATTTAAGACATCGTTTTCATATTTATATTTCTGTTACTCGCTTCGCAGTTCCGTTGTATATGCTCCGTAGCATCGACATTGTGATGTGCGTCACATAGCTTTATAATGTTTTTTTTTTTTGTAATAAAGTGATTCTTTTTTGTAACCGACTGATCTTCCGTCCGACACTCCTCGATCATCGAGATTACAACGAGACTATAGTGATAGCGGCAGCTTTCACTCGGCCGTGTTCGCGCCGTTAATTATCTAGGATCGACAGGGATCGTAAAAGATACAGTGAAATAGCAATCCGAACGCGAATAAATCCTCCTTCGTTTCAATTAAACACCTGGAAGTTAGCCCGCCACCTAGAGAGATAAATACGTTTACTTTTCTATCGGATGGATCGATTGATTGGTTTTTTTTTTCAAGACGTTCGCGGACGCGCCCGGTCTATCGCCTCGCCGGTTTTCCTTTATCGATACTGATTTCGTCGTGAAAGTTATTGGCCGCGGGTAAAAGTAAACGGGAACGGGTAGCCACGTGTAATAATAATGACGGCCGCAAGAAGCGGTCCGAGCGCGTAAAAAGAGGATCACTTTTACCCCAAGGCCAGCGCCGACGAAACAGGGATTCCTTTCGAAAGTTTTCTTCTTTTTGGGAAAGTATATCCACCGCGCCAGCGCGCGGAGGGATAGCGGCGCTCGTCCGCGGACCGGTTTAACATGATTCATAAAGGAACTGTTCCTTTCTCACAGCTGCCCTTCTTCATACTATAGTAACGGTACAGACTACCACAAAGTGGTGGAAATTCAACATTTGAATAGGTTGTTGCATATCAAATGCCCGACTTTAGAATGGAAACGTCAAGTGTCAAGATCGAGAAATACTATTGTAGCCAAGAAGACGAATCTAACTGTACAAATTCAAGCTCGCACGTTCAGTTAGGTTTCTTAAATTTCCAAATTCACTCGTTCTCAAGTCAAATTCAACCTTATGAAAAACAAATTCAACTTTTTACAAACAACATTACGAACATTTTCGTTACGTTCAGTTTCTATTTCGTTTTCGGCCACTTTTTGTAACACGATATTTCAAGGTACTCCCGACACGTCGGCGCGAGGCAGCTAATTGCTCTCGTTTCATCTGGCCTGACAAACGGCTCCTTTGAATTACGGAGCTCCTTAGTGCCGTAATTTGTTGCATTCCTTTCTTTATTAATGGCGCCAGGGGGTGCGGCGGGCGCAGCGGCCGGGATTAAAAGTTCCGGGGGGTTAAATTAGTTCTAAAACTCCTGTAATTTTACTGTCTTCGCGAAAAGGTAGTCGGCGCGGGCTCTCCGGCCTCACCGTGTTGATCTAGAACTCTCCGAGCGGGGACGAGTATCGAAGTTTTCGAGTAACTGAAGAGCTCCATCGGGGCCACTGTAGACCCGGGCGGAGCTCGAAGGCGCCGTTTACTCGTCAAGCTTTTCCGGGGACGCAAATATTTAAAACTTTACATCGGCCGCCGGGACCGAAAAGAGTCGAGTAATCGACGGCAAGGAAACTCGGTATTATCATTTAACGCTGAACTCCGTCTCGGAAACTGGGTCAGGATTATTTTAAATCGGCAAGCCGAAAACTCGGATTTTCTCTCGCCACGGTAAGCCCAAAAATCGTTTAAAAAATAATGAACATCATCGCCACGTTGAGATTACCTTTAATAAAATCGACTGTGCCTCTCAAATTTCGGATGGCAAGTCTGAAAGTTCTTTCGGAAATAATGCATGATAGGATTTGGATTAAATACTAATTATTTGGGGGCATAGACCTGCAGATTCTTAAAAGCGAATCAGTGAAATTCGTTTCTAAATAACCTTTCAGCAATGGCGCTCAAGCACTATTTGACTCACGCGGAAAGCGCTGGAACGAATTAAGTATTTGAAACACGGCGTGGGTTCGCGCTATCTATCATTTCTTGTTCCATAGCTGGCACGGAGAGATTCGGAAGGACGAAAAATGTGTTCGCTGCGTACATCTGTGGTATTTACGGTTCGTGACAATAAACGGCGGCAACGTGTGAAACCATCGGCCGATAAATTCTGTTCAGCGAATTATACTATCCACGGTTGTGTCTCTTTCTTGGATATTCGCGGAGCTTGTTTATCTGCCAGACAAATAGAAGCAAGACCCCGACATGTTTAATACACCGAATAAACGATTCACGCGGCTTTCTCCGAGGAACACGATGGAAGAGATTCGTATCGCGTGGATGGATAAAAACAATTCAAATTCAAGCAGCTTTCGACTCCGGTAAGAACAGGAATTAAATTCGCCGGGCGGAATTAAGGAACGTCTCATGGAAAAGGAATCTTCGTTGCCGCGAGGAAAGTGCGAATTCCCGGCCAAGCAGCGGGGGCCGTGTAACGAATCAAAATACCTTCCAGAGAAATCCTCGAAAATCATTACTCGCATCCGAGACGGTGATACCTGTATCAGGAAGGAAAGGGTATCGGAGGACACCCACACACCGAAGAAAGTGCACGGACGCGCGGGGGCAGTATTCCGTGTGCCGTTCTCGTACACCGGTCTGTGACCCACTTTTCAATTGCACGTGCGCATGCACGAGTAAACGCACGCGTGCATTTGTCGACTCGGCGCAGCGGATTTCGAAGAAGCTCGTTTCGTCGAAGGAGCCGCGTGTCTCGTGTTGTCATTCTTCAGGATCTGCGGTCTGAGTATATAAGGGTTCTCATATAAGTATGAGTGGTCGGAACACACTGCGTCCAGTATACATTATGTATTGATATTAATTAATGTCGATGCATTTGTGTATATTCTCATTCTGTAAATATTTCTCTTGGTTGTCATTCTTATACTCTATATTATGTTGAAATAAGTCTCTTACGAGGGAGTTCGGCAGCCCTCGTGTCGCGCCGGAACCGGTGCATCGTCTTTGTCATAGAAAAGCCGCGTTTCACTATTTCCCGACTGGTTCTGCGGTCGGGCGACATACTTGCGCTTCACTCTCACGCCCGTCCTACCAGACGTGCCTCGAGCGAAAACAGGGAAAACTGTCCGCTCTTACTCTTTGCACGTTCCACCGAGCGGCCGTGATCGAGATCGAACACGTACCGCGCGTCAAGAAATTAATGATCGCTAGGGTACAACTAGCCAATACGCCCCACTTTTACAGAAACGTCAATGACACTCGTATATTTGTCTAATTCTTACAGTTTTCTTTATCAAATCACTCTTAGCAATCACTATTATTATTTACTCCGGGCGGGTTGCGGCCGACCACTAGCGGTATATCTGAAAAGGTTGTTACAGCAGACAAAAAACGCGTACGAATCAGCTCCGAACCGGCCGATTACACTGTCCAACACCAAATTTGTTTAAACAATCAACAGTCCATCCTATTCCACAGTCGTACCAACGCACACACAGCAAAGACGATCATAGAAAATACAATGTTTGAAAACGAGTTCTGTTTTTGTACTTGATAAGTTCGAGTCTTGTCTAATTACTAGACTGCGGATCTTTGTGCAAAATAAAAATTGTCTGCATCGATTGCAAGAGATAGAATCCGAGTTGCATGTTATTTTTTCCCATAATGATTTTAATAGAGGAGAAATCATATATTGGCATCATCGATTTTAAAAATTTCCCAACAATTTTGAATTTCACCTACTCAATTCTGCTATAAATGCATAATGATCCGCAGTCTACTAATCACACGCGGTACGAATGAGTGCCAAGCGAAATGAAATGGTGAACCGTGCGTTGACCCAAAAAGGTGCATCTTCGACGTACCGATCCGAATATTCATTCGAACAAGTGGAGCACGTGCGTACATATATATCTGAAACAATTTAGCAGGCTCTTTGACCGCAACTTTCGCGACACACGCCGCGTCTCTACCGCGGGAAATTTTTAATTGGCTGCGATCGGCGTTGCGGTAACGCCTCCGGCGGCGCCAGAGCTGGCGTGAAGGCAATCAGCGATGTTCATTGTTGCGGGGACTCGTCGCGTTGTTCTCGATCGCAGATAACAGGCGGCGTGTACTGTAATCTCGCATGCTAATTTTGCGGGAAGGAAACATAGTGATGTGCGGGATATAAAAGCGATTCCAGATTCCTGATAAAATCGTTCCTCCCGCATTCATGGAGCACTTTCTCGAGCGAAACCGTAGGCCGGATTGAAAAAACATTTTCTTCAATTACAAATAATGCTGTTTACGGTAGAAGAAAAATGGGGATCAAGAATCAAACAGGATCATCAAAACATCGCGAAGAAGAGAGGGCATTTTCCAGGTGTCGAACGAAGATTCTAAAATGTTCAACTTTGAAAGTTCGGTAGAATTACAATCTGCATTTAATTTGGTTAATTCTTAAATTTTTGAGGTGAGTGGAGATATTCGAGAAACAATACAATAAATAATAAAATGTCGCTAAAATCTTCGATCGAGCCCACAGTGCGGCGCAGCGGAGAGGCTGTTGTCTCGCCGCGAGTCAAGTCGGTGGCTCGCGCTCGAATACTTGCTCCCCGATTCCGCCTTCTATTATATTTATCGGGTCGGACTGTATCGATCGCGTGGTTATCGAAGGCGTGGCTCCGTAGATACGCGGCGGATGCGGGATGCGAGTGAAAGTCCATCGAATCGGAGACGAATCGAGCTGGGTGTCCGCGGGCGGAAACAGAATTGGTCCTCTTCGCTCACTTCCGTGACGCATGATCGCCCCGAACAGTGTCGCTTTTTTTCACGGGGCTGAAATCGAGATCGTTCGATCTTCTCCCGAGATCGCGTGCCGGGCCGGAGAGACTCGAAGCCACGAGCGTCGCGTCGATAACTGCTCGCTGTCGCGCGAACGTGGGCCGGAGCTTTCTCGTTTAGGGATCCGCCGCGTCTGAATCTGTCTCTGCTTCGGGGACTGGAAATCTTGTTGTAGGTCCTGATCAAAGGTGTTTGGAGGTCTGCTTTGATACAAGCCGACATATTCTAGTCTCCTTCTTTCTCTCGCATGGCCTATATTCGCATTCTTACCGATACGAAAAAATTGTTTAACATTGCTGCGTTTATATCTTCTGTGGCTAATCTGCTGTTTATGTCTACTGTACATTTTTACTGCAACATTCAATACATATACGGGTTTATTAACCCCACGCCCTACGATTTATTTTACGGATTCAATGTTTTATTTAATTAGAACTTTTTTGTAGATCGCAATTTCCTAAGAAGGGATAAAACTTGTATCTATTGTATGCCTGTATCTTCTCCAACCGCTGTGCATTAACAAAACCAAAATAGAATTTTGACATACATTTTGATTAGAATCTGTTCAGAATCTTCATCACGAGTCAGACACCAAGGGGTTAATGTATCACCCCAGATCCGAATAGCTATTCATTTTCATCGAATGACTATTTTAAAGAACAGTTAAGAAACAACTGTTGTTTTGGACCTCCGTGTATATCTGTGTTCGATCCCTGCTCCGTTTCCCTTTCGTGATCCACTCGACCGGCACGTGACTATGGGTGGATCTATGATCCCACCCGCGGCACCGCGGACCTGTTTGTCTCGCGGCGAGGAGAACGCTAGCCGACCAGATCTAGGCGTTTTACAAGCTACTTCCAACGAACCGGTGCGCCGGCCTTCTCGGCCAGGTATCTACATATAAGAGCAGAGAAATGTTAAACTAGTTTCCGCGATTTTTCAGCCGGCCGGGTATAAAGGAGAAATTCAATGTCGGCTGATACATCATTAGACGTCGCGCCGGCGTGTCGGTTCGATCTGCTCGATCAACGGTGAACGGTGGAGAAGAGTCGCGAATGAGACAGTAAGGAGAAACGGACTCGTGGATCCGTGGACACGTATTTAGAGACAAAGCTGAGCGACGCTGCGCCGCGGCTGATTGATATGGCGATGCTGGTTGGTACTTATTTCATACAACTGATAAGCTTCGCGGCCGATACCGTTCCGCCTCGATTCAATATTGAATAGAGTCGTTCGCCGGTGCTCTACTTTAGTATCTTCTTTTTCAACATCAACAATATATTTAAAAACGGTACATAAAAATCAATTGCTACGATACCACAATATACATAATAATAACTACAACTGACAAAATTCTAAATATTTTTCGTAGAGAAAAAAGAAGCGCCCGGATACTTTCCAGCAGTAGTGTATATATTTTTTAAATTGTTTCCGTTGTTGCAGGCGCTGATCCTTTTACTACCCACGATTCTCGCCCAAGGAAATGGGAAAGGCAGCGATCCCAACGACGAACCCTTCCTTCCTATATTCCCGGTGTATCCGTACAACCCCAAGCTGATCAAGAGAGGAACCGACAGGGACACCATCACGCAATTGTCTCCGGAGCTCTACGCTCCGAAGCTAGACGCTAAGGACTCGTACAGCTCCAGTTACAACGCGAATTATCCTCGGGATCCTTACTATCCTAGCTACAATCCTTACCCGAAAGCTTCTACTTCATCGGGCTACTCGTATTATGGTTCTCTTCCGTACGCGTACCCAAGCCCAGCGTACAGTGGATACAATTCGTACTCGACACCGTATCCCATGCCTCCTTCTTACTCGGGGATGCCTTACTCTGGATCCTACCCTAATTACTACTATCAACCGCCTTACTATTACCCGAACTACTATTCCCAACCTATGTACGCACCGCCTCCGCTGCCACCGCCTGGATCAGACTACCCAAGCGACTCTAACTCCGATCAGGACGGCGAGAAGAACAGCAGGAAGAAGCCAAGCGGCGAGAAGAGGTACAAGAACAACAACGAGGAGCAAGAGTCTACGAACAGCCAATACGTCGACGGAGCAAACTATATTTCAGCGAATTCGAAGGATCTGGATAGTCAACCTAGCACCTACAAGTCTAGCAGTCCGCAGAATCAATTGGAACAGGTGACTGACATTCACATCAAAGGTATTCAGCTGCCTGCGCCCAAGACGACCTACAGGGTGATCAGCGTCGCAGGACAACCAGTAGGTCCAGATTATCCTCTGCCAGCTCCTTACGTCAAAGCGCAGCAGCTGGAGGACCTGATGAGTCAGACCTGGGCGAAAGTGTTGGTCCAGAACTTGCAATCGGTCGCACAGTATTCGAACGATGGGAGCAAGAACAACGAGAGAGGACAGAGAACGAACCAGAACGATCAGAACAAGGATTCGCAGCGGCACGTGTCGGTCCCGAACGTCATCGCCAAGGCTGGCCTGGCTTACGTCGTGAACCCGAACATCCTCGGCAAGTTGAACATCGCCAACGCCGCCAGTCAAATCAGCCAGACGCCGACGACCCATCTGAAGAATATCCTTTATCCGCCGGCCGTCGCCGGGGTTTACTCCGCGGTCGAAAAGCCCGCGAAGGATCAAGCGGATTCGAACGAATACGAGAACTACGAGAGCCCGTCGTCCCAGGGATCGCAGGATTACGACAGCTCCGCGGGCCAGAACGAGAAGCAGCAGAATTACGAGGGCGAGCAGTCGTATCAGAATCAGAACTTCGTGACGGTGCAAACGCCTCAAGGATACGGCTACCAGTACACGGGGAGCTATCCTTCGCAGACGCCGAGTCAACAACAGTCGCAGTATAAGAACAACCTGGACGACGTGAACTTCGGCAGCAAAACGAAGAAAGGATAAACGCAGTAAATAGGAGGAGGACTCCTTCGTTGTTATGGAGATGTATCGCTCCTTCGTCGCTGACAGGGAATCCAAGACGCGAGGACATATCAGAGACACTTCCAGAAGAAAATCAACTTTCACACGGTGGTGCCGCGGTTCCCGATCATAGTCGAAGGGCCGGATCTCTAATTATATTTATAATTGTTTCCCGTAGTTTCTACTCCTTTTTTTGTTACGATTGCACGCCACCCGTCTATGGTCGCAGGAGGGGAAACTGGTTCGAGGACGGTCTCAGCGAAATTGCGAGAAACGTGAACTCCTTAGGTTAAGCCGGCTACTAATAATACTTTCGCTCCTGTTGGCTGTTTTTTTTTTTGTTGTTTTTGTTTTCTCCGAAAGAACGGAAAGAATCCACCTGAACTTTCTCACCTACGACCCATGGTGACACCGATATATACGAGGCTTCCGCATGCAAATATTGTACTCGGTTTTGCAGTCACTAGCTAATAAACGATCGTTGTTGGTTCTTTTCGTGATGCCTGGATTCCTTTCTCCTTTTCCACGATTTGCATGCAATTCGAAATCGTCCGGTGAGGTGGGGGAATCGCGAACGAGAGAGACGATCGTTGGGCCTGGCATGATTCGACGGGGATCGAGATCCCGATCGGGAAAAATCGAAGCTCCCTCGGGAGAAGGGGGGGAGAGAGAAGTGTGACGGCGGTTGTGCCCGGGGCGGACGCGGAAAGACGAGAGCAACGATCGCGGAACGAAAGCAACGTGGATCCGGATCAAGGCAACGTCCGGTCGCCGATCGTTTGGGCGCGGTGATGGAAAGGGGAAGTGCCGATCCGTGGATCGGCGTCAGGTGAGAGAGAGAGTGGAGTGTCCGTTTTATTTTTCGCGTTGCCCCGGTCGCTGCTGCCGATGCTCGAAAATAAAATCAGCTGAACCGAGCCTCTTACTTTCTCGCAGCCGGGCACGATTTCGATCTGCGGACGTACACGGTGACCTGAAAGCTTCGTTACATTCCGGTTCAACGCATCGTTGAAGCCGGGCTTCTTCCTCGAACTTCCGCAAACTCCGACCGATCGTCCACTCTTATCCGGCTTTCAGGGGAACGCTTTGAGATTCCGTTTTCGATACTTTCTATACCGCGATCGTCGCCGATCTGCTCCGCATCGGCTTCCTTTCTCGAGGGAAATTTGATTTCTCTTTCCGTCGCTCCCCGGCTCTTTTCATCTGGTCGCAGGAATTTTCCATGTCGGCCGCACCTTCGGTGGTCGCTCCGCTGTCAGAAAACCGACACCACCGAACCCGTTATAACCAGTTTAATGAAGCGTTCTCGCACGGTTTAGAGAATCGCTGTGCCTTAACCCTTACCGCTCGAGTGGTGACCCAGACTCGCCATTAAAAATTGCTGTACCCTTATTAAAAATATTGTGTACATCGGTAAATATGTTGGCATCCCAGTAATTGCTAAAGATGTAAGTGTTGTATAAGGTGTTATATTAATTTCATATCTGTGAAGAGACAAAACTATACAGAATGGAATTATTCTAGAAAGGTTTTAATTTAATAGTTGGCTACGCAACGGTTACCCCTTGCCGTATCATTTTCTTTACAGTTACAGTGAATTAAAACGTCTTTATCTCGAAACATGTCGTAGGAGAGACAATTTAAATTTTTTGTATGACTACATTTATGTCAATGCTTAAATATTGATTACAAACGAATCAAATTTTACTTCATCCAAAAAGAAACGCGTAACATTCATGTTTGTTAGACTTCGTGTAAAATCTTCATGACGAGTGTGACTCGTTAAAATACAGCAAGGGGTTAATTGATAGCAACCTTGATTGTCCACGTCGCTTTCCCTTCTTGGGTCCTACGACGACGAGAAGCCATTGTCGGGCCGTTTCGAGGCCCGTGTTTTCTTACACGATCGGGTTTTGTTTTACGAACACCACGACGACCTTCTAACTCGGTCGACGAACCGGAACCCGAGAAAGCGATCAGAAGAAAGGCGGGGATCAGCCCGTGTGCCTTCGTTCTTGACAGCTCTGACGAAATCCCGGTCGAGACGGACCCAAAGGCCCGCCTAGGGTCCGCCGCATTTTTTTTCCCTTGCGAATATTGCCGCCGTTGCACGGCCGAGTCACTTTCTCGAGTTAATTGAAGGCAATTCGACCCGTGGGTAACGGCGACGCGATCATCGTTTTATAAATCCGTCCTGTCCACGCCCGGGATGCGGATAGAAAGTGTTTCTTTTTTTCTTCCCATCCGTTCCAGAACGCGCGCGTGTGTGTGCAGGTTAGAAGAAAGGGTTCGCGGAAACGTGCGATTCGATAGCGATTCCGATCGACGCCATCGGGAGAAGGGAGTCCACAAAGAGATTGATGGACACCGCGAAATCCCCTTTACTTCCGCTTTACTAGCCGCAGTCGCATTTTTTGCCCGAGTGAAAAGTTATCCTCCGTTTTTCCCGACTTGGAATTTCGCGCGAGCGTCTCCTATACTTTGAATCACCTACTTGCTGCGAGAGGATAATATTAGACGGTGGATTTTTCTGTCCGAGAGGAACGATCTCTTTTAAATATTATACCTTTCAGTATTTAGCAATGTTCTATAGAGAACTACTCAATGTACTATTGAGTAGTTTTAACAAAATACATGATAACAAAAGAGAAACAACATCATTAAGAATTTAATTCGCCTAACGTTTTTGAATGGACAAGTTTGTTTGAATGGAGCAGTCTTCGTATTGCCGAGTCTCTATTAAAATGCGATTATTATTAAGAAGTGCCAGTTGAGAAGTAAAGTAAGATCATTCTATCCATTATTAGCTCACTTAAATATTTCATTGGGCAAATCTTCCTGCTTCTCAGGTTCGATGCGATGGGAAAATGTAACTTTACGTGCAGCGATCCAATAATGGAATCGTAAGTTAAGAAGTTTACTTGGTACTCCTGCGAAGTATGCCAATTTTATTCGGCTCAGTGATATTGAATCGAATAATACGCGGAATGAAAACTTGAGAATCATTATAGCTGTGATTATTAAGTCTTTCGCTCGCTCTCTCTGGCTCTCTTTCTCTCTATCCTCGAATATATTGATCCCTCTTTTCACTTCTTTGGAAGAAGTGTCCTCGTAGCCCGTCCTCCCTCTTTCATTCCGCCCCGAGACAGAGGGTCTGTTATTCTGATTCGAACATTGATAGACTTCGTGCAAGCTTCTGGAAATAGGGGCTAGCGGAACTATTTATTTATTCGTGTTTTCACAGATCAGACTGTTTGCACAACTGATTCTGTTGGATACGGTCTTTCGGGTGTACTTTAGAATTTTCAAGTGGCACACTTTCCGAAATTTTCACAATGCCATTAAGATTTGAAATTGTTCTTTGCTCGAGCTTGTTCCTTCCTCGAATGAAAGGAACTTTCGTTGTTCGCACTTAAAATTTTTGTGACGGCGGACGTTCGAACTTAATTAAACAATTATACAAATAAATGTAAAACGAGGATATTTTAGATCTCTTATCGTACGAGAGATAAACTTTGACTTTCGACTGATCTCTCAATCATGAACACTTGTGAAACTGAGATAACAAAAATTTCGCTACAATTAATGCGAGTGCAAAGAATTACGAAGAAATTGCGAACGAATTAACTCGATATCCCCAGTTAGAAGGTTCAGCAGTTTAATTTGATTAAGTGACAGTAATGTTAGTACCGTTCGATAGGAATTGAGGCAAAGTAGGCGAGCTTTTCGTAGCTCAGCAGTAATAAAACTTGGCAAATTCGAAGCGCAATCGAAAGAAGCGCATACAGACACAGGCCAAAGGACTGTGACGCGTTCAACTGTTCCGAATGACCTAGTAACTGGGTTCCGCCTAGAAGTGCATACGGTTTATAAGACCCTATTGAGCTTTGACCCAGCCATGTACCTACAGAGAAAGAAATAAAGCTGGCTTATATACCTTCACGGAAGCATGTTCCGCGTTACAGGATGAGGTACTTCTCATCGACTGATTCTCCGCCGCTGTTTCATTAAAAATTCCTGCTTAACGGTAACCTTATTCGATGTACTCGAAAGTGTACATTTTCCGTTCGAATTACAAGGGTTTTGAGGATTTTCTCGAACAGTCGAGATGCGATAACGAGACGACGCTATAATGCCGCATTTGCATGGGGATTCCGGACAAAAATCCAAAAATATCGATTGTTACTTCAGATATCTCCAACGCTTATTTCAGTGCCATTTTTGGCAAACGTTTCACATCTTCTCGGTTTGCATTTCTTCATAGAAATCGAGCAAAACTCGAACCGTTTTCTTTTAAATTACTTCAAAGAAATAAAATTATACATATGTAATAATTAGATCAGAATCTCCCACGCTGAAAACGTGTTCTCAGTGTAATCATTGCTTGGTTTGAAATGGCTGAACGATTCGATGCGGCGTCCTGTGCATCGAGGTCCGAACGGAAGCTGTCGGGCGCAGGCCGGCAACGAATTCACTTCATTAGCAGACTAATGAACCGATTAACCGACCGAATAATTAGAACGACTTTGTACTGGAAAACTTGGAGCGATTTAGACGGAGATTATCGGCTGCCGGTGGGCTGCGACAGCTATTTAACGCGTCGTCTTCCATTGGAAATGCATTTGCCATGCATCACTCCGCGCTGGAACCTGAAAATGCTTAGTTAATGATTCGTTTCCGAGCAACCGGGTAGTATATCCGCGTTTCCATCGACTTTTCTTCACCGGTTCTCACGGGCGAGCTAGTAGCTAGTTTTTCTCGTCCGAACCGATCGTCCGGTTTTCATGCTGGCGATCGTGAGAAATGGTTATCACGGCGAGGTAGGTAGATTAGCAATTAGAAGACCGACGCGAGAAATTGATTCCGCGTGTATCGTGATTCGATCCAAGACTTAGGTAACGCGTTACAGTCTGATGAAACAGCATTGTTCGCGTCAGCGGGAACACGCCTCTCGCGGTGATAGTCTAAACTGTTTAAAACGAATGTGAAAACACGGCAAGCTAGGCGTTTTTCAGAGCAAGAAAGGGATGCGACGCGTGGTCCCTTCACTTTTAGCATTATTGGTCAGTCGGTTTCTTTAGTGCATGGTCCACGAGACCCATATTACGCGCAGTGATCCACTGGTGAAGTGTGTGCCCCGTCAGGGGATGCTACTGGTAGGGGCAAAAGCTATATAAGAGAAGGTGAATCTACTTTGGTTTTGTAGTAGAGCTAGGATCTTTCCGTCGCGATCGTACTTTTTCACAGTAGAACGATATGGTACGTATGCTTTCTCGAGTATCACACGGAAATCCTATTTCACGCTTCGAGTGCCCGGTCAATATCCATAAAAATAGTCGCGAGACGAGCACGAGGATGAATCAAATATCAGACGCTCAATATCACATCTCCTTTAGATTTTACGTCGCCTTAAAAGCATCTCCCTCGAACGTTATAAATATGCAAAGATGTCTCTGACTTCTCTCAGTGAAATTCAACGGCTAATTTGGCCACATTAGAGTCACCGTTATGTGTGCCAATAATTATGAAAGTGGTACAAGTCGAAATTGAAAAAAGATGAGTTTATTAGATTAATGCAATGTTTACGATATTTGTGAAAATGTGGAATTCATTCAGTGTTAGTATCCTTTCCCTTTAAATATCTGGAAACAAGAAATATTATTCCTATCCCTAATAATTTATTTTATTCTTCGAACCGTTTTCTCTTGGACATCAATCTAATAAATAAAGGTCTTTTTTAGACGTTGATTACAGTAAAAATAATATGCTCCATATAAAATCAAGCAATATTTTATATTACGGTATCAGCCATAACATCTTTCCCGTTATCTGCGATAAAATTGCCGCAAAAGGTAGCAAGAAACGACAGTCGATTATTCGAAGAGTGAGAGAGAAAGAACAAATTTGGTATCGTTCTGTAACAAGTTCCACTTAAGGTCCAGCTCGGTCTTCTCGAGCACCCTATATCTCCGGCACGTTGCACCGCAAAATTCGCCGGGGATGAGGAAGAGAAACTTTTACTTTTGCATCGATGATGCGATACACTTGGTCAGCATGAGGGCAGGGAGAGGGGGCGATGCGTGGCGCAGTGTATAAAAGACTGGTCCATGCCGGATGTTTGACCCAGAACTTCACGAGCAGTGAAAGTGTATCCCGATGCAAGTTCATTTTTTCCCAGTTGTCGCAATGGTTAAGGAACAAGCATACGATCGACCGAGCTTAACGAAATAATAATCGCGATTGCACGCTATATAATATACATACATATAATATATAAATAGCGGCGTCGTTGATCGAAGATTCGTGACGATCTTTATTTTGTAGAGGCTGTATCTGATACTGGGCCTGCTGTACGTCTGCGTGAACGCGGAGAAGAAGATCAATTTGGAGGACATAGAGAGGGACAATTTAAGGGCGGAAGGGATATCGAAGTCCGGAGTTGCTCGGCCAGAAGGAACGAACTACTTGACGAAGCCCGAGATTAGTCAGCAACAGTACCAACTATCGAGCCAATACAACAGGCCGCCTAATGCACCTGTTGCGTACATCACGCCTCCGGCAGGTCAAAATGTAAAGCGATACGATTTACAATATTCCCTCGGGGTACCTCGAACTCTGTCATCGAGCGTGCACCTTTCCACAGATCCAGGAGACCTATGTTCAACCCAGCAAATATGTTCCCAAGGAGCAGGTCTACCAACAACAGAACACCGTCTTGCCGGAACAGCCTCCTCAATATTACACCGATTATCAACAACCTCCACCACCTCCCAGAGAAGTCGCGCCGAACTACTACGAAGCGCAACAGCTCACCTACCAACCGGAAGTGGTAGTTGGTAATCAGATGCAGACCGTACAGCAGAAGGCAGCTTCAGCGAAGTACGCGAAAACTGGGAACAAAGGTAATGTATGATTTTTTATGCGTTTATGACAGAAATGAGCAGGTGTAACTTGAGACAGTAAAAATCTTCGATGAATTTAACTTTCAATTACCCGCACTCCACTTTCTGCATAATTGGTTATTCAAAAGTATTCAATGAGATAATTACTTACAGTCGGTGTACAAAGTATTCGTACAGCTTCTAAAAACTAATAATTTTTTTGTAATTGCACCAAACGACCTGATTTTTTATAATCAAGTAAAGCATTGATTTACGAAATGATCTTCCAAAAATTATAATTCACAAGGTTACATGTAAAAATAGAAAAGGCATTTTTTTCAACTTTCTTACTTGGGCCCTTAATGAAAATTTAAAGTATATGTTTCGTTGATCTATGTTAGTTATACACATGCTGAAAATTTCCTCGAGAGATGTTCGATTCTGTGAAATTACGATTTTCACCATTTTTAACCGCTTGTAGAGCGTGTGTATGTTAATCGATTTCGATGAAATTTTCAGCATGCGTATAACTAACATAGATCTACAGAACATATATTTTAAATTTTCATCGAGGTCCTAAATAAAAAAGTTTTAAAAAATCCCTTTTTTATTCTTGCATGTAACCTTGTATAAATTATAATTTTTGGAAAATCTTTTTTGCATATCATTTCGTAAATCAATGCTTTCATTGATTATAAAAAGTCAGGTCGTTTGGTACAATTATAAAAAAGTTATTTTATTTTAAAAGTTGTACGAATACTTTGTACACCCACTGCATATCTAAATAGTCATTTGCTAATGGCATCGACACCGTTGTTTATGCTTGAAACACTGAATTTAAAGTTTTAAAGTTTCGAGATTGCAAACAATATACGAGTACATAATTAAAAGTTAAGAACGCTGTTATAATTAGACTGCAGAAATTTTAAAAAAATGCTGGAGTATTAAATTCAACAGAATTTAGTACGATTTTTATTTATTCTGGATCTACAAATGCTATTACCAATGAAAATGTCTGTAAAAATTGAAAATTGCATAAACATCCGCAGTCTAGTTGTAATATTTTCGATAAAACAGACGCTACTGAAATAGTATTATTTAGGCAGTCTAAAAGAGAAAAATCGTTGATCTTTAGAAACTGAGAATATCGATTAGGGCAGTCGAGCAGAAGCTCAGAATACGAAAAGTTAGTAACAGTAAAAGATAGAGAAGTATTTTCAGAGTAGGGAAACCTAGTTTCACGAGAATGGTTTCCTCTAGCCGACGGAACTGTGCTATATCTCTGTTATATGATTTCAGAAACAGTGTACGTCGACATTCCCATGATGCACTTGCTGACCTATTACCCAAACTTGGAAGTAAATCCTGGTAAAACCAGAGGTCTGCTGCTGCCCCAATTGACTACAGCTGGGTCAGAGCAGATATCTATTCCTCTTTATACCACGACGCTAAGCCAGAAACCGACTGTTCCAGTGAAGCCAACTTATCAGATCCAGTATACTACAAAACACAATGCTGGCGCTCCGACCACTTTCACTACCAAGGTTAGCGTAAAAACTAATGATCTGTTTTATTACAATGCTTTTAACTCGAAATGTTATATCGCGTCTTCCTGAGCGTGTTCCGCGTTGCCCTAATTCACACAGAAAGAAGCCCGACAGCATACTCTTGTTAAATTTCAGATCTCTAACCCCTTTAGCCATACACGGTACAGTTCATTAAACAAGATTTACTCGCTCCACTTTTGAATATTCATAAACTTGTTATTACACAAATATTTTCCATTCTTCATTATGATATAATCATATCAAATTTCATTCATTTCAATAATGTTAATATTCTCTTCTGTACTAAAAGTTATTTTTCTGCTTCAGTTTCGCTAATAAATCTGTAAAATATTCAAAACTTTGTTCGTTCGTATCAAATATTTCAAATCGGCTTCGTTTCAACTAATGAACGACCGTTTATTAAATATTCAAGCTTCCGTTCGTTTGCATTAAATATTTGAAGCTTGACGGATGCGTTTCGGCTTTTGCCTCTGATTCTCGATGCATTCATACGTAACCTACTGCTTCATTTTATGTAATACAATATCAACGTAATTTTTAGTTCAACCGTTCGTACAGTTCAATGAAAGCTGAATTACTCATTGATGCATCGGATGCATATTCCAACGTTGAGAAACATTGCGTGTGAACTGCTCGATAGAAAAACTGCAAATCATTTTTCCAGCCCCAAAAGAGCACCGTTCACACATCTCCCGTTAGTCCGAAGAAGTACACCAGCGCCCCGTTAGTAAACGTGGCAGCGTACGAGCAACCGGACCAATCATACGCCCAGGGTAGGCAATTCTTGTACACGCAAGCATACCTTACTCCAACCCAGCCGCAATACGTCTCCCAGTTGGTCTACGCACAACCGACGACCGTTTATATGCACGCTACACCTGTGTACAGCGACATGTACACTCGCGCACCTACCTATGTGCAAGACAACACACTGCAGAGCAGCATTAAGTACAACGCAGCACCTGAACAATCGGAACCCGACGCGCCGCTATCGGACGAACTGCCCAATCAGGTTTTGGCCCAGCAAACTAGCCAGAGTGTATCTCAGAATTACGTCAAGGTTGGTGTATCGTCGAATCGAAGGTCACGTTGCGTTAGCCACAAATAATAATTTCATACGAATTTATATTTCTGTTGAGCGACCTGCCGAAAAGGTATATTTAGCTTCGTCGTTAGACATCTTTATTGGGTTGTAAAGTAGTTTAGGTAGATTGAGATACTAATCGGAACTGATCGAGTCTTTCGATGCGTACAATTTATTAAAACAGAAAATATTGTACGGAACTGTTCAGACTTTGTGAACGTTCACTTTTTGGAGCACCTGCAACTGTTCGGAATTAATTAGTACAAATCGTATGGATACTAGTATTGCTTGTAACTCTTGTCCAATGTCGAGCCAAATTCGAAATTCTTTTTTTTACCAATAGATAAAATCAAATAAAAATTTAGTTTCTTCGTTAATGTGATTGATAGGTTGAAAATGATATAACGGTATTTTTAAATTTGTCTAATGCTTTAAATGACACCTACTCATTTCTGTCATACATTTAAATATTGTATTCATTAACTGACAAAAATTCTACACAATGGAATTATCGTAGCTAAGAAGAAATGTATAATTTTCAAGTTAAAGTATTTCCTACTGCAGAGGTTTAAAATTAAGGCCTTGCAGGTCAGCATCATACTTTAAAATGAAGTATAATAAACCTGTACATCGTAATAGTATTTCCTGGTGAAAACGCTTCGCGACATTAACATTCGAAAATCGGACACGAAGTAAAATAGGATACCGGTTAACGCAACAACGATATACGCTACTTGCGATTGTAATTTCCAACTGCAAGCCCGTACGATTATTCACCAGGACCCGGAGGAGCCGAGCGAGAACTTGGTGCCACCACAATTATCCGCGCAGGTATTCAAATCCGGCGTGACGTCGTTGCTGCCTGTTCCCTCGCAGGAGGACGAGTCCGTTCCGGTCCAAAATCACGTGGGTCCCTCTCAAGAACCAAGATCCCTGCTCGATTCGTACGTTCCGAGCAAATTAATTGCGGCCCAGGATTCAGCGAGGTGAGCGATTACCACGTAAAAGTGGAACGGCCGAAGCTGCTTCTTTCACCTACCTAACGCAGGCCATTTGTTACAGATACGAGGAGAGGCCGATCAAATTGGAGAGCGGCTTCCTTCCGTCGAAAGAGAATTTTCTGTACAAAAATCTGAAGACCGAGTCAAGTTAATTCTTCGTCGCACGCGACGAACCTAACGATAGCAAACGTCGAGCAGAAATGGTCAGTAGAGGGTGTCGCGTTTTTCACGAATCTCGGCATCGAAAATGGCTGCTGGTGACACGGAGGACACCTGACTGACGAGGAGGAGGAGGACGCGCGCGCGATCGTATCTAGTCTTTCATCGAGGACCGTCGAACGACAAGCGTGAACGACATGTGTCTCGCCTAACTTCGTTGTTCTCTCCAGTTCTTCTTTTCTTTATTTTTTTATATTATATATATATGTGTGTAGTAGCCGCAGAGACTACTCTTTTTATTAAATAAAATGAAACACTACAAAAGCCCAGTGGTTCTTCCTTGACTCGAATCGCGTTACGCCGAGTAATTGGTTCGATCGCGGTTGAGATTCCTTGGGCAATTAGTGGAGGAGAAATCTGATCCTTGGCCTGAATAGAAGCGTGAATTTCTTTCTGAAACAACATTTCCAGCTAATCTCGAAATTCACCGCTCCCCTCGCCAGGGAAGACAGCGCTGCCTCGAAAAATCGAACCTCTTTGCTCGAATCTCTCTTATCGCGCTATTGAAAACTCGCCAGGGAAATTAGGCGACCGAAAATTCGACTCGCCGAGCCTCTGCGCTGCGGTGGCTTTTATGCAAATCGACCGAAGATCGATGAGGTTCGAAATCAGCGATTCCGGGCTACGCCGACCGTCTAATATATTTGTCAATTCCTATGACCACGGCGCTAATGTATCCCCGATAGAGCCACCGTCGGATCCGTGTCACGTACACTACAGAAAACCCGTTGACACTCGCGCGTGTGCGTTCGCGCGCGGATACATTGCCGCCGGCGTTTGTCAGCGTGCCGAAATGAGAAAGTGGATGCTGTAGGCAGGAGCCAATGGTGTAGGCTTTTCGAATAATACCGCAGAATCCGTCCGATAAAAGGTTAAAATTACACGCTTTTACCCGTAGCAGCGGTTAACGAGGTCTAGTTCGGTCGGCATTATCATTACACCGTTTGCCAGCCGGAGCGGAACCTTTCAATCAAAATATTACACCAGGGAATTTCGCGCGAGTAAATGCAAGACAACGCGGAGCGGTTGAACTCCTCGATGTAAATCGAAGGAAAGTATAGAGCGAACATCGAATTTTTCGAAATCGAGTCGATTTGCACGATGGTTAAAGGTCTCGGGAGGAGAAGGTGCTTTCGAGACGGTGAGTGGGGATCGATCAATAGCCGCGTAGTTAATTTCGTAGTGCGACGAGGAACCAGGTGACCGATGCTGTTCGTTTAGTGACGAAATAGTCCTAGGACCGGCACGCAATCGTTGACCGTTTCTCACTACGCTACTGGCGGCTGTCGTCCCATACGTATCGAATGAGAAATGCCGTCGCGTTACGGCGGTGAAACTATAATCGCGTTGTCCCTCTCGCTGTTCAAGCGAAGGCATATAAGGTGGGATGTTGCGGGCTCAGCTTCATCAGTCCCAAATACACACGACGAGACCGCCAAGCGAGCAGGTTTAAGGTCGAGCGTCGAGCGTCGTCATGAGGCCTCTCGCGATCCACGTAAGTACCAGATCTCCGTGTCCCTTCTCTCCCTTGATCCCTGGGAATACGGTGGTACCGGAAGTGCATCGGTGCTCGCGCCAGAAACGTTAAACTCGTTGACGGGATAACCGTTTCTCTAGCTGATCGTGTGCGACTATCATCGTTTTTAATTGATCCGGGTGCTTCGCGAACGCCGTTCCCCATTAAACTCTCGTTATTGGATAATATCGTAGGCAGTGCTGTTCGACGATACGAATTATGTACATACTAAAATTTCACCGAATCGCTAACTATATTTTAATGGAATAATGGAATGCTAATTATCGAAAAAAGAAACAACAACCGTACACAGAACGTTGCAGTTCGGGGACTTTCGTTGCTCATTGTATATTCAGTAAGGCCATCCTGTTTCTCTTAATGAGCCCCAACTAGACCGCAGACGATTATGCAAATTCGTCATTTTATGCAGTGATTTGCCGAAACAGAAACGAAACGAAAATCGTTTCCTGTGTTATCATTAGACTGCGGATGTTTGCGAGATTTTCAATTTTGGTAGACACATTTCGTGAACATGATTCCGTCGAATTTCATACTCCAGCATTTTCTGAACATTCTTATAAACGCATAAAAATGATCCGCGGTCTCGTTCCGTAGAAATTCCTCGGACGAATGTTACTCGTTTCTCGAGCTATCAAATTAATATGTGGATTAAATCTGTATCTTCTGTTCGTCTTTGACTAGTCGGGCTAATTCTTTCCATCGTTCTACAATTTACAGCCGCGGAGCGTTTCGTGTTAACATCCAGTACCGGTTTTATGGACTGTAATTCTGCTTGCATGATTGCCGGTCGGATTTCACGAATAACATTACGAGTCGCGTTGATCATTTCCCGCGTGTTCTCGGCTCGAAATCATGCATTCCCGGAAGATTCTCCGAGACAGATACGGATTACCGTGTTACGTGTTACGACTCCGATTTCCGCGTTATTTTGTACGGACGATTGCTAGAGTAACATGTATTGAAAGTAACATGTATGTTCAGATATCCTGAAGATTATTATATAATTACCGTCCAAAGATTTATTTTTGTTCTTTAATCGAGCTTCATTTTTGTTATATAAATAATGCATTTGTATAAAAATATCTCGCGGTAATAATATAGTATTTGTGCTCACGAAAAAATGAATAAATCAACAAATAAAGATACATCAAGATATGATAGAATCATCAGATAAAATCAACAAATAAATCAATAATGACCTGAATTCCTGAATTACATTAAGTTAAATATTAATTGGAGAAATTCAGCTAATATTATCCTCTTTTATTACACTGTCTTTTTCAATCCAATAAAGTGGGACAAAACATACGTTTTAAAAAATCGAAAGAAATTACATGTAACTACCACGTATACATTTATAGTCGGATGTCTTTAGCACACGTCTTTACGGTCCCGCTGACCCGTTTCCTTCCGTCGCGCGAAATCAACGGAAACCACAGCTCAAACGACATTAATTTCGGAAAACGGACCAGCGACCGTGTTGAGTAACTCTTCCGATTATCCTCGCCGCAGACAATGCCAAATTCCGTTCGGCCGGCGACACAATCCGAAACGGTGATTATGGAGAAAGTGTTTCTTATTTTCTTTCATCCACGGCCGCGCAGCAGCCGCGGCAGATGCTCCTGAGCACGTCAGTGAAAGTCCTCCGAAGGTATTCGGGGAACACCGTCGTAAAATCTGTTTCCGTCGATTGCCTATTAGATAACTGATTTTCTACTCGATTGAGATGGTGGTTCGCTCGACTCTTTTAATCCCCTCTCGCTCCCATCCGGATTAGACAACGAATTTCAGGACCTCTCTAAAAGTAACTGGGTCGGTTCTTCGCGGTCCCGTTCACCGAGAGAGGAATTCCGACGTTAATGTTTCCATTTTATACCGAGATTTATTAGCGCTCGTTCTGGAACAAAATCGAAATTGGCAGTTATTCGAAGGGGCCGGAGGAAACAGGTTTCGTACCGTGTTCGCGTTAAAGATCAACGGCGATGGTAGGATCCGGGAGGCGCGGATATCCCTCGAGGCACGCGGCTCGGAAGAAAGCGGTGAAAATCGCAAGTTCGCGTGGAACTGGTTCTGCAGCCTCGACCAGTTCACTCCGACCGTAACCTTGTAGAAATTTCAACTCTTTCCTCGGCAAGGTCGAGCCCCCCCCCCGTAATAATCCGCGGCGAGGAAACCGAAGATTTCCCTTGGAGCGATAATTATTGGGTCCGTTTCGATCGATGCCAAAGTAGACGCTCGCGAACTTGGGAGAGGCACGCGCGTACCATTCGGTAGGAGGGAAGTGAAAGTGAGATATTATCGTCGCTGGAGCATCGAGCTGTAAGATCGATAACCGGCTTATTGTTATTACGTTCAACGCCCCGACAAATCGAGCTCGTTTTCTTACGCGTGTCCGTTGCTTTCAGATTGGCGCGATTCTTCTTGCGATCGGTCTCAGCCAAGCGAGAACTTCCGGAAGGGACTTGTCCAAAGCGAGTGGCTCACGGGTGGACAGCTTCATCGCCGAGGCTCCCCACGTCGAGATCGAACCCGAGGAACAACCACAGAACGATGTGAAACAGGAAGACTCTAAGGAGAACGATCAACTGCCTATCCTGCCACCGATCATTCTACTAGACTTCGGCAACGACACGGACGACGACAACGCCACATCCGAGGAGAAGTCGAAGCGGACGGTGAACAATGGTCTCGGCTACGGTTTGGACACGAACAACCTGCAGCCGAGGAGATACAACTATTACTTCCCGGCTGGGAAATCAGGCACCACCGTGAGCATCGAGGAGTCGATCAGCCCGTTCCTGCCGAAGACCATCATCGAGAAGGCGCAGCCTGCCGCCAGTCAGAAAGGCTACTATTTCGGAACACGACAGAACAGCTTCCCCTCTCAATCCGCTGTTCCGCAAGCTCAGAGTCAAACCGCGTCGAATCTACAATTTTTCAACGCACAGCAGACGAAGGGACAGTCGACGTTCGGGCTGCGAACAAAGCCGCAGACGCCAGCGGCGAGCTTCGGCTACCAGAAAGTGCTGTCGACGCCGAAACCGTTGGCCGGCTCGTACGGTGCTCAGAATTCAGGACACAGGGGTAACGATGTGCCGACCACCACGCAATCGCCTCTGGCTTTCAGCCCCACAGAGACCGTCAGATATGTAACTCCGAGTCCGGCGAACTTGGCGAATCCGCTGAGCGGCACGTTCCACTACGCCAGACAGGGTCCCTTCTCGGTGAACGCGGCGAGCTACGCCGGTCAAAGGCAGCGCACGCAATCCAATATCAATTCCCACAGCTTTGGTACGGTGTCACAGAGCGTCGAGAGCTCGACGGTCGCGCCGGTCCACTATAATCCTCATTACCAAGGCTCTGGGCAGCAGGCGAAGCTGCCCAGCGGCCCCAGGTACACGACGGAGAACGGCGTTCGCTACGAGAACAAGATCTTCTGGAAATACCCCGATGGCCGCGTGTCGGACGTTCCCCCGGCCACTTACGTGGAAACTTACTCGGAATATCCGGACAGCAACTCCGGGCAGTACCAACCGCCAACCAAATCCCACGGTTCTCATTCGATTTATGAGGCCAGCACCACGGAAAACAGCGTATACTCCCAGGGGCCGGTGCAGTTCCCCGCAGTTCCCGAGCAGAACGGACAGGAGCCAAACCTATTCGCTCCCCCGGAATCGTTGACGGCCAACTCGCCGCAGCAGCAACAAGTGTTCCGTCTCGGTTATCAGAATTTAGCAGCTCAGAACGCGAACCAACCACGGAAACCCGGCCTGCAGCCGAGCGCCGCTGGTCACAAGCTCACCTACGAATCGCTATACCAGCCGGTCACTTCCAGGTACATGGTGAACAGCCCCGACGCGGAATACACCGACGGTTACACGACCCAGTCCACGCTGAACGCTACCACGCCGATCTCCAACTTCTTCGCCTCGTCTGCTGACTCGTCCTCTCAGTTCGGGTCCCGGTACACCCCGAAGACTCAGAGCTACTTCAACTCGAAGCACAGTCCACCAAACAACGATCTCAACAACTACTCTAATCTGCAATACTCCGATCTGTTGAGCTACAATCCGTCCATCTCCGAGTACATCAGGAATCCCTCGTCGATTTTGAACGTCAGGCCGACATTCGTGCAAGCGGGCAACTCGCTGATCCCTGTGATCATTCTCCGGGTAGACGGCGTCGCGCCTGTTCAGCCCAAGTCCTCGCAGAACATCAATCTGAAGGCTCTGCTGCAACAGTATCTCATACAATACGCTAACAGCATTCAGGATTTGGCGCGTCCTTCCACCTACGACCTTGGAACCGAGCCTACCGGTCAAAGCCAAGTCGCAAGCAAAAGTCCGATCCTGGATTTGATTCGGCTGACACAGGATGATGCCCGCAATGCTCCACCCTCGTACGACCCCATGGATTACATCGGGAGATCCAGCTACGAGGCTAGCAATCTCGAGTTTGCGAAATCGTTGGCTGACAGCCAGTACGGCGAACGCACGCCGATCCGGCAGAAGACGAAGAACGTGCAGATCGTCGATGATCCCAGATTCGCCACTTACAAAGCGAAGAGTTAAAGTGTTTTATTGTTGTTCGGTAGCTATGATAGATTAAGGACTTTGTTGTTCGCGGTCGGAAAAATTAACACGGCAATTCTTGAACCGGCACATCGATTTTCGTTTCGCGAGACTCCGCGTGCCATTGATACTCGATTCGCGATCGATCGTTTGTTAGTTGTTTTCTTAGTATTTAATACGGGTTTGTGCAATAAATTTCTAGTAAGATATGCTGTACTTGCGTTCGAGGCTAGCACGATGCGACGCTTCCGGTCTGTACACTATTATGGACCAAATTGTTCACTTCAAGAAGGTACCTTATAAGATTAATACTTGTTAAGGAGACAATGGAGATGTTGTACGCATTCCTATCTACTCGAATAAATACCGTATCTAATTAAACGTCCTGCCTTTTGATCCTCCTGCTGCTAACAATGAGCGATCACCTCCTTTCCTCGCTTCGTAGACATTCCCAGATATTGCAAGGGAGATATCGATCTCGCGAACGTTCGAAAGATCGTATTATCAAGTAATTAACTCGGCGCGGAAAGAAATTTTTTAAAAAAAGGGGAAAATTCCGTTCATTTTCTAATGGAAACCTTTCTTTCGTTTTACGAAACGGCCGAGCTGTATAATGCAAATACAGAAACGCTTGGCTACGATGCGCACAACACCTGGTACATTCACCATGGGTGTCGGTTCTATTGAAAGTTTTGCAATAGGGTGGGAACCATCAATTCCATCACTGTGCTTACATTAAACTTTCTTAATCGTATCGTAGATACAACACTTTCCTTCTGCAACAATTAGTAGCTTTCTTCGGGTCCAAATTGCAACTGGATTTGTGTTCCTTGAACTAGATCTTTGAGCAATTTCTTATCGAAACAATTATTAGATTGCTTTAATGTCCACATTTGATATTATAATTTAATTTTTGACCTGCCACTGTTTTGCGTTCTTTAACGATTTTCTATCGAAACAATTATTGGGATCCTTTAATGTTCACATTGGATACTATAATTTATTTTGTACTTTTTTAACAATACGTTTGAACAATTTTTTATTGAAACAATTATGGGAATCCTTTAATGTCCACATTGGATATTGTAATTTATTTTGGGTTGTGTTACTGTTTTGAATTTTTTTTAGAATAATTTTTTATTGAAATAATTATATTAGATTCCTTTAATGCCCACATTGGCTACTACAATTCATTTTGGGACGTGAAATGAGTGTGCAGGGCCGTTAAAAAAATATTTTTGGAATCCACAGATGGTAAGTTCTCTTAGCGATCTCAAGAATGCTTCAAGGGAGAGACAGTGACGTTGACATTTATTATGCAACGACCCCGCCGCGAGAACCGAAGTCCGAAGGGAGCGGACTCAGAAAGAAGAGCAAGTGAACGCGACACGGTTGCTAGTCAGGGTGCAATTAGCTTTAATTGTCTGGTTAGGTGGAGATGGTCAAACAACGGGCGATAGTCGTAGGGCGCAGTTAATTTCATGTTTTCACAACGAGAGGCAACGATGATATCTCCGCATATCTGCGGAGCACGGCAATTAGACACAAGGCATTAAACTGTGGCGATTGCCAGTTCTCTTACACAGCGAAGGATCCACGAGCATGGTAACGTCGTAGCCTACCGACGCCGCCGTAGCGGCCGTCGTTTCTATCTTGTGAGGCTGGTTGCATCGGGAGGAGCGAGCGCGGTGTGCATAATGCGTGCGTTTTAGAGCGCATAAAATGCCTAACGGGAAACTACTGACCGCACAGGTGAATCCTCTATACTCCAAACCGCGTCTGACCACAATTCCCTTTATCCCTGATCACTTCAACGTTAAACCAATAACGATCTCAAAGATGATTTTTACCATTTTATGTTCCCTCGGAGACACCTAACTCTCCGGTAGCTAAGAAGCAGACGAGACAAGCGACACGTGATTAAAGATAATTATACTTAATTGTACTCCGCATTTTCAGATCCTTCCGTTCGATATCAGTGAAGAAATTCGCTTGACATTTCCAGCGAATCCGTGGACGCTTCCATCTAATGACGGACGGGTGCATCTTGCGCCTAACGCGGACAACAATTCCCCAGCGGCGGTCGCGTGTCGCGAATGAAAGTATCCTCCCGTTGGTGGACTGTAGGATAATATTTAGAACGATATTTTTCACTTGACCACCGGAGTGTATAAAGAAAATCGCGTGTCTACTATGTGGCTCAGTTCTCGCGTGGAGGTTCGCCTCGCAGGGTCCTACGGATTACAGAAGCTCGGGGACTAAAGCCACGGAGCCGCAACCAATGTGTTCTACGCGAAACTCCGTGACACTCGGCCCTTCCTAACTATTCTGTGACTCTTCGTGTTCGACGGGAAACCCGGCCGTCCGAGACAATGTTGTTCCATCTCGTAAGTAGACGCGACGCCGATCATCCCCGTGCGCGAACCCGACCTGTGGCGATTCCCGATAATTCCGCATTTCAGTGAAAACCGCCCATCGAAATTTTGTCTCTCGCCCTTTCGCTGCGACTGTCTTGCTCGAAATTTGTGTAAAGTTCGAACAGTGTCAAACAGAGGTGGCTGATTGAACTCTGGAAGAACGTAGAATTCAGAAATTGGATCGATCAGGGGTTTTTCGAAAAAATTTTTAGACTGTGTCTCCAGCCGCAACACGGATCAGCGCAACTGGAGCACTTTCTTTCTTAATATTTCGACGTCAGTGTTTTCCCTAATTTACCGAGATGGCTAATTAACAGAAACACGTTACTTTCCTCGTGCTCGCCGGCCGATGAAATCTTTTGCGTCGCTCTAGTTTGATCCCGTCGAAAGTAGATTGAAATTCTTCTATCGGGGATCTCCCGCCGTGTGGTTCCTCGCCAGTCACAGCTATTAACCATGATTATTTCCTCTTATATCCCCAATTATCTGTGGAACACACGAACCGCGGCGTGTTCGAGATTTCTCTCGAACCCCTCGACAATGGCGGACGCGTGACGGGAATTCAACCGTACTCTTTTCTTGTTATTTATGCTTTTACATTTTGCGCCAATTGTCTTTCCACTTTTACGACGTCAGGTGAATTCGATACTCCCACTTTTCGGAAATGAAACATCTTGGAGGATGTCGGGTTTTGATACTTATTGGAGAATCTAAACATACAAGACAAAATATATCATTATTAGACTCTCGCGTTCTCTCTTCTTTAATCAATAATAATATTGAACTGTGAGGTAATTATCAGACTCGCGCGTTTTTAATCATCGTTTCCAGCGAGTCGCGATTCACAAAGCTGCCAATAAATTTGAAAATGCGTGTCACGGCTACTCGCGCGTCGATTTCAGCATTTCTGTTGGTCGTGGTGACAGCTGCCGCTTAATCATTCAATCAGTTACACAAGACTGTCAATCAGAAATTGGCCGCGATGAATCAGTGAGAAAGTACCGGAGGATTTGCTTCCGTGCACATTCAGTCCTTGGCCGTCGCAGTGTACACGCACGCCGACTCGCATTTTACTTTTCTGTTCTGCTTTTCTTTTCTAGGTCAGCTCCTTGACTGCCACTTATTTTCGCCGATGAATCCGTTTAGCTGTGGCATTATCTTAAGTTCCCAATAATCGTTGGTGCGCTTTCTTCTCCGGTGGCTTTCTTCCAGCCCCACTGTTCGCCCATTGTCATTTACGACGTGTTCCCGAAAGTTTGAAAATCACGGAAAGACACCACAGAAATGAAAACGCGAGAAGAAATTCCATCGGCTGCTAAAGTTTTCCGCTTTTTCAATCGTTCACGCACTATGGCTTGTAATCCTCTGGCTTTTTGTGCAATTGTTTTGACTTCATTATCGACTGGAAACAACGGCACACATGAAAGAAAATGGTAAAAGAGACTGAAACTTTCGAAGTAAATTGCTTTAAAAGTTCAGTTTCTAGTTCGTTTCTTTCACCTTTAATTTATCGTCTTCAAGTCGAAAGATTGTGAGCTGGAATCAAACGTCGCAAAGAAAAGTTGTTTGTTAACATATTTTTGAGAGAATTTTTTTTTTATATCAGTTCATATTTAAAGATTCGTCTCTCAAAGACGCACAAATTGGATTCTGAAATTTTCTTGTGGGCCTAATAGTTTCAGAGACATTCAGTAAAATGGATTTTTCCACCCCAACTTTGGGGGCTATTTTCACCCCCTTAACATGAATTTTCTTAGCTATAAAAAGATACGTGTCAAATATTTATTTTTGTTACGATTGAGAAACCTCTCTTGTTAGGCCTACGTTCATAATTATGGGATTTAGACTGGTTCCCGAATAATCGCTTCAGAAATCTCTCTCTCTCTCTCTCTCTCAAAGTCAGTATCTCTGTATCTCAGTTTGTGCTTTAAAAAGGTTAGGCTCGACATTTCCTCGCATGGTCGTATATAGACGGTTCGAAAGGGCGTTACTTGCGAGAATTCAATTTAGCTGATGGTCTCGAGCATCTGTAAACATAGCTGGTCAGTAAAACGCGGAGGGTGCTTGAGCGTCCATCGAAGTTCCACATTGTCCCTCTTGACCGGTCCCCGGTAAATTGGCTGGGATAATGGGCGGCCGTGGGTCGACGTCGGGACTAATGATTTCGTATTCGGTGCAGGTTTTTCTGTTATCGTTGAGCTGGCCGCACGTAATAGGGACGAGCGACGATACAGCGGCTCTCGATCAGATCGCGACTGCGTCGGAGAACGTGGCGAAGGCGGAGAAGCTCGAACGAAACCAGGAGAAGTTTCGCGATCAGCTGATTACATCTATAATCGACACGACCGTGCACTATGAGAATTCGAACGGGTTCGTGCCGATGGTGGGCACCTCCACCGCGAAGACGACGGATCTGATCGATCTTCAAGAGGCGTCGAGCAACAACGTCACTTGGACGAACTCCTTGACCGAGCAAAACAACTGCACCTCGGAGGACAGCGTGGAGGACAGCGTCGAGGTCACCGACGACGACGGTAGATCGGATGCTGAAGAAGCTGACGAGATCGAGAACGATCCGGCTTACTCCACGGAAGCTAGAATCTTCTTGAACTTCCCTAGCCTGGGCACCAACAACCGCAGATCCTTCGAGTACAACAACAGGCAGAATGATTTCGAGCTGCTCAAGGTCCAGAACGACACGCCTGTCGTTGCCAATTACCCAGACTTCTACGAGGATCCAAGCTCCGTTGAAACCGAGAGCGAGAAAACGCGGACCTCTTCGAGGTACAGGAGCAAAGCGAGGGGACACAAACTGGATGATTATATGGGCAATTACGGGGAGGTGTCGAACAGCAACGGCGAGGCCGCTTATAATCATCGTTATTCAGCGAGGGATAAAGAAAAGTCGAGTCAGGAGAAAGTTCCAAGCAATTATCACCAGCAAGACGCCATCAGCTACGACGGTCACGGGCAGAGCGCTGCCAGGCAGAATGGACAAGCATCGTCGTCCTTGCCGAGGACGACTCAAGAGGTGAACAACCCCGTGAAGAGCCTGAACAACTACGACGGCGTTTATGATAGTATGGCAGCTCCTTCTCAGACTGCGAACAATCACCAAAGACTCTCCAGACCGGTCGTGGTCGCGGAGTATAGCTTCGAGCAATCGAGACTACCTGATTCCGGCATCGACAATTACCAGACGTCCAGGTTCATCGACTCCGCTAGCTCCGAAGTGGCTCAACAGTTTACCATCAACAACAGGGACGGCAGGTTTCGAAGCGACGAGGATTCCAGGGACGTGTCCGACGACGGAGACTATCAAGATTACACAGAGAGACCTAGAAGGGTGCAGAAGAGTAGAAGGAGACCTTCCACCGCTGATACCGCGAAGAGGCTGCCGAAGGAGCACCGAGGAACAATGGACGACAGCATGGAGTACGAACACCAGGGGAAAAGGCATCACTCGACGCGAACGAAGTCTCACAGACAGAGAGTTCGAGGAAATTCTTGGTCCGACGACGACAGGCACCGCGACCAAGACGACAGCTACGAGGAGACCAGGTACGACGGTAGATTTTCAGAGAGCAAACACAACCCGAAATCGCAGCAAAGCTCCAAGTTCAAGCCCAGCAGCAGTTGGAACCAGATCTCCCCGAACCTAGAGATTTCGCATTCGAGCGGCGTGGAGATCGGTCAGCTGGAGAAACCAAAGTTCATCGTGCCGGTGAAGCTGAACCTGGTACCTCTAGGTAATTTCGATCATGCGACGGCTCTTGGAAACAGCCAGGGCTTCGACATGTCGAACGCGGTCCTGCAGAACCTTGTGTCAGCTACCCCGGTGAACCCTGTCAGTTCGCCTACTTCAGTGATGAGCACTCAGAGCGTCCTCGAGGGAGGCCCTAAATACCGAGTCTCCACAGCTGTGCCGGACATCGTGGTCGGCCAGAACAATTTCCAAGGCTCGATGCAAGCGGTCCTGCCGCAGATGAACGACCAGGAGAAGTACTCGACGAACGTGAAGCATCAGTACGTGTCGAGCACGGTTGCTCCCGTCTTCGCTGTTACGCCGAACCCGAACTTGCAGAGCATCCCCATTCACGATGTCCAGGGAACCGTCTCGCCGAGGCCTGCCTACCAGATGCAACAGGTGTCGACGAGCCCAGGAAGCATACCGCAGCTGATAGTTCCTCAGCCGACTCTTCAGACCGTCCCAACTTTGGTGCAGACGTCGGTGCACTCGCCGACGGACTTCAACATCCAGGTGAATCCTCACGGCATGCACGGACAGAACCTAGTCAGCAATGAGAACATGCAGGTACAGAATATTCCAACAATGTCCACGACGACACCTCAGACTGTCCCCGTCACGAAGATTAACTTGGTGACTGCCGAGTCCCAGAGCAAGAAGCCCTTTTATTCTGGCTCGACCGCGAACTTCTTAGCTACCGCTAGCTTATCCTTCGGCCAGAACGAGCAGAAGCAATCTCTAAACGGTGACTCTTACTATTTGCAGAGCTCGAACGCCCATCAGGTCGTCAAGCCACAGGCGAACCTCTACCAGCAAGTGATGAAGAACGTTAACATAGCCCCGAAAACGAAGACGTACATCCAGACGACGCATCTGTTGCCAGCGATGTTGCAACCGCTGCCGACGGTCACTACCATAACAGCTAACGGGCAGCAAGTGGTGCCTGGCCAGAATACGGTCCAAGGTACCAACTACATGCTTCAGCCGTCTCGAGATCAGGCTCAGCAGTTCGTTAATGGTAACGGCGCGTCGACGCTGAGGAACGTGAAACTGCCTTCGTTCGCCTATCAAATGATTGATAACGTTGGTAGTCATAGCACGAGCAATGTTAATACCATGAATGCGTTGTCAGGTGTTTCAGGGACTGCTGACAATGCCCAGTTACCCTACGTAGGCACCAGGAATGTCGAAATCCTGAATCCAAACATGAAACCCACTCCGATCGACGGCGCGATTATAAACACGTACGAGGCGATGCATTATCCCGCAGCAGTGTTCACAACGCCGTTCCCAATGTTCACGACAACCAGCGTGGTCACTTCGAGGCCGGCGCTGTTGTCCAGCTCCTCGGATCCCAACAACGTTCACCAGAACAACATGGCCGATCTAAAAGCCTACCAGTCTCAGGAGAGGCCGATGTTCAATCCCATCAACTTCGTGCCCAACATGGACGTCGTGAAGAACCAGAACGCCTTGAACAGCAAGCTCCACGCCAGCGAACCGCTCCAGCAAAATCTGAACCTTGTCCCGCTGATACCCGGAGGGAACTTCTTCAAGCCGTCCTACAACTCGCAGACCGATCTGCTGGTCAAGCCGAAGCTGAACACAGACTTGGAGACGTACGCCGAGCAGATGTTCAAAGAGTCCCTGAAGACCATCTACAATTCCCAGAAGTGGAACAATGACAGAAAACCAGGCAATCTTCGGCCGAACGCGACCGAGTCCGACATCGCGAAGCTGAAGCACGAGCTGCAGAGGCTGAAGGCTTCGTTGTCGGAGTCCAAGCGAAATAGGGATCACGAGGCACACCATAGCGAAACGAAGCTGCACACGACCGAGTTCCCGAGCAAGAAGCCTGACGAGCTGCTGGCTGCTCTGGAGCAGATGCTGAAGTCTCAACCAGGCGAGTCGTCGCCTAGCTACTATGGCAATGGCCGACCACACAGACATCGCAGACCAGGCGATTCGGATAAGTACCCCTTTGGAAGTCACGATTTCCGAGACAACAAGCACATCAGAGACTTCATGGGCCCTCCGCACTCGGGCTCCCGTGGGAAAGGACACTTCCATGATAAACCAGGGAAGAAGAGGCCTAATTCCGGACCGTCCAGGTACAACAATCATTTCCATGGACCAAGGGGTCACTCCAGACACAATCTATCCCCGAAATCAGGTGGATTGGAGACCTCAGCGACCAACATCGAGCCCGGTTTCATCGAGAGACCTCAATTCGAGAATTTCTACGAGCATTCGGAGCCGAAGAAAGCACCTTTCGACTCGTACTCCTCGTTCGCCGGATCTCCACCGGATCGAAACGGTTTCGCGAAAGTCAGCGGCAATCACAAAGGCGGCAAGGATCGTGGGATCAACCACCCGAAGATGCACAACTTCCTCGGGTTATTGATGAAGAATAAACAGCTGCCTACCAGCGGCACCACTTCGAATTATTTTCGAGACCAGGACCAACTGAAGCAGTTCTTCGAGGACGAGAAACTACGGTCGCAACAATTGTACGACGAGACCATGAGGGACTACCTTTACAAACTCTCCGAGAGGAACTCGTACGCTAACATCGCCAGCTCCGGTGCTCGGAGATCTTTGACAGAGAAGGGGAAGGTCTGAGACACGATTGGCATAAGGCAGGCGATCGGTGCTTCTGATCTAATTGTACATTTATTATTGTCGAATGCATTCTATCGCGCGAAAGGGAGATTTGTTAAATCAAAAGAGTGGAAAATTTGTTTCGGGTCCACGGATGCATTGTGGAAAATTGATCATCTAGCGTAGTAAGTGGACTGCGGATTTTCATGCAAAGCGAAAATCGTTCTTGACAATTGCAGAAATCAAACAGCAATTTGTTTCTCGCTTTAATATCGAGTAGAACCTCGATTATCCGAACTGATGATATCTATTATATGCATGAAGATTGAAGATGTTCTCGTTTGGTTTGGACAATCGAGATTGTACTTGAATTATTGTAATCTTTCGAGAAATGCATAAAATCCGGAGTCTAGCAATGAGGAATAGTTATTAAGTGTATTGTACTTTGTTCGATCCGCCCTCTGTTCAATTTCTGTTCGAGCAGAGGCCGCCGCTTGCTTATGAATTTTACCGAGTTGAATTCGACGATATTTTTCTCTCGATCGGCCGAGACTGAAGGAGAAAGTCTTGATTGCTTACTGTCGATTGTACATACTAATTGTAAACCAAAAGATCTCTTCTTTGGTCCGGTAATTTATTGCGTTCGTTGTTTGCTCTCTCGACACTGGAGCGAATTATTTGCGAGGGGAAATTAAGCCGCGTTGTATTGTTAAACAAGCCGTATGGATGCATTTATGTGATACTTTCGCTGAAGAAATAACAACACAAATTAGTTTCATTATGATCCACGATTTTTTCGCTCGTATCTACTATCCGGCGAGAGAATTCGCTAATTATTCATTACTCTCACCTTTCTAACGTTTTTAAGAGTGTTCACCGACGGACGATCGCTGTCGTCGTACCTTATAAATATGTGTGTAAGAAAACAGAGAGTGCAATAAATTGTATACGTTACGTTTGCAAATGGATTTGTACCGTATTGTTGCGGTGAAAGTGTTCTCGAGATTGATTTGACACCGACCTTGGGTGATTTTCACTTACTTCATGGGGTGCGCAGGAAAGTGTGAAGATTTTTTCTCTCCCTTCGAACAGTACACAGTCACAGCTCCCAAAAGTCTCTAGCATAATTTTCCGCTTCGTGGCCGCGGCATAATACAAGCTATGAAAAAGTAGCAATCAACGTTACGTCGTTATTATTCGATCGTAACAGGGACACGTGGATGCCGCTTGAAATTTGTTTACCAGTTCACTCGGGCATTAATTGTTGGAGACCGGAGCTGCATAATAAACTTTCGGATAAACCGTATTCATAATGTAACGCTGCATTACACCGAGGCGAAAAGGATTACTATTCAAATGGTGTTTTAATGGACTAACCGTCGAATTAAATTGCCATCGCGATCGTTAATCAAGATAACGGAGCACAGGAAAGTCTGACAGGTATCGTTGGAGAAAGTAGTTTATTTGTTTTTAATTGGATAACTAATTTAATAATCATCACTGCACGGTGAAAAACGTTTACGAATCGTTTGCTGTATCAGATGGATCAGCGCAAGCATCTTCGATTGCGCGATTAATTTGATTGCTTTTGCTTTTAATTATAAAATAGTTTCTATTCATTTGATTTGAACAGTTTTTGTGTTCGACCAGTGTATCCGTGTCTCCCAATCGCGAACCGTGAAGAATTCGATTTGCGATAGATCAGACGCGTCTCTAACGTATCGTGAGACACGGCTGGAACTTTCACCAGAAATGGAAGCCGAGAGCAATTAGAAACAAATTTTTTTACGACCGGACTGGGAACAATAAGTCCCCCGTCATTTTCTTGGGGCAGTGGCCAATGAATACCAGCCGGGTAATTGTACTTCCGCTCTTTTAATCGCTCCGGCGTACCTTAAGGTGCTGTTATTCTCTTTTAATTATGGTTATGAAGATCGCAGCTGAGTTTTGCACGCGTGTCGCAGCCAGATCGAATCACCATTCAATTTGATTCTATGATGTAGAACTTGCTACTGATTCAAATAAACATTTAAAGACGAATTAATTATGAGCACAATCAATTGTCTGTAAAGGGGAAGGTAAATATAAACAGATTAGCGTTGTTTCGTAATATTCTTAACGGAATGATTTTTACTGTTTGCTAGAAATTATTCTTATAACTTTTTCGTGATAAGATCGATCATATGTGAACGCTGAAAGTAAAAGTAATGCAGATAAGAAAGCCCAGGGTAACAATCTCTATGGCTACAGAACGTTTCAAAATATGCAAACAAACATATCCGTCGTTCTGCAAGTCAAATTCTTATGCAAATCAATTTCAACTTTTTGTAAATCAGTTTCATCGTTGTGTAAATCGATTTCACCGTTTTGCTAATCAAATTTAACCCTTCAAAATGGACATAAAAAGGACACGTCGCGTGCTATCTGGGCACGGTAGTGTACGGCTTGGTCCAACTTGGAAAACTCGTGTTGTCGAGGGTAAATCAGATGACTGATAAAGACTGTAGCAACGTGTACTCTATTTTTGTACACCCTGTACACCAACAAGCCGGAAGGTCGTTGACACGGTATTTGAGCGTCGCCGGCCATTGGAGAGCCGCGGGGATTTAACGTGGCTTTTCTCGACACGCTTTTTGTCAATCGTAGAAAAGCCAAACCCATTCGGCTGTCTCGCATCGCTAATCACTGAATATAAAAGATCACGGAGTCTCGGTCGCAGCCAGTTAAGAAGAAACTTTAGCGGTCGCCTGTGCTCGTTAATTCACTGCCATGCTGGTACGGTTCGTCGCAATCCTCACGAGCGATTTTTCAAATATTCCCTGAAATTCAAATTGATTCCAGATCATTTACGTCACTTTATTTACAACGGCGTTGCGCACGGCGTTGGCGGCGGAGGACCAGCCCTTGCCCTCGAGTTTTGTGAATTCGAAGCAAGGAATCATCGACACAGGCCGCGACGGTCAACGGGACTACGTGTATCGGCAGCCGAAGCCTCAGAGTTCGCGCAGCATCCCAAACAACAATGCTAAAATAAGTTATTACAAGGACAAACCTGGTCCTCGAGCTTACGAAGGCGGATTCAAATCACCCGCTCCTTACGCAACTTCGCTAATCACGGACCAATCGGCCCCATACTTCGGCAACTTGTTCACCATGTCTGCTGGGTACAAAGTGGGGAACGAGGGGCCACCGGTGAAACAGGTGACACGCAATCAGAACGCAGGTACGGTGCAACAATACTTTATAATTGTAGATTCCGAGATTAAAGTGAGGAAGACATTTCCATTTGGCTTCTGTATTGACGGATCGATATACAAAATGTTTATTTCGCATTTGCATAATTTTGCAGGAGTTCACGGACCCGGTTCACCTAACCTGCAACTCCCCACGTACAGGATTGGTTATTCTCTACCAAAAGCCTCGGGCCCGCAACTATTTTTACCGGCAATGCAAAATCAGTTCAACAAAAAGGCATCGTCTATTCTGCAAGCGCACAATTATCCCACCTACTTCAACCATTACCAAAGTCAACCTCTGATCCTAAGTCCAGCCGGTCAATTCAGTTACCCGGAGAGAACGCCAAAATTGAACAACGCTCAGCTAAGCGCGCCCTTCTTGTCTCCATATTCCAGTTTCCAAGGTCAAGTGATCCCTATTTCGATTACCAACAGCAACCCGCAATTCCCACAATACAAGGGTGCTGCTGTGCAGGCTCGTCCAACTGTTAGCGGGCTTTCTCCCATAGGCTACGAGCCCCTTCAAACGCAACCGCAGTTACACTTCGGTAAAGGCAACGTTCATGCTGCCGGCGCATATCGTAACCTTGGTCCTTTGCAGCAGATTAGGACTGATGTGGAGGTTATCGATAAGAAGAAACCTACGACCCCTCCACCGAACGATGACGACGATGGCGAGGGAGTTGACGGTTTGTAATTGAATTGGGAAACTTGCCGAAAACGTTACTTCCTCCCGGATTTTGGTGATATTGAAATGTGTTGTCAAGGTTATAATTCTAAACTTTTTCCCGTGCATATACAGTGAAACAAATTAATATTCGGACGCTCTAAAAATGACGATAACTTTTTTAATATTGTACTATACGATTTGAACTTTTTTGGGAAGCTAGAGCAGTTAGTTTACTAGAGGATGTTGATGACGAAAGTTAGTGTCGATCAAATCGTATCACTCTGAGCCACCAATCGAGTACTAAGGGTTAATTTGAAAAAAATATAACTGCACTTTTTATTACATATTATTCTTAATTGGTATTGATAGAAACTGGACAGCCATTGTGTCTATAATTCGAACAATTCTGGGGGGTGTCGTAACAGGAAATTTTGAAAAAAATTTTCGTGAATAGTACATAAGAGTCATCCTAATGTGGGAGACCTGTCATTCAAAATGTGATTTTTTTAGATTCGGGGAAGGATTATGGACCAGGTAACAACGATGACGACGAGTACGAACCAAAGCCAGACAAGTCATTTAAACCATCTCAAATGGAAGGCAATTTCAAGCCTTCCAATTACTTCCCGTTCAAACAATACGATGAAAAGTTTGGCAAGTATTCGAAACAGAACCACGAAGAAGAAGCTGACGAGAAGCCGTATACTAAATATAGTGATTATTCATCGTCGAGTGACGATGATAATGACGACGACGAAGATGATAGTTCTTCAGGGAAGTATCATTCCGACGGAAGCTCGTCGAAACCACATTATGGTAAACAGGAGAACGAAGACGATGGGAATAGTTACGATTACGATAGAGAGAAGGCGGAGGATGATGGTTATCGGTCTAAATATTTTGAGAAAAATTTTGACGATGATTTTGGGGGGTCTTATGGAAGGGAGTCGCCTAAACAGAGTATGTATAATTTTCTGGGGAAAGTGTTATCGAACGTTTGCAATTAGACAGCGGATTTTATGCAATTATGACAAAAATGAGTAGGTGTGATTTAACACACATTAAGGTTGAAAATTTTTATTTTGTATCAAGATCCGCTGTCTATTCTTAACAATGATAAAAAGTATTAGCGATGTAGAACGTAGAAGAATATAAAAAGTTAACATTTTTGTATGGTTTCAGAGTATGCGAAAGAAGAATCAGAAGATGAGTATGTTCCTAAATCGTCATACCGGAACACAGATCATCACGATTCCGACGATTCTACCGGCCAAGGAAGTCGATATAGTTTTACTTATTATAAAAATCCTCGAGGTCATAAGGATAACGTGGGGCAAGGCTCCGATATTGTAACACAAGTAGCGTACGAGGGAGGTTTTGGATACAAATTGCCCAAAAATGTGAGAAGCTTTAAGAATAGAATGGTTAACTAATAAATTCATGCAGTTCGTAGACAATAAATGTTAGACAATACATGAATGAATAAATAAATGTTACGCCCGGTATTTATAATTTAATTATTGTGAAACTATTATATAATTTATGTCATTGTTGTTATATCTATGTGTATATATTGTTTCTGTTCTGTTATGAATACAAGTATGTTAAATATTCAACTTTTGTTGCTTTGTTGACACAATTCTATTCCTTATACTAAATCCTACTACCGTGTATGACATTTTCGTTTTGTAAGAAAAACACAAAAATAGTTTCCAACTTCACATACGTATATTTTTGAACTTATTCAAAATATTAAAACGAGTCATAAATAATTTAAAACAGACAACAATTGTCAGTGTTGTCGGAAACAGACATTTTTTATGACTCGGCCTAACGGGTGTGAATAAAAGTTAACGAACAATAAATATTTAACCCAAAGGGTTCAGAACTCCATGATGAATCTGTATCTTACAATGCAATCCCATGCTGTTTAACACTAAACCTACCGAGCACTAAAAGCGATTAACATGTTATAGCTTGCAAAAACGACGAGGCTCTAGTTATTTAGATATTCTGTAGTTTTTACAACAATACGTGCTTGGATACAGAATTTTATGGAATGAATTTCCACGTAAGCAACTTCATAATTTCAATAATTATAAAATGAAAAATATAAAGTCTAAAATTTAAATTTTGCACGGAGGACCAGTTTTTTATTACAAGAAATATTTGAATCTAATTACCTGTTTTAATCGAGGGCTTGGCCAGTATGTTCTTCGAGTGTCATTCCACAATGGCAAGCACTTTTGGTCTAGCAAGTCTAACCGGAAGTACGCAGACTACAGTCACTCTTCAATGATTTCCTGTGCCCGGAGATAAAAGTTATCGGTGTCCATCAATTTCAAGTCGAACAACCGGCTTCTGGTTGGTGATTGTACAGGAACGCGAACGCGGCGAATCGTCATTAAACAATGCAGGCCTGTAATTCAGCCGCGGTATGTCGAATTTTTCCCATTCTCTTAATCGTCCTAATTAATTTTGTCATTACACCGAAGCCGATAGGGCCATTCCCCTGCGAATCAGAATCTGTATATATACGCGTCCTCGACTTGGAGGATTCAGTATCATCGATACAGTCATCCACAAGTCTACCAAGATGAACGCCTTCTTCACGGTAACAGTAACCTCGAACTTCATTTTCTTTCAATATAATTAACCTCCTCGTCAGCCACGAAAATCTCGAATAATATACTTACAGATCTTTGTAACCTTTGCTCTGGCCAATATGGCGGAGTCGGAATCGACATCAAAGAAAGAGAAAAGAGGGGTGGGTTTATTCGGACCATCCGGCTACGATTTCTTTGGCGCGGCACCTATTTTCTCCTCGCCATCATGGGCACCAAGCAGCTTTGGATCCTCCTCATGGAGCCCTTCAGGTATTCCTGACATACCTTTGACGCAGGTGCAGGTTCAGGCTACGCACGACGTTGCTATTCAGGTAAATCTCTTCGGCCATTGTAATTGTTGGGGCTGTTCGATGCATGAATTTTTTATTTTTCTATCGATGATAGGCATTGAGAGACCCATCTCCTGGAACTCCCAGCATCGCTTACCCACCAGACGTTCTCAGAGCGATTCAACAAGCTAAGGAAGCAAACCAAAACGTGAACATGGCTTACAATCGGGTGGCAGAGGTTAAGCAAGCCGCTGTCATTCAGCAGAAGCTTGCTTTGGCGAAGGAAGCTGCTGCGAGGGAGGCTACTGCAAGGTGTGCTGCACTTTGAAAGAGTGTTTCAGATCCATTAAGAAAATGTAGAAATATTTAGAGATTCATTTTTTGGCTTCAATCCTTTTGGAGATGTAGGTATAAACATTTAGGGATTCGTTTTTTGGCATTAATTCATTTGGAGATGTAGGTACAAACATTTAGCGATTCACTTTTTGGCTTTAATCCATTTGGAGATGTTGGTATAAACATTTAGGGATTCATTTTTTGGCTATCATCCTTTTTGATATATAAGTACAAACATTTAGGGATTCACTTTTTGGCTTTCATCCTTTTGGAAATGTAGGTACAAACATTTAGGGATTCATTTTGTGGCTTCGATTGTCTCGGACACGAGCAAACTTTAAGCCTAATTTTTGAATTTGGCATTCGTAAAGCAAATTACTCGGTTTCTAAGGTCGCAAGAGATCTCGTCGACAGCCGAAGCGGAAGCCAGATCGAGTGCCAAGCAGCTAGTGGCTCTTCAGCAGAGATTAGCGTCTCTGAAGGATGCAGTCGCAGCTGCTCAACGGGTGGCAGCCGCCAGGGAGGCAGCCGCTGCAGCTGCGATTCAGAGGAATGCTGCGGAAACTGCTGCTGAGTTGCAGAAGCAAGACGTGGATAAGCAGATCACTCAAAGCGAACAGGAGGCAAAGGTATGATCGTATATATCGAATCAACATTAGCCTTAGCATAACTCTCATTTACCCGCAGTCTACTGCGCTTCAGTAGCTAATAGATCGATATGTAAGAAGTTATTACGGCGGACTTCCATTTCTTTCGATATTACAGTCTGTCTGCACGGTTCTTCATACTATTTCAATAATTTTATTCTCCTTTCCACTCGGTGCACAGAATCGCAATAACTTTAGCATTCGGTAGTTTATTCGCGTGCATTTTCGGCGAAACGAGGACGAAAGAGACGGTGTTGCTTAAACCAAGAAAATCGCGTCCTTGAAGTAGATTCTACAAGCATTCTCATCCGCGAGTTACCTCCTCTGATATTCATACGTTTCCAGGAGAAGGACATCATAGCAGCGAAGGAGAACGCCGTGGCGAACGCAGTGCAGCTTGCAGCGTTGCAGAAACCGGTGCATCCTCCCTGGCGCCGATAAAAACCGCCGTTCCCCGTCGTAAAGCTCCTGGACTATATTGTTACATTCGCGGTGTCGGTACCCTATCCTTTTTATACTTGTTATGAATAAACATTGTTTCACAAACCCGATCAATTATTTATCCGAACACGTAGAAAGTACCTATCACTTTCACCGCGAAAAAGACAATACACCAGTAGGGTATTATTAAAGCCACGAACGGTTCAACGATGCCACATCAGGCTTAATCTCTCGCGTTAACCGCGAAAGGAAGTCTCTTCGACTAATCGCGTATCGTTTGCGACTTGATTACCTAACATCGTGACACAGTTGCCGGTCGATCATCGCGACAAATCGATCGTTCAGCCTAGGAACTGTGTCGCTTCCTTTTTCGTGCGATCTCGCCGGGGGTCAAGCTTCCTGCGAGGCCACCGTAGTTTCCTGGATCGATCACGAGACAATGGTATCGCGATTTACCTGGCCGGTTAGACGATCTAGGGGAAGTCGCAGTGAAAGTGACGCGGGAAGACAGTGCAACGGGTGCAACGGGTGCAGCGGCACGGGACGGGAGAAGAATGCAAGATCAGTGTCCAGTTACGTGCAACGGAACGGCCCGGCCCGGCAGCCGGGAGAACGACCGGGTTGGATAAACTCTCCTCGTCGGTGCGGCGAACGTGTCCCGCACGGAATCCTTTCACTCGCCTCTTTCCTGGCCATCCGTAATGCCCCCTTTCTCCGCGGTGCGGCGATCGGACCCAGCCGGTCCTTTCGGGCTGCTGCGGCTCCACGAATCAGGAACAATTACCGAGGGAAGAAAGTCGCTCGATCAAAGTCACTCTTTCTTGGCCCGGTGACTTCCATCCGAGCTTCCCGATCATTCACCTGGACAATGGCCCTTTCTGTCACCGTTCCGGCCGTCGCGTCCAGCCAAAGAAAGAACACCCTTCCCACCAACAGCCCTGACCGATGCACCCACATCCCGTCGAATGGCCGGAGGACCTCCTCGACCAGTTTAATCGAGCCACTGATTCGCCGCTGGATTCTCTCGGCCGAAAATAATCAGTCTTCGAGGACACCTCCACCACCTTAACCGGAATAGTCTCGTTTCCAGGATCGCCAGGGTGCCCGACGCGCCCTCTCATTTTTCGATAATGCAAAGTTGGGGGTTTTCCAGTAGTCGAAAGCGCTAGACCACCGTCTCCCTGGAAAGTCCTATTTTTACGTTTACCAGGCGTCATTTGCGTTGTTCGGTACCATGTAGCCTGTCGCAGCTTTATAAAACTAGCTGCATGCGCAGCTGTATGCTTCCGAATAATGCAAATTACTGGATTAATTAAATTTGAAATTTGGGAGCGACCTAGACTGCAGCCCAGATTGAACCTTTATCCAGCGCTTTTGACTACTGAAAAAGCCCATTAGCAATCCCGGAGACGAGACTGGTGCGCGATGCGCCCTCTCATTCCTCGGTATGGCAAATCACGTCTCGTGAACGTGAAAATAAGACTTCAGCCCTTTTGGCTGTTAACTTAACTTAAGTGATGATGCAATATAATACAACATGTTTGTTACATTTCATTTCAATTTTGACTTACACCACTTTCATAATTACGTGCAGATTTCATAAAGGAGATGGGAAGTGTTTAAATGATGGTAGAGAACGCGTTAACACCGTTCAACTACAGATATCTTGGCTCGGTCTTTCGGTGCGTTTTTTCACCGGAACGCGTTCTTTTTGGACGAAAAATCCATTGAGAACGAAGCATTACGAGGTCCCGGAAAATCCGGAAGAAGAGGTCGACGTCGTAGAATCTGATCTGGCGACGCGATTATAAGTTATATCGGTCAGTGAACCGACACAGTCGACCCGCAATCGATATCCGTTCCGGTAACATAGCCTTGCATTTGTGCCGACCTTAGCCGTAGCCACGGCCATCGATACCGTGCAACAGCGATTTTAAAAGAAGGGAAACGGGCGAACCCGTTCCTGTAGAATCAAAGTAACTGCTTGCCACGGCTATTATAACGGTCGAGCAGCGATCCTCCTTTCACACCGAACCGGCCAATACTCGTACTTTCATCGATGCTGCTTTTTTGGATCAACTCGCGTTTTGCCTTTTACCTCACCCAGTTTTATTTGCTTTGCTTTCTTATTGCGCGAAAGACGCCGCCACTCTCACTGGGCCCATTAAATATCGGGTCGTACGATTTCGAAGGAACATTGAAACGCAGCATATTTAAATTTTTGGCATACACTTATTAAATTATATAGGTGCCATTCTGTTCCCCAACCTTTCTCCGTCATTCCGGCAACTTGAAAGTTCCGTCCTTCCAGAACCTCTCAGGGTTTTCGGCGAAAAACTTTTTTATAGGATTTTTTATCTCGACTTAAAGAGTTGAAGTTTTTTCCATTAAGGGAATTTTGTAATGATCGAAATAGGTGGAGGTCTGAGGCCGCGAGTGAATATAGGGGATGGGGTAGAACATCCCAACCGAGGTCCAACAACTTTTGTCGAGTTGTCAAAGACACACGAGGCCGCGATTCATCAGATTTTTCTCGGTTAGATCGTGAGGAACCCATACATCACAACGGTTTGTGTAGCCAACCTTCACAAAATGCACGTGGATGGTGGATTTTTATATTTTTAACATTTCTGCTAATTCACGTGTCGTATAGCGTGCATTCCTGATCAGTGTTTTAATCTGATCTTCAAGGTTGAAATCACCAGCTTTAAACCTAGCAAACCAAATCCGCACAGTTTTTCAGCCACAGCATCCTCGCCATAAACATTTTTGCCTTTCCGGTAAAAGAAAAACATTAAATACCTATAATGCACTTCGTTTGCTTCCATTATCAACGGCGTATCAAACTGACAGAAATTAACTTATCGTAACCAAAACTTTTCCCAATTATGCCTGAAGTACCGTCTTTTGGAATATGTACGCGTGTCATTTGTTTCCAATCATTCTGATATATTTAGACCTGACCTTATGCCACCTACCGAAACTCGGCACCAACTTTCCGGACGACCCAATACTATCAGAGGATGATACGTGACGAAAGTGTCCCGTCTATTCCCATGACAAAAACCCCATTGCGAGGAATGTTGGGTTGAATGTGCAATTAGCTACTCAATTAGCAACGTTGACCATTTTGTCCGAGCGACGTGACGCACAGTGGTAATGAATACTACAATTTAATTAGAAATTGATACTTATCACAAAAATGAAGAGGTGTAGTAATCGATCAGTAGACAGCGGATTTTATGAATTCATGACAAGGATGAGTAAGATGTTATTTAAAACAGTGAAAACAATAGAAGCTTTTAAAAATAGTGTTATGTTATTTCCAACCTGTTAACCATATTAATACTAAACATTTTAAACCCATATTAAAACTACATTTTTATTTTACAATTATTGAGATTGCAAAGGTGTTTCCATGGTAATTGATTGAATAGATTTTCAATTCAGGTACGAAATTTTGATTTTGCATAAAGATCCGCTGTCTAACCATGAAGTAGGGGAATCTCACCAGTTGGGGAATCTGATAATATAATTCCTGTAAGTCCTCCTAAAGTAAATAGAAAGATAAATAAAAATTCCTTTTTCAGGCACACAGAGACTGCCTGCCTTTGGTTTTTCCCACGGAGTCTTTATCCGAGTACCCAATAAGGCAACCGATACTCCCCAAAGGAACCTTTATTTTCGGTTTTTATGCGATTGGGTCGCAGTGCGAGGCAGCGTTAAACGCGGCAGAGCTTTTTCCTCGGATCGCAAGACCGCGGGAGAACGGACACGGTCGACTTCCGAACGGGAATTTCATGACGGTGACATCGCAAAATAGGGCAAAACGGAAGAAAGAGGGCTCGCGTTGAAAAGGAAATCGCTTTCATCGCTTGCTCGATCGCGAGAGATCACGGTCGGTCTGCTTGGGCGTTCACCACGTTCACCTAGCCACGATAGTTAGCGAATCTGACGGTGCATTCCGTCAGCGTTTCTCGAGGAGGACCAACGGCGAGTTGGTTCGTCCTCGCGTGAATTTCAATCGGCCAGCAGAAATCCCGCCCCGAAATGATATTCGCCGGAGCTGTTTGCTCTGCGTGTAAATACATATCATCGAATCCGTTCCGCAAGACCGGCGATCCATGCAGGAATCTTATCAGGCAAGTAAATGATTTTCCAGAAAACAGAATTACGATGTTCGGACAGGTTGAATGAGCAGGTGGAGCACCCTTCGAAGTCCCGGCACCGTGACACTGAAAGCTTGTCTCGCGTCTAGGATGTCGTGGAAGCACGAGTGTCGAGTTTCGTCGTATTTCCTACACGCGCGCGCGTATGATCCGAGCGCGAGCATGCAAGTCCGGTTTTCAGGAGAGAGATCATCAGCCGGGGAGAGGGAGAAAGCGTATAAAAAGGAGCGGTCCATCGGCAACTATCCGCAGTATCCATTTCTTGATCCACTGTCCCCGTCTGAGTGGTTGAAGTATGTTCTCTTGGCCCTCCGTAAGTAACCGTCAGGGGAAAAAGACTATGAGAGAGGAGGAGGAGGAGGAGGAGGAGGAGGAAAAAGAAACAAAAAAAAGAAGCGTAAGAGCAGAAAACAGGGAAGTCGATCCGGGAGATAAAGCGAACAGAGGGAAATTGCCGTTTCCCCGAGGGAAGCTCCGGTGGACCGTGACCAGAAATTACCGGTTGTACCGCGAACAATGCCGTCGAACAGTGTGTCGATCGCCTTCCCCGTCGTGCTTCCTTCCGTACATGCGTAGACGAGATGGCTCCGTAAAACCGTCGATCCCCATTCATAACCGAGTTTTATATTCATGCGGAGTTACGGCCGCCATTGTGGACACTTCATCACGGATATGTGATTTTTAGTAGTTCGTCGACCGAGTTCTCGGCGTGCACCGGTGTGCCAAATATATTTTGCGAGCACGTCGATCCCGCTCCCCCCACCCCACCCCCGCGGTCACTGAAATCGGTTTTTCGTTTTGGAACGTTACTTCCGTGGAGTTGAACTAATTCGATCGAATGTTCCAGGTTTTCGTGGTGTGCCTAATCGCCGAATCCGTGCTCGCTAGCATCGAGATCGGTGACGGAGGTGGATGGCAGGGGTAAGGGATCAGCTATTCGAGAATTTGAATCGTCGCGGGTTATCGATTAATTAGGCGGGTGTCTGCGTGAGCAGGATATCTAGCGAGAGCAGCTACGGCACAGGACACGGCGTGGATTTAGGCGGACACCTATCCGGTGGTCTTCACGATGGCCTATCCGGTGGTCTTCACGATGGCCTATCCGGTGGTCTTCACGATGGCCTATCCGGATACGGGTCCTATGGGGGTGGATTCGATCACGGACTGCACGGACACGGACTGCAGGGACACGGATTCCACGGGCACGGACTGCACGGACACATACAACACCATTACGCACCTGCTGTACCTGTGAGCGAGCACGTTGAGATCACGAAGCCTGTTCCCATACCTGTTGTCAAAAATATCGGTGAGTTTTATTCTGACTTTGATGTTCTCACCATTCGGAATTAGGGTTTGTGCAGTGTAATAACCGGGAATGATGGATCGTATTCTGGATGAACGGAAATTAATAAATCTTAAGGAAACAAAATAAATCATCGGACACTTACTTATTTTAGGTTGATAAATAATAAATTCTTCTAACATTTTGACTGTCTTAAATTGCCCCTATTCACTTTTTTCATAAATGCATAAAATATTCCCCGAAACGTGTGACTTTTCCCAGTAGAGTTTCATATTTTAATAAGCTGATACGCTGCGGTGTATAGAAAGTTCTAACTATGGAGACTATTATCTGGACAAACAGTAGCAACGAACGTGTTAAACTAACCTTACAGTACCATTAAAATCTTGTAAACCAAGTGTCAGTTTCACTAAACTACCAGGAGTTAAAATCTCGAGTCTACCAGTCGAATCTGGGTCGTAAAGACCTCTAATTAGCGCTTTCACGAGCCGAGAACAGCTCAATTGATTTTCAGTAGACTCTATTTAACCCTCGCGTGCTCTTCGGAAATAGTTATGCAAAAGATTCTCTGTGCATACTCGTTTATTTCCGTTCAAGACTTTCATCACGTCAATTTTATTCATAATCTCGCGATTGCAACACGACAATAGTTAAACAATGTGAATGTACACTCAAGTAGGTTACGAGGGTTAAAGTGAAGCTACACTTTCGCTGAAGTCTTGGAAGCAAGCCTCCATTTCACTAAACTATCACAAGGTTGCAATTAAAATGTCGAGTCAATCGATCAACTTTGTCACTGATTGTACTTTCACGAATGTAACGAACAATGTTGCCTACATTCCAATTCACAATCAGACGTTCCATATGCAACAACGTAATGCCATTAAAATCTCGAATCGTCCAGTCTCTGCAGATTAAGGTCCCCTAATTAACACTTTCACAGTAGCTTCTACATAAATCCATCAGTCGTACTTTGCTCGTATGACTATCACAACTCAATCAGTTTTCATACCGAGCACTGAAAACGTGTAAAGTGTTTTAGCTGATAAAAATGACAAGGCTCTATTTATTTAGATTTCGCGCAATTTTTATTGCAATGAGCACTTGTATAAAGAAATTTATCGAATCATTTTCCATGTAAGCAACGTCATAATTTCAATAATTATAAAATTAAAAATGGAGCAGGATTTCAAACACTTAAAGCCAGATCTACTTATGGATTAATTAATCCAATAAATCGTATTATTGCAGACTTTAGCACTCTCTATAATCGTATTGATTTCTTTACTGAGTCTTTACAAACTTTTAAAAAACAATTACGCACGATTATAGGATAATACCATATCATTTATACCATTAGTTTTAGTTCCTGTGCTTGTCCCTTCTTTGTTGTTATATGTGTAGTCCTTTATTTTTCTTTTTTTTCTATTGTAAACATTGATGTAAGAGGACTTCGGTCCGTCTATAATAATAATAATAATAATAAAATGTAAGACCGGTCATTTGACCGGCAATGATAGGTTTAGTGTTAAAATTCAAGATTACGTGCAGAATACGATTGACGGGATAAACAAACTCATCAAACTGCAACGCAACTATAAAAAGAACGAGAAACTTGACAACATCCAAAACAGAAAACGACTACTTCCTGTAAACGCGTGAAACTCAGCACGAATCTAACCGAGCTGTCAGTTAAATGTCGAGTGAACCCTAACGCCATAAGGATTTCTAATTACATAGCACTTTCTCGCACAACTAACTGATTTTTCCTATGTGCAGGAGTGCCGGTCACGCATCCAGTGGCGATTCCAGTGCCGCATCCGGTGGCGGTGGGCGTACCGCAGCCGTATCCAGTGCACGTACCGGTCGCAAAGCCAGTACCGATCCCGGTGGTAAAGACCGTCGCGATCCCGGTCGAGAAGAAGGTTCCGTATCCGGTGGAGAAGATAATACCGGTCCCGGTCGAGAAGCCCGTGCCCATAACCGTGGAGAAGCACATACCCGTCCCTGTGGAAAAACCGTATGCGATCCACATTCCGGTCTACAAGCACGTGTTCCATAGGGTCAAGTCGCATGGCCACGGATGGAGCCATTAGTTGCATCACCGACCCCGCTGAGGATCCATAGTCACAGACGCGAGAGCCTCCGGAGAAGACACACCGCAACGTTCAGATTTCTGCTTTGTACATTCTGCGATTACGCGCGAGAGGACCCGAGGCGAACCGTCCGGACGAGTTCACGCCATTTTTCAATGGAACGCCGACGTGTCCCTAGCATAGTATTATATACAGTATTTATGTTTGTTTTGTTACTCTGTTGCCAAATAAAGGACTCGAGTTTTTAGTTATACACCGTCTACCTCGTTTCTCCGCCGATATCAGATCGAACAGGTCGAACGGTAACTTGTTTATTGGGTTACGCAGAAATTCGTGGGATGGTTTCTTCGTATTGGTTTGGAGAAAAAGTTTCTTCGTATTTTAATGCAGAAATGAATCAAGCTTTTTCCACAATTTAAATGAAGTTTATTAAATTAAGTGTGTGTGCCGTTTTGATCGACCACCTTTTGCCATTTTTGAGGTAAAACCCCCCTATACTTGAGCAATGGCGTACCCAGGATTTAATCTTGGGGGGGGGGGCCGAGTTGAACCCAGTCCTAGGTTTTTTTCTAGCCAAAATATCTGTCAACGATACCCAGGGCTATTCCGCGATTTTAATTTTGGAAGCGAAACATTTTGGAGGGGGGACTTGGCCCCCTGGCTCCCACCCTGGGTGCACCACTGTACTTGAGGTATAATTCCCTCACCGTAGAACTTCTGCGATTTCTGGGCGAAAAACTGCGACACGTGATTTTCACAGGCCTCTTTTCAAGTCGACTTCACACCATTAAGAGAGTTCTGTAGAGACCGAAACAAATGGTAGTCTGATGGTGCAATATCAGGACTATACCGGTGGATGCATCAAAACTTCCCAGCCAAGCTCTCTTAATTTTTGACGGGTCGCCAAAGATGTGTGGGGTCTGGCATTATCGTGATGGAAGACGACGCATCTCCTGTTTATCAATGTTGGTCGCTTTCTTTCGATTTCTTGACGTAATCTTTCCAGTTGTTGACTGTAGAAGTTAGAATCAATCGTTTGACCGGATGGCAGCAGCTCGTAGTGAATGATTCCTTTATGATCCCACCAAACGCACAGCATCACCTTCCTTGGCGTCAATCCTGACTTTGCCACGGTTTGCGGAGCTTCGCCTCGCTTCGACCACTACCTTTTTCGTACATTGTTGTCGTACGTGATCCATTTTTCATCGCCTGTGATGAGCCGATTCAAAAAAGGTTCGATTTTCTTTTGCGTTAGCAACGACTCGCAAATTGAAATTCGATCCATTAAATTTTTCAATGTTTACTCATGAGGCACCCAAACATCGAACTGTTTTTTGTACCCGGTCTTCTTTAAACTTAATAGTTTTGATCGTGGTGAAATCATATTTTGACATCTTCAATTTTCAAAATTTGCCTACAATTTTGAATTCCATTTGCTCAATTTTTCGATAAATGTATAAAGATCCGCAGTCTAGTAATTACTCTATCTATGATATATATATCTTTCAGACGCACTCAAGTAATGCCAGATCCGATTAATATTAACAGAGTTATGACATGGTAACACCATCTATCAGGAGAATACGAAGAAACTTTTTCCCCAACCATTTCGTTTTCCAATTTCGAGTTAAGATGCTACAGGAAAGAAGAAAGAGTAACCCTTTTACAAATACAGGGTACAAGTGAGTTATGATTTAAATAGACAGCTTACAGCTTACTATGGTTCGTTAAAATTAGGTTCCGCTATAAGCACGTCGACATTTAGGGGTTGATACCCCACATTCCGCAGAGATTTCGTGAGCCTATCTGTGCTCTTACGTGTATATAATTTAAACGATTATCATAGCAGCGCGTTGAGTAATATACATATACCGCGATTATTCGAAGCATAAGATTGGAAGAATCGAAAGGGGGAATTGAACGATCGTATTAGCGCTAACACAGAAACTGCATGCTCCAGGGATAATAGAGCGGTTCGTTCCGCGTAGATCTCTTTGAAAATCGCGGCCGAGTCACGAATTCGTGCGACCGCGTTCTAATTATCATTATTTTCTAGGAAGTTGTCGGCGAGTTGTTCTTCGCGACTAGATAGCGCCACGATGCTTTCGTTATGCTCTCTTCACATGGCCAAATCGAAAGATACACGGGGCTACGTCTATGTCCGAGAAGGTATCGGTGCACGCGATCCTATTTGTCGCTTCGCGCGAACGTTCTCCATGACTTTATAGTAGGTAACTTAATTACAGAGACGCAGCCCAGCAGCTTCGGGAAAGTTTCCTGGACGCGGGGCGAACAGATTCTCAGACAGTGTCGAGCGAAGTTCCCTAACAAATGTGGAAGAGGCAGAATCACGGCGACATTTAAGTCCGTTAATTACAGAATGATAGATGTTCGACCCGCCGGAACCGGCTCCGATGCTTTCATTACGCTGCAAAAACTTCGACGGTAACTCGGTCCGCCAGTCATTATTTCCTTAATGAAATTGCCTCATCAGTTTGACTCCGAAATGAACGATCCTCGCATATTTTTAACAGAGTAATCCTCGAAGAAAGAATCGGGACGTCCACGTTCGCTCCACGAAGTTCACTTTGATTATGAATGAAGTTGTCCGAACCAAGCTACCATTTCGTTCCAGCACCGCTTCTGTAGACACTGATGATACACCTGTCAATCATCGTGCCTCGGCGAGCGTGTCATTGTGTAACGATATGCTTCACTCGATAAGGAGAAATATTTCACACATATACTTAGCGTCCGAATCGGTTTAGACAGACATTGAAAATGTTACGGCTTCGTTGAACTAATGTGTAATTGAATTTCACAGGAAGTTCAATAAACACGGTAACCGACTGACATTTCTCTCTATTATTTCTTCTGTTCACTCTTAAGGTGGGATCTCCTTTGCGCGTCAGGACCCAGCCGTTTATTCACCATTCGTCATACTTCATCAGAACTGCGTCTACCCCAAGTGTAATCTCAAGAAACAATATCGCATTATCCATTCGAGGAATATTCTCGAATATTCTTGTCAATCGTGGCTTCTCAATGGTGAAATTTACCCACACCTGTGTATCCGCGTTCAAACAAGCGTGGGTACCGGGTGACGCAAATCCCTTACAATATTAAAATACAGAATATAATACATACAAAATTTAAATATGTTGTAGTCTTTATTGACCTATGAACGAATCTCAAAGGATTTTTCGATACCTTAAAAATTGTTGATTTTACAGAGATGTAAAAAAACGTGTCAACATTTTTTACTATATCTCTTCAACGATGAGAGGTGTCGGGATGAAATTTCCACTAAAATTCATTAAGAAATTATTCCTACCTATTGATAATTATCGTAATAAATATATTTTTTGTAATCATTTTTCAATTAATTCTTTAAAGATTGAAATAGACATTAATTTCTTTCCTTAATATAATGGAGGCAAAGATACCAGTTCTTCTGTAATTTCAGTTCTAACACAGTCGAAGCAATTCATAGGGTGTAACTGAAATAAAAACATAACAAATGCAACCATGCGTGTACCAGTACTATGTACCAGTTGTTTATATTTATTTTATATTTATAAGGGTAGAATTGGTACGAAAATATAGCATACGTAACCAAATTTTCAACTATGGATGTCCTAAGTCTAATGAGTGCCTGTTCGGTTCCTTTTGACGAAAGCCATTCTCCCTCCACAGCTTTACTCGCCAATTTTATGAAAATATTTCTCGTAGACCGAATCGACAAAAATTAAATAATTCGACGAAGGGGTTAATACTCCGAGTCTAAGGACTATTCTAATTCACTTTAAACGTGTTTACACAAGTGACTAATGCGACCAATACAGCGAGAAAATGACTAATTCTCGGCGTGCGGTGGGAACCGGGAAAATTGATTGTTTATGCCGTTCAACGGGAACGATTTTCACGCGTCTGAGTTAGCACGGTGTCATTAATTTCTCCTGCTCGATTTTCTACGTAATTGCAAACGAAAGTGACCGTAGTCAGTAGTTAATTACGGCGCGTCTAGCGTTTTCTCATCGCGCTGGCGCGTTAAAACAAGCACCAAGTCGCCTGATACGCGAACGAACCGTCGAGGAACGATCCTGGCAGCTGTGCTGCGCGATCGAAAAAGGGATTGGTGGTAGGAGCGCCCGTTGGCAACGGAAAACCGTAAATGAAAATTGGCTGGGGAACGTGGGCAGACTCGTCCGTGGATAGATCAGAAATTGTCTAATTCGCTGGGCGCCGTTCAGCTCACAAAACTAGCCAATACATACGATGGCGTGGCCGTTGAAAGGACAGCGGGGAAACAATTGCGCCGACAGTGCGCGGCGTGGCTGACCGGACGCCAGGACGAAACTACATCGTCGACAGTGAAAGGCTCGACGGTATATTAAGACGAGCAATGAGCAAAGATGTATCAGTTGCCGAAGGAACACTCCTACGTCTAGCAGGCCGGCGTAAACAGCTATATGCGTGTAACCATGAACGGAATCGTGAGTAGCGACATCCGAATAGAACCGATACGTCACTCTGACACCGCCTAAATCACAAAATTTCGATCAAAATCACCGCTTTCGACACTTGTCACCTTTCACTCGAACCGCACAATTCTCAGAGCTTCGTGCAAACGTGGCATCACCTTATAAGTTCAAAAACCGGGAAACTAAAATAGCGTAGTGTTCGGGCATCTCTGCAGGAGGCTGTTTGCACGAAAATTTAGAATCGCTTTACAGAGAACGGAAAAGCCAGGAAATTCGGCAGAAGTACTTTCACCGCTTCCCTAGGAAGTTGTTCGAACGAAGATCGAGAGACGGCGATTTCGCAAAAGTGGTCCGTGCGTAAAAGTTAGTTTGCATCGGAGCTCTGTGCATTAGTATCGAATTAGAGGAGGATTGTATGCATACTGGTTCGGAATAAATGGTGGTTTCTGTATCGAAAGATGAGTCGTGTGAGTTCCGAGCGCAAAGGGTTAATTGATATCCTGGGCGATCGTGAGAGTGATCTAGGCTCGGCGGGACGGTGATTTTCCTTGATACTTGAACTCTACCTTGCAGCTGCTACTTTCTCTGGCGTCCTTGGCGGCGGCCACGCCGGTGATCGTGTATCAGAATCAGAACCAATACCATCCGCAGCTGCACGGTGGTTTCCAGCCGATAGAAAGGTCCGACCAGGAGTCCCATGGTTCTATATCCAGCGGAAGCTACGGCAGCGAGTACGGCGGCGGTGATTACGGCGGCGGCGATTACGGCGGCGGTAGTTACGGGGGCAGTAGCTATGGGGGCAGCAGCTACGGCGGCGATTTCGGTGGTGGCCATGGAGGTGGTTACGAGGGATCGGTTGGAGGACACTTAGAGGTATCCGGCGACCACTTAGGCTCGGATTACTCGTCCCTCGGGGGTGGACACGAAGGCGGAGACGAGGGTGTTTCCCTGGACGGTGGCCACAGCGTGGTCCAGAGCGTTCCCGTGTCCGAGCACGTGGAAGTTACCAAGCCTGTGCCCGTTAAAGTGATTAAGCACATCGGTAAGTTTCTAATTGCTCGGCTAATGCCGTCTCCGCTTCCCCGAATCTTCCCAACGACCACGCGAACATAATTTGACGCGCCCGGCATTTATTTCACCATTCCTTGTTACGATATTCTATTACACACTTTTAGATGTCACACAGAAATTTAATTGAAATTCAACCGCGACGCACGCTCTGCTAAATTGTTCAGCTGGTACATGAGCAAAGCTCTGGATCTTATTCTGTTAAACTCTTGCTCTTCCAGTGATTAAAACTTTTTTTGTAATTCTTGATTTCCTTGAAGAGGAGAAACTTTATATCTATCGTACATATGAACGAAATAGAATTTTATGTGGATTTAAAGGAAATTAAATAAATAAATAGACTGCGGATCTTTATTTACAGCAAAATTGAGTAGACGAAATCAAAAATTGTTGGAGAATTTAAAAAATTGAAAATGTCGATGTATGATTTCTCCTCTATTCAAATCATTAAGGGAAGAAATAACGTTCAGTTTGGTTTCTATTTCTTGCAATCGATGCAGAAAATTTTGATTCTGCATAAAGATCCGCAGTCTAATGATAAAATATGCCACTCTCAGTTCATGTATAATACAAGAAAAGAGATTGTTATTAGAGTTATAAATAACGACAGTAAATTAATTTCATTCTCTTCGTGCGACATGCGAACTCGCGATCGTCACGCATTTGGGACGCTGGTCGCGAACACGTTAAGCGGATAGCATCATAATTTATTTGCATATTATGTGGATTTTACAGTTTCAAAGTCTTTTTAATAATCACTCCGTGGATTAATTTCGCTAAAAGCAGCACAAAGTTCAGTACTACAAGTCCGAACATTCACGGTGGCCGAAGTTCTACGTCTACCGTTGGACAACACGTCGTAATGACACGTTACAGCTGCAAAGCGGCTAATTACTCCAAGCAATCGTTCAACTTTGTGAGAAAGTTTGAAAGCGAAAATTTCACAGAAAGTTGACGCCGAGTGACTCAACAGTGAATCAAAGTCGTTAACTGTGTATTGTTGTCCTCAGAAGTAGCCCTTTGCTCTCGGCGAGGCTCGCAGATCTTACGAAATTACTAGCTCGGGAAGTAAATTTGCTTGGAAGCCGATCCAAAAATTCGCGTGTCAATTCACTCGGGTTCTTCAGCATAATCTTACCATTTTCTGTACTTTTCTATGAAAAATTTTCGAGTCCCATTCCATGGCTTCTATTAGTAGTTAGCGGATTTTATGCATTTACGATAAAAATCAGTAAGTGTAATTTAAAACGGTAAAAACATCAGAAGAATTTAAACATGTTCTTATATTTATTTCAATCTATTAAACCTATTAAGAATGAAAGTAATTTTCTATTTCGCTCCAGTTTGTTGCAATTCAGGTACTCAATTTCTACTTTACATAAGAACTGAAATAAATGCAACCAAGTCTGGAAGCTTGATCTGTCAGCTACAATTCTGCATTTTTGTGTTAATACTTAGTTGTTCTTTGATTCTGATACAAGAGAAATTCGAATGAGATTTCTGAACGTTCGTATTTATATTCGGCGACTACTAGTCGTACGTCAACGGAGCTGTGCTTGAGCTCGCCAGCCACCCAATCGATTCGAAAGAGAGAACTGCAGAATTGAAACGAAAATTCTACTAATGCAAGCAAGCCTGCGGACGTTTCATCTTTAATTCTGAATTATGTTTCAGGGATACCGGTTCCTCAGATTGTCAAGATAGCTGTGCCCCATCCGGTGGCAGTGGGCGTTCCTCAGAGCTACCCAGTGGCGCAGCCTGTACCAAAACCAGTGCCTGTGCAAGTGATAAAGACAATAGCGGTGCCAGTGGAGAAGAAGGTTCCGTTCACAGTGGAGAAGCACATTCCCGTCCCGGTGGAGAAGCCTGTCCCGATCCATATTGAGAAACACGTGCCTGTGCCAGTCTACAAACCGTACGCCGTCAAGATCCCCGTTTACAAGACGATTTATCACCACGCGAAGAAACATTAACATCCGGTGACTGATTAGACAACGATCCATCCGACTGATGCTGAAACCACGTTCACCGTTTTTGCACGGGGTTCTGGAACAGTCCGGAAGAGCGGAGAAAGTCCACGAAAAAGGGTCCTGTCTCTTGGGTCCTATTATCTCCGCGAAACGACGGCGTTCAATCTTCTCGCCGTGTATAATTTAAGCATCGTTGTTACTGTTGTTCTATGTTCTCTTTTTTATTAATAATTTTTATACCTGTTACTGTTCTTGTTTTACAATAAAATGCTTCGAAAAAAAACACGCATAGCCGCGTCTTCCTCCGCTGGTGAAAGCCGCGCGAGTCCTAACAGTTGTTTTCCTCCTCGTTATCAAGAATCCTGTTGCCATAAATTTCTATCCGAGCAGCACGAGCAATTAGCGTTCTCGAAAATGGTATTGTTCCCTGTTCCGATCGAAGTCGATTTCGGTGTAGCAACTATCTAGATCTACATGAGTTTCGTTAGTTTATGCAGGTATTAAATTTTGTATAAACGAGAGACGGGATACAGTTGAGAACGATCATACATATCTTCCGGAGAAATGCGATAGGAACTTTCCACGCTGGACTCGAAAGACCGAATGGTTTTTCCTGTTGCTCCGTCTAAATCGGATTCCGCCAATGTTGCCAAGCTAATGCGCCCAAGATCATAATCAAAACTTTCACTGGTATTTTCGATACATCGATACCGTGGAAAGTGAATGTTGTAGACGGACTAGTTCAGGAGTGCGGGTAGCATGATTGTCACGATCAGCCGCTGCTAATGAGCACGGGGGAAGTTTGCGACCGCGACCCCAAAGACGGACAACGGATCCTGCGCAATAGTTCAATCTATAAGGTGTTGCTAGTTAGGCACTTTTCTTCGCGTCGAACATGTTAGGAAAGCAATCGCGAAAACGAGAGCAAAACTACATGTTACATGAATATTAAGGCGAACGGAAATTAGTTTCTCCGCGGACTCGTATAATTTTACTAAATGAATTATTGTACATGATGTATAATAAATGTACACCGGTCCATCCATTCTACGTGGATTTGATTTAGTCAAATAAAAAAACGTGTAAATTGAATCTGTAAATTTGATAAGGTTCCAGGGGCCATACTACTCCTAATGTTTTCCTTCCTTTCCGCGTAAATTTACGTAAAAGTTCCGCATAAATTGAGGTAAATTTGCCGTGTAAATTGAGGGACGGGTGTATAAATAAAAAATTTTCTGTACAAATTTTTAGCAATTGGGACCAGTGGAGCTGCGATTCTGAGTGTACGGGGTGTCCCAAAATTATGCGAGCAGATGAAATACACTCCTCATGACCATACAGATTGAAATACGCTTTATCATTTCTTAAAGTGAAATTTCGTATTCGAAATATAAACAGTTCGAGATTGGGGGTTTCCTAGGGCTCTCTGTTTTCTTGGGTACCTGCTGAGATAGCCCTAGCAGAAAGTTCTACAGCAGTAGATCTTAAAGCAGTTAGGGCTGAGGTAGCCTTATTCATAGTCCACAAACGCACGACCACGCCTCAACTAGGGCTTTCAGCAGGGGCCCAAAGAAGGAGCCCTAGAAAATCTGCTGTCTTCAATGTTCAATGTTTTAAATTTAATTTCTGTTATATTTCCCCTGTATACAGTTGTTATATACGGTTGTTATAACAACCCGGTGAAAATTAATATGCAATTTTATGTTGCTGATTTGTTACACTTTGGAGACTTTGGTAATAGTTTGAAGAGTGACAAAAATTGTTCAACTCCGGAAGAGACGTTCGAAGCGGCAACATTTTTAAAAAGAAAAGTTTACGTTCACTTTTCCGCGTGTTTTCTAATGTAAAGATATTCTACAAGAACAACTTGGAAAAGTGAAAGTAGATGCTTCACCCTTCAATATTCGCCCAAGTTACTCGGATTCATGCTTTTCAGCTCCAACAGTTTCAAAACTTTTCAGAAGATTTGAAGATGCTTTAATTGATTTTAAACATGCTTTGCAAATCGAATGAATTGTTCATAAATTTATATTTAATTGATCTATACATGTTTCTAAGAGTTTTGAAATTTTTTATGTAAGACTGAAACTGTTTCAAGCGTGATTCCTTCTTATGCAGGAGCAGTAATAAAATCACAAATAAATGATTAAGGGGTTACGTCACCCTGAGATTTAAAAAGAATAGATTATTTTTATTTTTAATTTTCCTTTAATTTAGAGTTCAGGGAATAATTTAAGCCATGGTAGATGCAACAGCTCCCAAAAATAGCGAAGTTACAGTGCTTAGAAGTGCACATAAGTTACAATAAGTTCGACTGGTCTGAATGCATAAGATCATTATTACATTGCATATCTCGACTTCATTAAGAATGCAACAAAGTTTATATTGAAAATTCAACTTGTAGCAATTTCTATAGAATAAAATATTGTCTTCGATAGTTCCAAGATAAACGACTTTCACACCATTCCTGCGGGCACACTGCATTAATAATTACAAATTCTTCCATCTCGTTGCATACGCGACTCGCCAATGTAAAGATATGCAGTGTTTCCTTATCCCAACGATATTATTAAATACTAATCAGCTCTTCTAATCACTTCGAAGCTTCTTAGACCTGGGATGAGTATAACGAGGAATGCGACGACTAGAAAAAGTTGTAAAACAAAGTCGCATAGCACGATTCCCATCTCCGCCCAATTAAAACATCATCAAGGCCTTCGGGTGCATTAACCTGCACGAGGAAGGAGGAAGTAGTCGCCGCGGTGCTCCCACCACGAGATTCATCTAATACGTTGCAAGAACCTCCATTAGCGATAACCGTATACTGGAAAGCAGAGCAATCGCTCTGGTCAATGAAAAGAAAATGAACGGGCCAAATCGAACAAGGTTGCACGCCGCGCGCAGTTCAGGGAACAGGGAAGTGCTCCCAGTTATGCAACCATCATGGCGAGCCCACGCGCCGTTTGAAAAGACGCCGGAGAAATGTAACCTGTGCAGTGAAGGTGCTGAAAAGGTTTTGACGGGATAGTGGGGTTGCGTGTCTCACGTTCCTTCTATATAAACCCGCCACGAGAACAATTCGTCTCGAGTTGATCTTATATTCACGAAGGACTCATATGCACCTATCAGGGGAACAATGGAGAACCTCGTACGTGAGTCGTGTCGTCGTGAAGCTGATCGAAACGGAAGGGTTGAACCATACGGGTCCTAACGTTCACAGAGAAATGTTTAGTCAACGCCGGTTTGCACATTAGTCCTGCAGAAAGAGCAGATTAGCAACTTTGTCGCGTGCTACCAGTAGACTGTGAGGCTTTACGCAAAATCGGTCGAAAACAGGAATTCCATAAAAACGTATTCTTCTTTTGAACATAGTGTAACAAAATTCAGACCAGTAGACTGCGAGCCTTCACGCAAAATCGGACGGAAACAGGAATTCAAGGAACACGTATCTTTCTTTTGAAAATAGTGTAACATAATTCAGACCAGTTGACTGTGAACCTTCACGCAAAATCGGTCGAAAACAGGAATTCCATAAAAACGTACTTTTCTTTTGAAAATAGTGTAACAAAATCCAGAAGTTTCCCGAACAGGATAACTTCCGGTTACCGGTTTCAGAACAGCAATTTTAATCAGAGTGTTTCAGCTTACGTTGAGTCAAACATCGAATTACAGCCTTCCATTTTTGATCACCACGTTCGGTTGACGATGGACATTTTGTTAAACCGACCGTTCTGCTTGCAAGATCCTAGTTCTGATGGTGGCCGGTTCCTGTTTGGCTGGCGAACTAGAGTTGGGAGGTCATGGAGGTCTGACGTTAGGCGAAATTGACGTGGGTCACGGTGGCCACGGCGGCTTCGACTTGGGCGATCTCGGTCTGGCCAGTTTAAAATTGTTGAGTTATTATGATCGCATGCACGAATCTCTAGTAACTATAGTACTTTGCATTGCCAGGAGGAGATTACCACTCTGAGATTGAGTTAGGTCATGGAGGAGGTTACGGCGGTGGAGGTGGTTACGGGCATGGAGGTGGAGGTGGTTACGGCCACGGAGGTGGAGGCGGACATTACATACCCGTTGTCAAATCCATTGGTGTGTAACTTTAACCGACGAACATACCGTTTCCTCCTAGAGATATGCATAAAAATCAGATAGAAGTGTCTTCTCAAATCTTTTACTACTTGATTTATAGTTTTACACTGTACAGCATTTTTGCTACTCCTTTGCAAAGGACGTTTACAATTTTATATGATGTCGTCACGTTGAAACAGGAGTGCCAGTGCTGAAGAAGTATCCATTGGCCATTCCGAGTCTACAGATTCAGCAAGTCCCGCAGAGCTACCCTGTTCCAATGATCGTGCAGAAGCCGGTCCCGTACACGGTGCATAATACGAGCTTGGTTACTTTATCGTGACACATTGATTACTTTATATATCCAACGATTTCTATTTACCGTAGGTGGAGAAACAGGTGTTCACGAAGGTGGAGAAGAAGGTGCCCACGCCGGTCGAGAAGATCATCCCGGTGAAGGTCGAGAAGCCAGTTCCGTTCCACGTGGTGAAACACATCCCCGTTCCGGTGGTGAAGCACATCCCCATCAAGATCCCCGTGTACAAAACCATAGTTCACAGTCACAAGAAACATTAACCGCCCCGACATTTCGTTGATCGTTACCTGTTCCTGAGAAATTGTTACGCGTCGACTCCGTGAGTTCCTAGACCAACGTTGCTTGTTAATAAATCTGGTTATTGATTTTTTGAAAGAAAGGTTATGCTTGCTTCCCATTTCTTCCTTGAATAGAAAGAACGTTACTACTTCATCTGACAGCATCGTATACTGTATTACAGCCCGCTGAAACGAGCCTATTAATTATACAGGGTGTGCCAAAAACGTACTTCCTTGAAAGGGATGATTCCCGAGGTTGGTTGAAGTTTTACGAAGAATATCGTAGAAGAGAAAAGACACTTTATATTTTTTGGAGGGCTACGTTTATGTTAATGCTTGAACATATTTGTGAGACTTTGTTTAAAATTTTCATCGCGAGTTTGGACTCGTTAAAATACGCCAAGGGGTTAATGATACTGCTTCCGCGAAAGTATCGAGAAAAACGTTCCTTTCGATCGCGTTCTCGAATAGGGGATCGAAGGGAACCTCCAGTTCTGATAGCGCGTTGACTTGACGATTTTCGGGGCATTCTATCGTCGCAATGACGGCCGGAAGAAAAGAGAACGTCCCGGTGGCGAAAGTAATCAATCGGGACTGCTTTCCTGTGTCGTTGACTCGCGGGAATTCGGCTTCGAGGATATGTGCTGACGGCGGTAGCTGTAAAACAGTGTATTAACGTGGGAAAGGGAGAATGTCGCTGTCGTTTGCGAAACTTTTTTACGGGTAGAAGGTAAAATAGCCTGGAGGATTGTCGAGGCGGTGCTCCCTACGTAAAAGAACCAACAGGAAGCCGAATGATGAAATCGAAGTTCAAAGTCGACTTTCACTTGCGGTTTTCCGATCAATGGTCCCGAAACCGGAAAGTAACGCACCAGTGGCGTTCGATCGAGGCGAACGCGGGCGCATCGTTAACCCTCTTGCTCGTAACCGAAAAATTTCACGCTGTTTCGTGACGCATCAGGCTCCACAGGTGCCCACCCACCAATCACCATTGCTTAAAATTTCTTTTCAACTTTCTTTTTTGGCGGAAACAACTGTGCATGTTGTATTTGTTGAATTAAAAAAAAGCAAATACTCTTTACATCAGATGAGCTTTTTCAGAATTGGATGAATCGACCTGACTTTCTCCAGCAATTTCGAGAAATAGTTATGTGCTCATAATTATGAAAGTGGCTCGAGTCAAAATTAAAAAATAATGAGTTTATCAGTTACACTTCACAACACATCATTTTAAGCTAAATTCAGTGAATGTAATTTCTACGATATTCTCAAAATTATATGGAACTCATTCAGTGTTAAAAGTCTCAAAATTTTGTGGGCACAAATCAGTGTCTCATGTACAGACCTCAAAGAAACAAACGAAAAGAAACGCATTCGATGAATTCCGAGTAAAACGAACTTAATTGTATTAAACCTAATGACCTACAATTTTTGTTTAATTCGTGTAGCCTGTAAGTTCCGCGGGTTACGTATCATGGCCGAGCGTTGCGCGCAGTAATGATAATCTCCAGCTAAGAATTAATTACATATCTTTACGTATCTATTACGTATTTTTGTTCCTTATAATACGTAACTCTAATGTTATTATTTGGATTTGTTCGGCTAATTATCTCCGTCGAAATGACATTTCCTGTCAGATTGTACGATAGCATTCTTATTAAGAACTTGCTCCGATTCGAGATACGTACGCGCGGATAACGTAGTTCCTCGTTAATGAGATGCGAACGAAAAACACGGAAACAGACGGCCGTGTACGATGATTATTTCCCGCCGGGAGATATGTTTCTGCATTAGCCGGCATTGTCCCGATCCGCCGTTGCTTCTTCCTCCTTTTACAATCCTGCGATTACTGGAATCAACGGAACTGAGGATCATCTTCGCGCTTCACTTTCGCCGCCGGTTTTTCCGCATTGTGAACTTCATCCTTTCCTCATTCCGTCACGGTACGATCCCGAGGGGAATGTGGAAGGCCTTGGTCCCGATAAAAGATTAACCCTTCGCAACCGGAGCTATTTTAACTCGAATATTAAACATCCTTTCGGACCTAGAATATTTCCATTCCCTATGATTTTTTGAAATGTTATGGATATATGAAATTAATTGATTAAATATTTAATAATGGTACAGTGTTACGATAACGTTTTAACGACAACCTCGTAGTCAGAGAATCGGACTGCTTCTACGTTAAATCTAGAATATTTCTATTCCTTTTTTTAAATTTTATGGATATGTAATGAATTGATTAAATATCGACATATTTAGTACTGTAAAGAAAATTTTGAATAATGGTACAGCAATTTTTAGTGGCGCCTCTCTCTCAATCTCCATTCGAGTGATGAGGGTTAAACATCCCATGTTCCGATATCGTTTCAATGACGACCTCGTAATCAGAGAATCTGACCCGAACAATAGGAATTTCTTCGAGAACGTAAGATCTTACGTTAGATCCGTGAAATTTCCCCGAAAGAGATGTTCTCAGGCCAGGTAAATTTAATTGGCCATGCAAACAAGTGCGAGGAGTATTCTAACGGTTGGTTTCACGTGCGGCCGTGTTTAGCATCGGTTCTTTTGCGATAACGAGCATAATTCAGCGTGGGCTGGGCAGCGTACATGCATGCTTGTACTGGGACGAAAACTCCGGCGAAAGAAATGCGCTCGCCGCAGAAAAAAAGTTCCCGGTGAAAGTAAAATCCAAAGTGGAGCTCGGCTGTCTCTTCGTGCCGTGGTGTTCCGAAGCGAGACGATACGTCTCGATTCCGCATTAAACAATCAAATCACTACGGCCTCTTAACGACACCTTTCTGTTTTAACCCTAATCGATCGGTTTTAGAATTACCGTGAACCCTTTGAACCGAGACACCGGATCGATGTCGAGAGTTAACGGGGGGTTCTTTGCCAGGTTAGCATTGTACAGTAAAAACCTGACGGGGCAACGTTCGCGAGGCTGTTTCTTCGCCTCTGGGAAATATCCGAATGTCTCTCCAGAGAGTTTCCCGAGGTGAACGAATGATAAAATAAAACCGATGAAACTTCCTGCCAGAAATATCGTGTACTTTCAAATATGTTCGATCCGTTACTGTCGTTGTTCCGCGCATTAAATTAAAATCTGGATCCTTGGATCCATCTGGATATAGTCAGAGTCTGAAGGTCAACTTGATTTTTATGAGAGATAGAAATTTTTTATCTGAATTGCATGATGAAAACAACATGATAGATACGAAGATCTGTATCATCATTGGACAGCGGATCTTCATGCAAAATAAAAATTACAGCAAACTGGAGTGACACACAAATTTATTTCCTTTCTTAATATGTTCATCAGGTTAAAAATAATGTTACGGTATTTTTACTTATCTGAAGTTTTCACCGTTTTAAATTACACCTACTCATTTTTCTCATAAATGCATAAAATCCACCGTCTACTAATGAACGTTACATACACGTTTCTGGCAAATTCCGATGGTTAAATCTCTCTGCAAGACGAGCAGTTAAATTTCTACGAATTTAATCGTTGTATAATAGAGCATGATAATTGATGACACTTAGCCGTGCGGAGGTTTCCTAATAATTGGACGTTTATGGGTATTAAGATCAGCGAATAAAACGGTGAAAGTAATCGAGTAGTAATTCTCGTACGAGCTGGCCAATCTGTTCCACCTTATCGGCTACAATACGGAATCTATTTGTCGGTGATCGAAATTATATGTAATTCCGGTTTTCAAGCTTGAATCAAAGCTTATTGCTGATCTCTGATCTTCGATTAGACACTATACACGTTTCCCGTTACGGATTTATGATGATGTAGAACGGCGTGGGATGAAAGTAAATCTTCTACAAGAGAACTATTCTTGTTTTAAGTGGTATCAATTTTTCAGAAATATGATAATGGTCAAACTAGTTGTTGTTTTAATACAATTTATGGTGCAATGAAAATACACATTTCCAACAAATATAAATAAAATACGTTCATGTGAAGAAAAACTGATCATTACTATCTGCTGCTGTAAATAGATAACTAAACCTGTTACCAATCAGAATTAGAAAGGTCCTTCAGTTTTTTTTCTTTAGCAATTTCGTCGTAATAAAACATATTCCTTTCATGGCACCTCTCACCAACAAAAATCTCCGAACAAAGTTTAAAGACACAGTTACTTTCGAAATTATCGTGAAAGATGTTTTTAGATCAGATTCCTTGGAAGGATTAAATTCCTTAACAGATGCTGCTCGGATAGGAGACTGAAAAAAGTGAGTTTTGAGAATTTTCTTAAAAAGTGAACAACCTTTTCAAAACCATTGATGTCGGATTTAGAACCACGATATCTATTAATGTATTTATTAATTAGAAAGTTGGAAGACAATCCACGATTTTGTAATCTACAAATATGATACTTGTAAAAACAAAAATTACTCTTTAAAACAGAAGACCGAGCGACTAACTTTCGTTCAATAAAGAACCGTTCTCGCTATGGTTTCATAAATCCAGCTCGTGCACCGGAGGGTTAAACCCGAAAACATCTTCGATGAAAGCGGCCGGGTTTTTACGAGAGAAATTCCCAAAAACTTTTTTTGGTCCTGCCGGCAGAGTATAGCCTTTTAAAGCGAACGAACAGGCATAAAGATTGAAGACCCGCTTTCACCTGATCAAAGGTGTCGGGTTGTGACCCAGCAGCATTCTGTCCGCTCCGAATCGGGAACAATGGGAGTCGTGGGTGTCCAATTGAACCCTGATCGCCGGTGGATCTGTGCAGCCATAAAAGTCTTATTCGTCCAATTTGTTAGGGAATCGTGGAGGGTCTAGGCTGCATCGGGGCCGAATAATCACCTGACAAGGTAGCGTGTCACGCGTCGCGTGCCGGTAGAGAGGCGGCTGGGAAGTCACAATAAACAGGCAAATAAACCGGGACGTTAGGTTAACGAGGTCGATCGAGCACCCTCCAACGTTTGCGTCGTCGTTCGTCGTCGACGTCGTGAGGGTTTATTCGCCGCCGTTGGTCCGGTTGAGCGAGTTTAATAAGGTGGGTCGCGAACTGTCTGTATTTCCGTTTGATGGAAATGTTGTCCGTGTATATCGAGCGGCGGAAGTCCGCGCAGAGAGACCGCTCGCCCTTGCAAACCGTACCGAAATCCGAGACAAACTTTCCACCGTGAAATGATAGCCCACGGTTGCACGGTCTCCCATCCGGAGATATTACCATATTACATACTATCCGCGTTCGCAGTTGCCATTAACTTCTGATCTCTCTCATCTCCGGGCATCTGGGATTAATATATACGCCAGCGGACAACCAAATTGCGTCGCGACGCCACACCCGAGTCGCGCCCCGGAGATGCGCGGTCGAATAATTAAACTCGAGGACAGCGGACCTGGGTCGAATTAGAATTAGTGTGTTATTTCTTGTTTATTCATTGAATTCGTTCCTAGTCCCGTTTAGGGTCCGCAATCCCGCGGGATTAAGGATTTAGTTCTTCAATCTAATATATACGCTGCCCGAAATTACCATAAAGAAATCTTGTAATCATGTCATAGTAATGAGAAGCTGATGCACGAATGCATTTCAGGATTAATAAAAGAAACCATTTACATGATTGCATTCATAGATATATTATTTATTTACAGAAAAACGTAAAGTTATATAGTTTAACAAAAAACGAACTGCAAACGAACTGCAAAATAAATTTCCATAAAGCCACACGTTTTTTAAGTAGATAACATGAAGGTTATCGAAAATTTCTTCTATATTTACATATTAATACTTTCAGTATAATTGCCATTTCTTCGAATACCGTCGAAAATTCGATTAGGCATTGATGAAATCAAAGTACGAGGGGTTTCTGCTTCGCTGGATGTCCATGCTTCATTCACCGCAATCCACAACTCAGAAACAGAGTTGTACTGTTTACAATTGCAATATACTTTTCTCGCAAGTATTCCCCAAAGATTCTGAATTCGTTTGTTTAAATATGGCGAACGAGTTGGCCATGTCAAAATCCTCATATTTTTGGTGTCTAACCACTCCTTTGTTTATCTTGATGCATGAATTGACGCGTTATCATGCTGAAAAGTGAAATTTTCAGTCTCAATTTCTTCTGTAAATGGTGTTAAGACCATCTCCAACGACAAGGCGTGTGCAGCAAAAGGCCGGGTATTTAATAAAGAAACGTTAATTAAAACTTGCTTCAACCTGTGGTTTTACATCCCATTGTTAACAGAAAGTGCTGTGTTATTAAACGGTTTCCATCGTGTGATGCAATATTAATGTAAGTTCCACCGATCATGTAACGTGCCATCATGCAACGAGGGGTAGTAAGTGATTTCGCATGGCGTGATACAGATCGACCTTGACAGGAATTCTCTGTCGGTGCCAATTTATGAACGACGATAAAGTCAACTAAAATTGATCTGCGCTACTATAGCTTGAACGGCTTTAAAGTTTCGAATTATGGTTCCTCTAACTTGCAATTTAGTTGTGTTCGGTCCTCAAACTTCCGTAATTACATTTCCATGAAATGCATATTAATGACGTCGGGTCCATGCATTTAATTCTTACACTTGCAAACAAACAATTGGATCCCGAGGAAAATATTTCCAGTGTTTTTATAAATCGTCGTTCGCAAAGGATTAAAATGTTTACAGAGAATCAACAGTAAACGACTCTTGCATCGTGCGTCAAGAAATAAATTCCCGAATCATATCGCGTGTAAAAGCGACGGAATAAATCCATGTGAAATGTAGCATACATTAAACTGCGGCAGAACTGTTTTCCCGCAATATTCACACGAATTTCGTGGTACGTACTTGGAAAACAGAAAAGACGGAAGATCTGCTAAGCGAACAGAAGGAATCTATTTGCGTTGATGGACTGTTGCCGCGTGGAATCGCGTGGAATTGGAGATTTCATTTGTGCTTGAACCACCGTCTTCCTCGGCTCTTCAAACCTCTCATGAATATTAAAACGAAGTTAGAGTAAGTGCTACGAGTACGCTATCTTCGGATAGTCTGGCGGCTCGCGAAGAAACCGCAGCCGTTTATACTTCCCGTTAATTAAAAAATCTCGGCGGGGCATCTCGAAGAAACGATTTTATCGGGGACACGCCCAATCAATGCCGAAAAAAGCTGACGGTATACAGCAGAGAACGTACGCTTTCTGATCTTGTCTACGGATTCTCTGCACCGTCGACGGGCTAAAGCAGCCCGAAATCCGCTTTTACAGGAACAAAGATCGCCGTAACCGATCGCTTTTTCGCGAGAAGTCCTTTCACGAAGCGAACGCGTTCGGACTTTCATTCCATCGCTCCGAAAAATTTGATCCGCTTTGAGTGTCTTTACCGAGAGCGTTCTTCACCTTCACTTCCGGTAAGCCTGAGATTTGCACACACTCGCGCGCACACACGAACACGCGGAGGTGTCGGTTTGCTACGCCCTCGCTCGAAAAAGATATCGACTTCTTGGTCGGTATTACTCGTTTCATCGAACCGAATCTTCTGATCAAATTTCGTAATGCGTCGCTGAGCACGATCGAGCAGAGATCGACGATCTACATTTTTCGGCGCCGGCTAGAAAAGTCCGGGCGCTCATAATTGCGCCCAGACATTCACTTCCGGTAAATGTAGCAGCAATGTAAATTTGCGGTTACAACTTGTGGTGGTTTTGATCTTCCGCTTTGCCGGTGACTTCGCGAGATCTGGCCGCTCCGCGTTGCACGTGCTTCATTCTCGTGGCCGCAAGGTCGGTTCGCTTTGAATCAACGTGATTAATAAACTGCGAACACTTTCCCGTATTCGCCGGCGTGCCAGAGAACTAATGTCCATTCGTTGCCGCACCTGGAAACAATATTACCGCTCAGTGGTCTTTATCGGATCCTTTCGGAGTAATTGGAAGAAAAATGTTTCGTAGTCAATTGTGCAATAGGGACTGCGAATTTTTATGCAAAAAATGAATTGTTGGTTGTTGAATATGTTGGTACCTAATCAATAGTTCTCTCTGCGCCTCTTTAGAACTCTGTAGTTCTAAAATAAATAAAAATTGTACTAAATTCTGTGGAATTTTATATTCCACTATTTTCTGAAAATTTTCAGAAGCCATAAATGCATAAACATCCGCAGTCTACTAATCAATTACTAGCAGAGACCATATCTGTAATAACAAAAATAGTCATAGAATAACAAGTATTTCATCGACTAAAATCGTATTGATTACAAATAAGGATTATAAGTAAATAACAAAAATTTTTTCTCTTGGTAAATGTTCTCATTGGGAGAAATACATTTCGATCACTTATGACAGTTATCAATGAGAAAAATTTATTTCGATCGCTCATAACAATTATCGATGGCAGAAGTTTATTTCGGTGGCTCACAACAGTTATCGATAAGAGAAATTCATTTAGGTCACTTATGACAGTTATCAATGAGAAAATTTATTTCGATCGCTCATAACAGTTACCAATGAGAGAAGTTCATTACGATCGCTCATAACAACTATTGATCAAGGAAATTTGTAATAGTTATTATTAAATAGTACAACTTTCAAATGGTAGACAATCAATTATTTCATAAATTTTTTATTTGTAAAATTAATTCCTACAATCAAAATTTAATGTGACAAACGAACAGATTTTGTGTTGTTCTTATGGTCTGTTGATTCGTCTTCATCCGAAAAAGAGTAGACAACTCAATAACTAAATAAGCAACACAAAATGAATTTTCTCATCAATAATTATTATAAAGACGAGAAAAGGAATTCGATCATCGATAACTGTAATGAGCGATCGAAATAAATTTCGCTCATCGATAACTCTTATGAGCGATCGAAATGGAAATCTCTCATCGATAACTGTTTTAATAACAGTTATCGAGGAGGATCCAATTTTTTTAACACTGATAACTGTTATTTGTAACCAAAAAGTATAGAAATCGATATTTCTAAAAAATGTTAGAACAACTGTTTTATTTTGGTCCCTGATTACTAGACATTTAAGTATTGTATGGAGCAATAATCACTGGAACGATTGCTAAACTGCGGTTTTGTATACAAAGTAAACATTATCTATATCAACCCTAAGCACTCAAGTGCTGACATAATTATGAAAGTAGTCTAAGTAATACACGAAACATACGAAAATACGAGATATACGAAAAACAGGTTTCCAGCCCGCTGTGCACCGGCCGGAAGTGCCTCGTAAGGACGATTTTTTTCCGCGTCGAGTTATCCATGATCAACCATAATCATGTAACACTCTTGACCCGATCGCGTCGGGCTCTTCTTTCCGCGGCGTCGATCAGAAAGCGTTCGGTGAATCGGAACGCGTTACTTTAACGACGGGACACTTCCATACGTCGCGTCGTGTGCTTCCCGTGTCCACGATCGTGCGTAATCCTGACTTCCGGTGTGCCGGGTACCGGCGCGGCGGTTGGTTCAACGAACCGCGTGAAAAATGAAACGGAAACCTTTCATATTCATCGGCGGCGCGTAGAGTTCGACCGTAGGTTGGCGGGTGGCGAGACCCGATTCACTATATCCTGGAAAGGGTCGAGAGTCTAGCGGAAGGAATCAGTGAAAGGTGGTGGAATCGATGTTAGTATATAAGCTCCCTGCTCCACAACCGCAGACATTCAACGCTCGATCCTTTCTGTGCACACAATTCAGAGACACACCCACAACCCGATAAACCTGCAGCCATGAACCAAATCGTAAGAACCGCGTCCAAACAGTCGCGATGTCGCAGGAAAAGTCGGGTGCCGAACCGGTCGGCGTGTTCCGGGATCCAGTGTCAATTTATCAGAAAATTGAATCTAAACGCTCGGACACTGGCGTTCTCGACGCCTCTGTTACCCTCCGGTTCGCTTTTGTATTACTTTTTTTTTTTCGCTCTCCTGTTTCGCGAACGACTGAAAGGCTTGATAGAGAAACGAAGGATAGTGATTTACGGGTAACCATTTATCAGTCGAGCGGATGATTAACGATCGAATGTTTACAGATTGCTTTTGTTGGTCTCGCGATGCTCGTAGGCGTGGCTTCCGCGAGCCATCTGGACGAGGACCACGGACACTCGACCTACGAGGAAAAATCGCAGCCTGTGGAGATACCGATCTATAAGAAATACGGTGAACATTTTTAATCATCCATCCGCACGATCCGACACAAATCACGAATACTGAGATACTGACCAGAAGTGTGATCTGACATTTTCAGCGATACCGATACCCCACCCGGTGCCGGTCCAGGTACCCCAGAGAATCGAGATTCCGATTCCTCAACCGCAGAACGTCCCCATCGAGATTCCCCAGCCGTATCCGGTCGAGGTGATCAAGCAAGTCGAGATCCCCGTGGAAAAACCCGAACCTGTCGTCGTCGAGAAACACGTAAGTACTCCGACTCTGTGTACAGTTTCAGCCGTAGAATCGCTCGGATTCCACGGTCATTTATGATCGCAAACGATTGTTCTAACGAGCGACGATTACGTTTCACGCAGGTGCCGTTCGTCGTGGAGAAGCCGTACCCGGTCTACGTTGAGAAGAAGTTCCCCATACCGGTCGCGAAGCCGTACCCGGTTCACGTACCGATCTACAAGCACGTGTTCCATTACACCTCGAAGGGCAAAGGATGGCATTAAGCTCACTTCAGCGACGAGAACGCGTCGGACATCCAGCAACCGTTCCTTGACCAGGGAACGAGAATTATTTAATTATTGAACGATTACCGTCGATCGTTGCCAATGCTGTTGTTAATACTGTACTTTTTATACAATCGTTAAGTTTTTACGTACCTAGATGATCGCGTTCTGTTTGTTTTGTTAATAAATGGTTTGCAAAAAAAGAGAAAGAGAAACAAGTGAAACAGGAAGAGAACTGCGGGACGGGTTGGTTTAATGAATCGCCGCGCAGATCGTTGCGAGCGGATAAACGCGCTCGCGTGCGCGCGACGCGCGCGCGAATAATTCAATTAGAGGATCACGGAAGATAAATGCCGACGGGTAGAACCGGGTGTTTGATCGAGATCCTCTTCCTGCTCGTTGTCGGGACAATAGGGAAGCGCGTAACCTTTCCTCTCCGCTTCCTCGTCATCCGGCCGTGTTACCGGACCGAGCTGCACAGAAACCGGCTACCGGACCAGCCGTTCCGATCCCGATCTTGGCTCGCCATAATAAGCACGAGACAGCCGAGTCAGCGTTCCTGCATCGAAACCACTTTTACCCGGGATACACTTTCACTGTTCCGCTCGCCGATACGTACGCCGCGTCTCGTACACGATTCAAATCTTCCGAGAGAACTTCTCTCCTACGACCACACCCCTCTCTACGTCTCGCTGCACCTTCCTCACCGGTGACGTTCTAACGCGAACGAAATTGCAGAAATCTCTGTGCACAGGGTGTCGCATTCGAAGCGACGTCGACAAATGTTTTAGCGAAAGAATAACCTCTTCGTTAATGGACCGAACCACTTCAGGTTTTCTGAGGAGACGCGATGATTTGTAATGTTGATTTTGGAAAAATTAAGGTTAGTTTACAGGACTTAGTTAGTTTACAATTTTTTGATTTTGGCTTGTAACGGAAATTTAAGGAACACGTGTCGTTGATCCATACGAGGTATACAGGGCGGTCCACATGAATGGAGCCACCTAAATGTCTTCTTTATTTTTGATGACACAACAAACTTTTTATTAAATGGTGCGCAAGCTGAATGGTTTGCAAATGTTATTTTTTTCTGAAGGTTTTTTTCCCGGAGTTTTCATGGTCATCGATATTTTTGTTTTCTTGTATTACATGTAGGGTAAACTGTACTATTGCTGGCACTGCAGTAGTTATTGACATTTCTGATTTAAACGGCAAATATTGAGAATTCCTGGTATAGAAAATCATTTTATATTGCCTCTTATTTATATTTCAAGGCAACGTTGTAAGTTTTCATAACAGAGTTCCACATATGACTGTAAACAACGCTGGTACGTCCAGTAAGACTGACGGATGACCACAGTGCAGTGTATAAACAGTGTTTTATTAAAATTTTCGTTACGAGTAACTATACTTTATCGCTCTCTTTTTATATAACTTACTACTGGACTGTACTACAGATGTAATAAGTGCGTACATGTTTAATTATGGAACAAATAGCCTGTTTAACGATTACTTTTTACTGTGGCAATGCCAATGATTTGTCTTACGATTGTTATTCACTGAATATATTCTGTAATAAAAGATTTATGACTCGTAAAACTGTTTGATTTTGCTGAAAAATCTCTATTAGCTTATAATAATAGCAAGTTAAGCTCGTTTAAACATTTCGAAAAAAGATTTTTATTATGATTTTGACTTAGGGTGCCAATCATTGTACAGTTTTCCCAATATCTTTTTTCCTTGTATATTCTAGTTTATCTAGTTGACAATCACATCAGAAATAAAAGAGATATTTGGGTGACTACATTTATTCGAGTGGTTCACCTTAAATGGGACATCCTGTATACATGCACGGTTGTTGTTGTTCGTGCACTTCACGGCCTCCGGCAACGTATTCGAAAGACCAAATGCGTTTCCACGTGTCCGCCCAGGAGAACGGGTGTTCGAAAGTTCGATTCGCTGCAGGATGATCGATGCAGATTCGGTGTGCCTTGGAAATTCCAGACTCTGAGAGCAAAGGAGAAGGAGAAGAAATTGTTATCGTATAGTTTATCGATTCTAGATCATGGATCTTCATGCGTCCGTGGAAGATCTGCGAAAGCAGTGAAACAATGTGGGTTTAGTAGAATTTGATATAATTTCACGTTATTTTGCAGTTTTATCAAATATAGTCTCCGGATTTTTATCAATTCATAATTTGTGAGAAATTTATGAAGATAGTAAAATAAAATATTTAATAAAATTGAGTGAAGCATAAGTTATTCAAGGACGATTTGCCATAATCGTGTTATCCAAGTGTAGCTGTAATTACTGAAAAAGAAAGGAGACTCGTAGTATATTTCGCAAGAAAAAGAGCGTTATAACTCTAATTTCTCTTGTTATTACCGGCGATAGCATCTATGGAAAAAGCAATCCCGCGAATTTGTGAAACGTAGGTTATTGTGCTCGTTAATGATTACTTCAATCAGCAGAATCACTCTAACAATGTAACGTTACATTCTCTCTGCTCATTTTGGAACGTAGAAATGGATGAGTGGTTAACAAAACGACGCTATAAGAAACATTACAACGAACGCCTGATTAGAAATTACTTTACGTAATATTTTATCTATATAAATAAAAATTAAATGCTGTTCGTTGGTAATTAACAAAAAAAAATGTTCGTAATAGTCCGAATGAGGTTTTTAGGGAAAAAAAAATTGGAAAAGTTTCCCGGAAAAATGGAAATGCTTTTTTCTATGGGATTTTTGTACGAACTCAATACCATAACTCACGATTCGAACGATGGATATGCGTAATTATTTTTTTGTTTTGTTCGTTATGGTCCTGGAAAAGTTTTCAGGAAAAAAAATTCGAGATAATTACAAAGGAAAGTCGGAAAATTCGGACAAACTGCAAAAATCATAATTTTTGAAACGGTACAAGTAGCAGGTTGACTTATAATTTAATAAAACACAAATGACCGCCTTAATAAAATGATAAACAATGTTCCAGAACATTTACAGGACTTACAATATCGAATGAAACACGTCAAAATAAATATTCCAAAGATCATACAAACCAATATATTATGTTTCAGAAGAAAATTCGACAAATTTCATGATTCAGACAGGTTCAGCGCTGGAAAGCTGGACTTGTTGAGGATCGCGTGTCGGCTGGAGATGGGAACGCCTCGACTTGTAGTCAAACAGGCTAACAGTAATTTACAAATTGGTAAACCGCCGAAGTAGACCACGACCAAGCAACGTCCGTTTCGGTCGCTTGATCCCGTGCAGCGTGGATCATTCCGCGTAGTCGATCACCGAAAATATTGATCCCACCCTCGGGTTAGGAGTGTCAGCACGGCTAACGAGTCGCGTAATGAAAGGATAATTGCGACAAACTGTCACGGATTTCCTTTCCGCGCGCGGTTGTTTGTGAAACAATGTTTTGCTCGCCTTCGATTATGGTGAAAATCGAAAGTGACCGCTGTATTTGGCGTCCGTGGGAGCGGCGCTCGCGAATTTCTCAAATATCTTACCGATATTACGTCGGTCACCAGCTAATTATTCTCGGCCAACTGGATTCCAATTAATTCGGAAAAACCGCCGAGGATCCAGCGTTCCACGTCGTGGAAACCGCGAGGCGCAAAAACAGGTTCGTTGATCTTCGGCCGATTATGCAGATCTGTTTTGAGAAAGGTGAGGCCTCGCTGTGTGCGTAGCCGGGCTCGTTGTTATATCGAAGCAGAGGATCGCCGGGGCGATCGTGTACGTGTGCAGATTAACACGACGTGCAGAAAGAGTCAACCTAATGAAGAGAAGGGGAGAAAGTGACGTTGGTATATAAACACTTGGCCGTGACTTTGAAAGCATCAAACAGATCGTGGCGAGTTAACACTGCAGGTTCCGCCGACTGGATTCGTTCGAGCGTGATCGTTGGGTTCAATAAAAAATCATGAGGATCATCGTGAGTTCTCGACAAGCATCTTTCTGCCTTGAACTTGCTAAATTCAATTTTCATTACGTAAAGTTAGCTTACTTGTGAAAGGAATAATTTCAAAGTCAAGTTCGATTCTCTTCGGCAACGGTGATACATATTAATCCTCTTTCTCGTTACAGATCCTGGCAGTTCTGGTGGCAGCCGTGTCTGCTTCCTACGAAGAAGAACATGGTGGCTCCACTTACCATGAGACGTCCAAGCCAGTCGAAATACCGATTTACAAAAAATACGCCATACCGATTCCACATCCTGTCCCGGTGCCAGTACCTCAGCAGATCAAGGTCCCCATCCCTCAACCTTATCAAGTTGAAGTGCCAGTGCCGCATCCGGTACCAGTGGAAGTTATCAAACATGTGGAGATCCCCGTGGAAAAGCCGGAGCCGTATGTGGTTGAGAAAAAGGTACCAATTTCAAAAATATTTAGTCCTTTCGTACGAAAACATTTTAATTTTCTAAAGATAGAGACCGATCTGGCTTACACTGATCTGAACTCAAATCATGTAAGATTTTATAAGTCTAACAGACTCAATCTTTAAACTCCTGCATTTAAAATATATCTTAATTCAACATCGAGGTCACAAACATCTTTATAAATATGATCTTCCTAAAGATATAATGCTGTTACCCCTCAGGTAATTTTTCTAATATTTTTTATTAAAATCTCATTTATTTCAAATTAATTTATGATTATAAAATTCAAAGTTTATTAAATTTAAATATCACTTCAATAAAGTAATTAATATAACTACGTATATTATAAAATCATTAATTGTATATAAATGATAAAACTCTATAGGGTCTTATCGTCCCCTAAAAAGGTTATTCTAATACGTGCAATTCGTAATTGTATATGCTAGTCGGATTTCAATCGTGCTGCGAGACACTGTTTTAACAAGCATGATTATTAGGCAGCGGATTTTATGCATTTATGACAACAATGAATAGGTGTAATTTAAGATCCACTGTCTAATTATTATGAACAGATAAAAAGTGCATGAAGATTTACAGAAAATTCTATTAGAGGTTCTGTCGCATTCCAACGAATACTTACGCAAATCTTTAACTTTTTTCACGATTTGTCTCGAGTCTGAAAAAGTGCAACAAAAAAATCCATAAGTGACGCAAGCACATCGAAAAAGAAACTGGTGTCCATTTCACAGACAAATTAGGGAATACTTTAACACATTGACTGCCTGTAAAAGACTCACAGACTCGGAACTTACTTCATAATACAATAACAGAGAAGATGAGATTTATTTCTCTTGTCACTTCGAAATAACACGACGAACATTGCGACGCACTTTTCCAATGGATACTCGAACGACACAGTTTTTTTTAGCACGGTGCTAACAGTATTCTACGAGGTACTCACTGGAGTATCGCATTGCCGTGAAATGGTACACTCGTGCATCTCTGTTCGCATGAAATTTCGGATCGCGTTACGCAGCCTTGTTACGCAGCATTATGAAAATTCGAGTGCGACGCTGTAATCGACGATTGTTTTGCAGGTTCCATACGTTGTGGAGAAACCGTACGCGGTGACGGTGGAAAAACACTTTCCGGTACCCATCCCGAAACCGTACCCGGTCCACGTACCCGTCTACAAGCACGTATTCCATCACCAAGGCAAGGGCCACGGCTGGAAGCACTGATCAACGTTCAGCCCGCAACACCAAACACGAAGACGTCTAGCCAAAAAATCTACTTAAGGAGAAACGGCCGTTTCTTTGCGTTGTACATAGCCCGTTGTTTTATACTTAATGTATTGTTGTTTAAATAAATCGTTACTGTTTACCTGTCTGTGGTCAGTCGCTGCGCAGCGTGTTCCCTTTCCAACGAATGCACGCACAGTCCGGAGCGGGGCTCGGATGATTGAACGATTTCGAAAGTGCGTCGCACGACTGCGGGTCCGTCGGAGCAACTGGCTATAAAAGTCACTTTTTCTTTGTACTACGCTATTTCTTAATTAGGTCAGTCACGCCGTACATGATTCCGCTGATCCAGAGCCCCTGCACCCCGGCGCGCCGCTCGGTTTCTCCATCCGAGAATGTGATAAAATTATCTACTCTCCGTCGAAGGAAAAGTCGACGATCTTACAAATCGAACATATCGAACCAGTGTTTATTGGCGCTGATAACACCGAAAACTGGCTAAACATATGAATGAACTGCGGCGACTATGTGATGGTTATCTCGAGACTGCGTGTTTATGCAATTTCTATTTGCTGATGCGTGTTTCAAAGTAAATATTTGAATTCTTCGTTGGTAGATTTATAATATGACGAGTCTCTTTAGCCCGCAGCGCTCGAGTGGCGCGACTCACAGTCTAGATTTTAGATTATTAAATATATTGGTGTCTAATCAATTACTAAACATTTAATTATTGTATGAGGCGTTACATCAATTTCATATCCATAAAATGAAGAAAACGATATAGAATGGAATTATTCTAGATCGGAGGAAATATTTAACTTTCGAGTTGAAACACTTCCGACAGCAAAGGGTTATTTATATAGAAAGATTGAATTTTTTCCAACCTACATTTCCGCAAATTCTCGACTACAATTTCCATCGAAACGTGTACAAATGATTATCGAATGTCGATCGATCGATCACGGATTGATTTATCGTGCTCCGGCTCGAAAAGGCGCGGTGGCGATCACGGGGAGCTATTTCAAACGGGACACGGTTTTTTCCTAAGTCCGGCGAATTTCTGAAGGCAACACCTGGAGGCGATCGGCCGCGTTACGAAGCTGCCCTCCGGTTTTGTCGATCCAGAAACCGGCCAATGACGGTGTGTCCGATCGACGGTGTTGCTAATGACGACCGTCTAACGACGACAACGCATATAACCCGTGGCCGATGCCCGAGGTGCAGAATTTATTCAGGAAATACCGGGGTGCGACCAGTTGCGTCATAGTACTGACCGACGACCGCTTTTTACGGCCGCTTAAGGGAATCACATTCGACTACAACCAACATGGAACCTGCCCCGTTGAAGTCGGGCAAAAGTTTATAAAACCGAGGGCCACGCACGAGGCGCTCCTAGTTTCGCCCGGGACTGTAGATCGGCCGTTTATCCCGGACCCATCAGTTCAGCCATCTTCGCGAATCATGTTCAGGCTACTGGTAAGCAAAACCGAAAGAGAATCGTCGTTTATGCGATCTCCACCCCTGCGATTAATTGCGCCTAGGCTATATATGCATAGATTGCGGATTTTATGCATTTATGACGAACATGGGTACGCACAATTTAAATCAGTGGAGGTATTAGAAATATTTAAGGCCACCAGTGCATTAGTGTGTGTTTCACCTTAATAAGATAATTAAAAGAAGAATGAAATTTTTATTTGGCTCCCGTGTCTTGCAATCAATGCAAACATTTTTTATTTTGCATAAAGAGCCGCAGTCTAGTCATATATTTCTTTTATTTTTTCTTTAAAGGAAAAGGATATTCACACTAAATGAATTCTATGTAATATATTGAACTAACAAGCACTATCTACATTGAATTAATTTAGTTCAAAATAATTGGACAGGAAATTATTTTGGCCAATTAATATTCATTAGCAGAATGTTGGGCTATGTCCACACTGACTTATTTTAATATTATTCCTAATTTATCATAAAATATAATAATACATGTAAGCATTTTATAGAATGATGTGTTCTGAATATAAAAAGACATTGGTGGCCCTCAAACCCAATACAACATAAGAGCATATTAAAAAATAATGTTTTGTTACTGCGTACCCATTACTGCGCAATAGAATCCGAAATATTTTAAATTAACAGTATCCTGTAGCTCATTTGTCTTTCTCGATTCTTCTTCCTTCTTATTTCTTTAAATCCCCATTCTTTTTAAAGGTATAGTAATCTCGGTTATGATTTGCTTATAGCTGAAGATTTCAGTAAACTTTTTTACAGGTGATACACGCTGACATATTTATTTAATGCACTAAAACATATATTTCATAAGAAGTTTAACACTGTAGAATATATTTCCACCAAAAGAATGAAGCATTACGAAAGATGCAGTATACAACAAAGCACATAAGTATGTTTAATTGTCGAGCAAAGACAGCTTCACTAGGAAATTCGACACCGATCTAATACGAACGTGTTGACCCAAAATGCATCTTCCGTTTATGGAACGATCGAACATACAGATCTATGTATTGCAAGATGTAACGAGCATTTTCGCAACTTGCAGATCCCATGCCTGATATGGCTGTCGAGCGTGCGGTCGGAGATGTCGATGCACATGGCGGACGGCATGATGGAGGACCAGGCGGCCATGATGGACGCCATGATGTTGAAGCCAAAACGGGAGTCGTACCATAACCCGTGTCCACCGTATTCTCATCCGATCTCGTATTCACCACCGCCGCAGATTTACGTGAAACCGGTGGTGCATCCAGCGCCGATGCCGGTGTATCATCAGCCGATCCAGGTAGTCCCGAAACCTATGATCACATACGTGAAGCCAGCTCCGCCACCGGTGGTGGTGAAGCCGATAGTTCAGCCGAAGGTGGTGCTGCCGGTTTATCAAAAACCGATGATCTCGTACGCGCCGGTTTACCAGAAGCCCGTCTACTACGCGCCCATGGTGCAGAAGGTGATGTACGAGCCACCGAAGGTTTTGCTGAAGAAATACGAGGTCCCCGTCACCCAGGTGATCCAGAAGCCCCAGATCAGCTACCCGGTTCAGTATCATCAACCGAAACTGATTCACGTGCCAGCTCCGCAACCCAATTACGTGAAAATCGCCCAGCCAATCGTCCATCCCCAACCCGTGTACCAATCTGCGATAAAACCATGGTGCCCATAGAGTCCGTGGATCGGACACGTCACGGTGCGAGCACAGAGATCCAAGGGATCGATCGTCGAACTTCGAACGATCTTGAAAAACGGCAACGAACCCAGGTTCTTCCGTGACAATTGCCTCGTTGGAATCAACCATGTCGCATTTATCAGCCATAATGAATCAGTCATGCGTATGTTTTAGCGAGGCACTCGTTTCCCAGATTGTACAATAAAACAAGAAACAAAACGGACGCAACTGTTGATCTTCTTCTAGATTCCTCACACCGTCCTTTCCCTCGTTCCATGTAACTTTCCCTGGTCTATGAGGTTTTAGTCGGTAGTCTCATCGAATGGTTCAAAAATTGCTCCTATCGAGATAATGATCCGGTTTCAGGACGTCGAAAGCCATGTTTGGCGGAGCAAGCGTGAGCCACTTCGCGGAAGGTTAGCGTCTTTTTGGACTTTTGGAAAATCCGGAAAAAGTCGTTTCCTTTTATGTATCTAGGTGTAAGAAAATGAATAGTAAGAATTTAAAGTCTTTTTAAAATGTATACGTTAATTATTAAAAAGTTACGTGATCTCTCTCTCTACATATATATATATATATATATATATATATATATATATATATGTGTGTGTGTGTGTGTGTGTATATACATTATACTTAGTATTAAAATAATAAACTACATCATTTTTCAACATAATTTACATGCAAAAATAATTTTCTTGAGCTTTTCGGTGGAAACACCCAACGATACCAGTAAGCGGGCGCGACTGGGCGCGGGGATAACGTGGAACTTACAGTGATCCGATATACCACATCGCTAAAAGTTCCACCACCGACGAGATACAAGTCAAGTAGAAGAAGAATGATATAGTAGAATGCACACATTACCCATTCTGTAATTGCCTTATAATACTATCACCAACGAGATACTATCACGTCGGTGTCGGAGGTCCCGCACTATTTATCTAAATAAAACCAGAGAATACATGACAGTGTTCACGCCCGGGGTGGACCAGGTTGAATAATACATACATTTTGTTCTGAAGCAAGGTGAAATTGCAAAATGTTATTTAAGACAATAGGTACAGGAATAGAATTTATTGAAAATCAACATATTTATTAAATATGCAGCTATTAGCTCGATATTATCCTCTATTCATAAGTCACTAGTAGTTCTT